>CM060105.1:54536958-54971958 GCA_030522415.1 Channallabes apus
GCGCAGGTGAGATAGGGGTATTAGTAGTTAACAGATTATGGGTCAAACTTCGCGAAGTTATGATGGTAAAATAAATATAAAAGTCTTGATCAAAACAACATGTATGAGGAATCACAAAGGAGTTTTAATTTCCTGCAGTGAAAAGTACTCGAACTAGTTACTTTGATCAGAAAGTAACGCTGTAATGTAACTGATTACTTTTTGAAGACAGTAATCGCCTTTTCTTCTTCTTCATCACCAAAGATGGAAAATGCCAGATCTTTACATTAAATTCTTCTTGTATGTCTCTGTTACCAAAATCAGACTCCTAAATGCATTTTTAATTACACAATAATTGTTTAAATCATAATCAAATCAAATTTGAATATGAATTTACAGTACTTTGAAAAAAGTCCTAGAAAAGGACTGAAAGCACAAATTTGCCATTACATGAATATTTATGTAAGTTTATATATAATTCAGGTTGCAACTGTATGTATGTATTTAAGCTGAAGGTAAAATAAATTTTTCAAGTCAAGTTAGTTTTATTGTTATATAGCTTGTATACATGTTTCTCCATAACCATTGTGCAGCACATAACAATAAGCAAGACTACATAAAGTGCAAAAACACAACAGTGAGATAGGTGCAGGACAATAAATATACTGAAGAAAACAATGATGCACAGAACATGAACATAAGCAACTTATCCGGTATGGGGTCTGGGGTAGTGTGGGGTGGATAAAATGGGTGGGGGCGTCAGGAGCCTATCCCAGGGGGCTCTGATATGCCTAATATGCATGTCTTTGGACTGTGGGTGGAAACCCTGAGTACCGGGAGAAAAATCCGCCAGGCACATGGAGAACTTCACGCACACAGACCCGAGGAAGAATCAAACCCTCGATCCTGGAGATGCGAGGCCACAGTGCTAACTTATTCTTTGAATCCATTTAATATCTCATGTTTGAAGTTTCCTTTTGCATGAGCTATGACTTTTAGGATTCCAGCAAAAAGGTTACATTTTCTCCCACATTCATTACATATTTGAAATATTCCAGGTCACGCATGCAACGTATGGGCTCATCCACATTTTGTTAAATTATGGGATACTGTGATAATGAATGATGAGGTCACTTAAAATACAACACTATCACCTCTATAATTTATTATTAATTTATTTATTTTAATTATTATATTTATTATTAAGAACTGACAATAAAGTAATGATTAAGAAATTAACTCCATAAAAATGGTTAGATAGGCCGTAGTGTCCTCTTGCCATTAAGAGAAAAGCAAAATGCTGCAGCTAGTGTCAGTACAAAAAAAGTTCTTGCAAAAACCTAGATATAACTTGAGGTAAGGTTTAGCATATTTTTTGGCTAAATGCATTTATTTCTTATGTTTAATGCTGAAAAATAATAACGACATGGCAGTTAACCATGAAAGTTATTACTATATCATGATTTCTTTCATGATGAATGAAATAATTTTTTAATATATCACATTCATTCGGGTCAGCTGAATGACAGTCAGGCACATAAGAAGAATTATACAAATTTACTTGTGAAGTTATGCCTCTCCTTTTTGAGTATATTGACAACAAAAAAGCCAGGGGTTCCCCTCCAGAACTGACTGACCCTCCAGGTCATAGCTTTGTCCTTGCTGTCCAAACTTCAGAGGAGATGCATTCTTCACCCAAGGACCCCTGCATGCTCAGCTGGCACTAACAAACCTTGCCTATTCCCTCTTTTATCCTAATTAATACAAAGACTCTTCCTGTTTTCTCACCATGGAGTGAACACAGGAGCCGTTTTTTTTTTTTTTTTTTTTTTTTTACTACTGAGCATACAAATTCTTAAGGAAGGAAACTGTGACCTGCGGGGTGGATGAATAACTTCAAGTGTCTTTTAATTTGCAGTTGAAAATGTCTCTGCATTATTAGGGGCCCTCATCTATATTCATTTAGAATGACGTGAGTTGCAAATTATTGAATAAGCAATAAGGGGACTGAAATGATTAGTACAAAAGACAAAAGTAAACTATTTACACTTTATATTGAAAAATGAAGGTTTCTTAAAAATAAGTCATGATTGCAGTATTTTGTGGCTTTTTTGTTTTGCACATGGCCATAAATTCACTTGATGTTTCAATTAAATGCTTGAAATTCTTTTAGATTAAATTTTTTTCTCCATCTTAATGATGTTGTTGCGGTTATTGGTCTTTCGGCTGCTCCCGGCAAGGAGTCGCCTCAGCGGACCATTGGTTTATTTTGGGTGGCACACGTACCTTAATGGTTGCTGGCACCTTCAGCTGTTGTTGTCAAGAAATGTGAGACATTTTGCAATACAACTATGTAATTGCATAAAATTGTGGAAGTTCTTACTAATCTAATTTCTAAACTAAAATCATTCACACACTGTAAATATTACAGTCATGAAATTACATTTTTAAATTCAATATTTGTATATATATATATATAAATAAAATATATATAAAATATATATATATCGTTTATTCATTGTTGGACTAAACATCAACAGCTAATGGACGTACAGAAGAATCTTGCCTTGTGTACATAAGAATGAGTTATATTCGATCTTTCTTATTTTCTCATTTGCCATTTAGAAAATGGTTATGAATATTATTTAAATTATACTATACTTATCTCCGCAAGTCATTGGTTGAGATCTTGCATTGGTGATAGAAGAATCCAACCAGTCCATGTCTTCTCCAACACATCCCAACTGGGTGAGTGTTTTGTGCAGGTCGTCAGGATTCATATTATCACATAATATTGCTAAGTCTAACACTGCCG
The DNA here is from genome assembly GCA_030522415.1 of Channallabes apus. NCBI lineage: Eukaryota > Metazoa > Chordata > Actinopteri > Siluriformes > Clariidae > Channallabes > Channallabes apus. Next base: position 54,539,753 of record CM060105.1, read on the forward strand.
CCTCAAGCTTGTACGAGGTTCACTATGCATGATGAGTGCATCACTTGAATCTGGACCCATCAGACCACATGACTATATGGTCATGCAGCTGTTTAGTCTCAACCCTGTGGGTTCTCCTCACATTGTATGTCTATTCGCTATTAAACATTTTTAAGGATGCAATATCATCAAGCGTTTAAGTGATCTCTGATTATGGTCATTTATTGTAGTTTTTATTTTTTACACAAAGTTAATGGCTTAGCACAATATGTCCAGGTTTTAATCATTTGTGGACAATTCTAAACTCAATTCTAGTCATTTCATCAATCTCCTTAGTTGTTTTCTTTGCTTAATGCAGGGTGTATAATTGTACCCTTCTGAAACAGTAATGAAATATATTATTAATATAAATATATAATCAAAAGAATGCAGTAGTATGTTTCATTTATGTAATAGCAAGTAAATCTTAGTTCAGTTGAATCAATTCAACACAAACTAGCTAAACTAGCCAGCGTCTGGAGTTTAATAGGTTTTTAAGTTTAGGTTAGTAATTTATGAATTTTTTATATTCTTCACTGTAGAGATGGTTGCTGAAGATGTACTGTATGTGTACAGAACTATACAAATAATATTTAATAGCATTTCTTTATTGGAGCATGTCCCTCAGGATAACAACTCGGTGAGCTATTGTTTAATGACATACTGTACAAACCAGACTTTAACTGGATATGTGAGATTTGACTTCCAAGGCGTGAGCTGATTGTGAAAGATCAGGAATGACTTTAATATTAGTTTGTCAGTAATAAACAGTGATGAGTAAGGCATCCAGACAACCAATGGTCTTCTCTGTAGATCACCTGATGTGTTGGAGTTTGACCCCATTTTTGTAGGGTGGCAGTGCCAAAGCACACAGTGAGTACAGACTCTGTGATGGCTGTATTGACTAGTTCATTCGGGAGTGTTATGTACAGTAATATATTTTTTCATATAGCCTTATGCAAATTATATGTAATGTTACATACACAAATAGAGTAGGGAGAAATATGTTAATTAAAGAAGGTGGTGTAGTGGTTAGCACTGTCGCCTTGCACCTCCAGGGTCCGGGTTCGATTCCCAACCAAGCTCGATTCCCATCTCTGTGTGCATGGAGTTTGCATGTTCTCCCTGTGCTTTGTGGGTTTCCTCTGGGTAATCTTGTTTCCTCCCTCTCCAGGGTGTACCCTGCCTTGTGCCCTATGTCTCCTGGGATAGGCTCCACGTCCCCGCGACTCTGAATATAGATTAAAGTGGTACAGAAGATGAGTGAGTGAGTTAATTAAAGACACAGAGCGTTTGAAAATAATAATAAAATAATTATGCTACATCATGAAATAGCAACTTATTTCATTTCCCTGGGGCAGTTAAATATTGGCCAGACGTCAGCAATTACTTGTGACCATAGATTTTGATGAGGCAGGATAACATTAACTATATACCTTTAAACAATATTCAGTTGAGAGGCTATGCCACTTGCCTTGATGTTAGATGCTACTGTTTAGTGTTTCAGTAACATTTCCATAATCATTGTGAAAGGAAAGCCATTATTTTGCTGACATTGGAGGAAAATATTCTGTAGCCCTGACTAAGACATGGGAATGAGATATTGAGATGTTGTGGCTATGACTTACTATGGTGTGGGAATTAGATACTATGTTGAGGCCTTGACTTACCAGAATCTGGGAATGAAATAGTATGTTGTGGCCATGATGTTCTAAGGGGTAGGAACAAGACCCTATGTTGTGGCCATGACTCATTAAGGTGTGGGAATGAGATACTATGTTGTGGCCATGACTTACTAAGGTGTGGGAATGAGATAATCCAGTATGTTATGGCCATGACATACTAAGGTGTTAAAAAGAGATACTGTACTATGATATGGCCATGAGTACTAAAGTGATGGAATGAAATAGTATGTTGTGCCCACAACTTTCTATGGGGCAGAAACAAGATACTGTGTTGTGACCATGACTTCCTAAGGTGCGGGAATGAAATACTTTGCTGTGGTCATGACTTCCTACAGTGCGGGAATGAGATACTATGCTGTGGTCATGACTTCCTACAGTGCGGGAATGAGATACTATGCTGTGGTCATGACTTCCTACGGTGCGGGAATGAGATACTATGCTGTGGTCATGACTTCCTACGGTGTGGGAATGAGATACTATGCTGTGGTCATGACTTCCTACGGTGCGGGAATGAGATACTATGCTGTGGTCATGACTTCCTACGGTGCGGGAATGAGATACTATGCTGTGGTCATGACTTCCTACGGTGCGGGAATGAGATACTATGCTGTGGTCATGACTTTCTATGGTGCGGGAATGAGATACTATGCTGTGGTCATGACTTTCTACGGTGCGGGAATGAGATACTATGCTGTGGTCATGACTTTCTACGGTGCGGGAATGAGATACTATGCTGTGGTCATGACTTTCTACGGTGCGGGAATGAGATACTATGCTGTGGTCATGACTTTCTACGGTGCGGGAATGAGATACTATGCTGTGGTCATGACTTTCTACGGTGCGGGAATGAGATACTATGCTGTGGTCATGACTTTCTACGGTGCGGGAATGAGATCATGTATGTCCCAGATGTGACAGGATGATTGTTGTTTTGGAGTTATGCTGTGTGTGTCAGTGAGTAAATAAAAGCTACAGTATCATTCCTCTATAATAACAGTTATAAACAGAAGCATTTTAAATTTGTTCATAATTTACAAGAGGCTAAATACTAAGGGTAAATAATAAGGGTATTAAGTCGTGGCCACTCATTAAATTATCTCGTCTCCTCGTGCTATTAAGTTATACTGTAGTATCTCGTGGTTACACATTACGTTATACTGTAGTATCTCGTGGTTACACATTATACTATTTTGTCCCCATGCCTTAGTAAGTCTCACATTCTCACATAGTGGAATTGTTATTCCTTGCTTGCCAAGTAGACTGAATTGATAAAGCCAACTACTTTATCATATTTTATAACAGTTAATAATTTTAACTCATCTTTATGACATGACATTTGGGAGTTTGTATTGGTTGATCTTGATTATGAATGTTTACAACATTTAGTAATGATTAGCATTTTGCCAGGGTGGCACAGTGGATTAGTAGTGGCACTGTCGCCTTGTACCTCCAGGGTCCGGGTTCAATTCCCAGAGTTTGCACGCTCTCTCCATGCTTGGGTTTCCTCAGGGTACTCAGGATTCCTCACACAGTCCAAAGTTTTGCAGGATAGTATTACAGTTATCTTATATTTGCTGAAATATTTACTTACATTCACTATAATATTCAGTATCTTGAATATTAATGAATCAAGAATTTGAACGTCTGTTTATTTATGTTTTCTAAACATTCTGATTATTTCTTGTATTCAAAGATTCACATTTTCAAAGTGACTTATTTCACCATTTCTCAATTCTAACCTCAGAGAAGAGGAGGAAAGTTTTATTATCATTGTTTCCATAGTAATAAAAACCCTACTGGATTGCTGCGCTTATCTGCTGAAATTTGCAGGGGCTGGATGCATAACGTTTTCTCCCCAGTGTACAGTATTACAGGTCCTTCTCAAAAAATTAGCATATTGTGATAAAGTTCATTATTTTCTGTAATGTACTGATAAACATTAGACTTTCATATATTTTAGATTCATTACACACAAACTGAAGTAGTTCAAACCTTTTATTGTTTTAATATTGATGATTGTGGCATCTCAAAAAATTAGCATATCATGAAAAGGTTCTCTAAACGAGCTATTAACCTAATCATCTGAATCAACTAATTAACTCTAAACACCTGCAAAAGATTCCTGAGGCTTTTAAAAACTCCCAGCCTGGTTCATTACTCAAAACCGCAATCATGGGTAAGACTGCCGACCTGACTGCTGTCCAGAAGGCCATCATTGACACCCTCAAGCAAGAGGGTAAGACACAGAAAGACATTTCTGATCGAATAGGCTGTTCCCAGAGTGCTGTATCAAGGCACCTCAGTGGGAAGTCTGTGGGAAGGAAAAAGTGTGGCAGAAAACGCTGCACAATGAGAAGAGGTGACCGGGCCCTGAGGAAGATTATGGAGAAGGACCGATTCCAGACCTTGGGGGACCTGCGGAAGCAGTGGACTGAGTCTGGAGTAGAAACATCCAGAGCCACCGTGTACAGGCGTGTGCAGGAAATGGGCTACAGGTTGCAAATTTTGCATGTCATTCGGAAATCAAGGTGCCAGAGTCTGGAGGAAGACTGGGGAGAGGGAAATGCCAAAATGCCTGAAGTCCAGTGTCAAGTACCCACAGTCAGTGATGGTCTGGGGTGCCATGTCAGCTGCTGGTGTTGGTTCACTGTGTTTTATCAAGGGCAGGGTCAATGCAGCTAGCTATCAGGAGATTTTGGAGCACTTCATGCTTCCATCTGCTGAAAAGCTTTATGGAGATGAAGATTTCATTTTTCAGCACGACCTGGCACCTGCTCACAGTGCCAAAACCGCTGGTAAATGGTTTACTGACCATGGTATTACTGTGCTCAATTGGCCTGCCAACTCTCCTGACCTGAACCCCATAGAGAATCTGTGGGATATTGTGAAGAGAAAGTTGAGGGCCACAAGAATCTGCAAAAGGATTCCCGACCAAGTATTGAGTGCAGAACTGAACATAATTATTTGAAGGTTGACTTTTTTTGTATAAAAAAAATCGGATTATTAGGACACACCAATTAAGTAGACTCAGTAAACACATTTTTATTGTACAGCTGAGCTATAGGATGTGTGGTAGTAAAGCAGTGTAACATCCGAACCTCCGCAGCCCCGGAGATCCGGTTCACCGGCTTACTGAGCCGTAGCTTTGTCTCCCCCTAGTGTGTCTGCGTATGTCATTGTCTGCCCCTAATGATGTAATAGGAATCACCTGTCTCTACCTCATGTGTCGCACTATTTAACCCAGCCGAACCCATACCTCAGCGTCTGGTCACCACTATGCCACACCCTCATTGCATGACTGTCTCTTTGTGTTTCTCCCCAAGGGCTAGCGGTATCTGCAGGCGAGGTAGTGTGAAGCAAGACCGCTTCACACTTATGGACTGACTCGGCTGTGGAGCAGCATTTCCAGTCTCACGTTGAACTCTGCGTTTTAGGAACGCCTTTTTGTTTTCTTGTATTGCCGCCTGCAGACCGCGTTGGGAAGTACCACCCACGGGTGGATAGTTTGAGTTGTCTTTTGTATTATTTTGTTTAAAGAGACTGAATAAACCCTGTTCATTCCTGCACCTGCAGCGTAGTGTGTGTTACTCACAGTGGAAGCATGACAGATGACCAGACCGTCTTCCAGACTGCAGCAGGAACGCCCCTGCCCGGCGGTACCCCGCCCATGATGGATTATATCCGACGACAGCAGGGGCAAATGGACAGTCTAGCGCGGGCGATCAATGACCTGGCTCACAGTGTCCGTGACATTGCTGCCGGCCAGTCGCCCTCATCCCCGGCGCCGAGGCGCCCATCACGATCCCCACCATGAGCGGCCCCCCCCGAAAGATATGCGGGTGACCCGGAGGGCTGCAGGAAGTTTCTCCTCGCCTGTGAGCTATATCTGGCGAACTACCCGGGACTGGACGACCGTCAAAAGATCAGTTTCGTCACCCAACAGCTCACAGGTGCGGCGATGGACTGGGCAACGGCGATGTGGTGTGCGGGGGGCCGAGACGTGCGGGGGGGAGAACAGCAACTACTGAGACTGAGACAAGGGCAGGCCACGGTAGTGGATTATGCCGTCAAGTTCAAAATCCTGGCCGCGGAGAGTGAATGGTGTGAGAAGAGTCTCCTCGCACGCTTCCGGGACGGTCTGCAACCCGAGATCCAACTCGAGTTGGCATGCCGTGACGTGGAGATGGACCTCGATGAGACCATTCAGCTCGCCATCAAGCTGGACCAGCACCTCCGCGGTCAGAAACGGCAGAACCCCGCGAGAGCAGCAGGGGGCAGTGCTGCACCGCGCCGCCGTCTCAGCCCCAGCAAGAGCCCGCCGAGACCCCGAGAAAGCCCAGCGGAGCCGATGGATGTAGGCACGTCCCGGCTGTCTGCACAGGAGAGGAGGCGCCGATTCACGGCAGGACTTTGCCTGTACTGCGGGGGGGGAGGACACCTCATAAAAACTTGCCCATTGTTACAAGTAACTCCACACACACCCTCACGCGTCACCCAGTCATTTTGCATCAATGCCGAACTGTCATACCATAATCATGTTGTGTCTGTTTCCCCTTTAATAGATTCCGGGTCGTCTGGGAATTTTATTTCATCCTCTCTTCTTTCCTCGCTGCATGCTCCTGTGTCGAAGCTTCCAACCCCGATCGGGATTAATGCACTCGATGGCAACCCATTAGCACAATCGCCCGTTAAAATGATCTCCGTGCCCATACGATTAACTTTCCCAAACCACACTGAGGAATTAAAATTCTATGTGATTTCTCAGGTGAGTCAGTCCGTCGTGCTCGGCCTCCCATGGCTGCGCTCTCACAACCCTAATTTTGATTGGGCTGGTTCGCGTATCATATCCTGGTCCCCCCGATGCGCAAAATTCTGTTCACCATCCTCATTGATGGTCCAAACAACTTCTATCGAAAGCCCCAGCGCCCTGGTTTCGACTTCAGTGCCATCTGAGTACGACCGGTTTAAAGACGTGTTTAGTATTAGGGCTGCCGCACGACTTCCCCCTCACCGCCCGTGGGATTGCGCTATTGACCTCCTGCCCGGGAAAGCACCGCCCTGCTCGCGGATTTACCCATTGTCCGTAGCCGAGACCCGGGCAATGGAGGAATACGTGAGTGAGGCTCTCGGGCAGGGACTCATTAGTCGCTCCACGTCTCCAGCCTCAGCAGGATTCTTTTTTATCGAAAAAAAAGGGGGGGGCCTTAGGCCGTGTATTGATTATCGGGGGCTCAATGCCATCACAGTAAAGTATAAGCACCCACTGCCATTGGTACCAGCCGCGATCGACCTGCTCCGAGGCGCGTCCATCTTTTCTAAACTAGACCTCCGCAGCGCATACAACCTCGTTCGTGTTCGCAAGGGCGATGAGTGGAAGACTGCATTTAGCACTACATCAGGTCATTATCAGTATAATGTGATGGCCTATGGACTGGTGAATGCACCTGCGGTGTTTCAGGGGTTCATGAATGACGTGCTTCGACATATGTTGAACCGGTTTGTGATAGTATATTTAGATGACATTCTGATATACTCTCGGTCATATGAGGAGCACGTCCGTCATGTGACCGCCGTCCTCCGTCGACTGAGGGAACATGGGCTCTATGTGAAGGCGGAGAAGTGTGAATTCCACAAAACGGAGGTAGCATTTCTGGGCTATCGCATAGGATCACGGGGGGTCATGATGGACAAAGCTAAGGTCAGTGCGGTCCAGTTATGGCCGGAACCCACATCAGTGAAGGCGCTACAAAGTTTCCTTGGGTTTGCTAACTTTTACAGGCGCTTTATTAGGGGCTATAGTATGTTGGCAGCACCGCTCACTAACTTATTGAAAGGAAAACCACAAAAACTGCGCCAGTTCACGCCGGAAGCGCGTCTCGCATTCCAGCGGCTAAAACGATATTTTACTTCTGCGCCTATATTAAAACTTCCCGACCCAACTAAGCCCTTCGTAGTCGAGGTCGATGCGTCGGAAGTAGGACTAGGAGCGGTACTGTCACAGCGCCATGGCCACCCAGAGAAGCTGTACCCCTGCGCTTTCTTTTCGAGAAAACTGACACCTGCTGAGTGCAATTATGATATCGGAAATCGCGAACTGCTTGCCATAAAAGCGGCGTTAGAGGAATGGAGGCATTGGTTGGAGGGAGCAGAACATCCATTCACGGTGCTCACCGACCATAAGAATCTTGAGTACCTCCAACAAGCTAAAAGACTAAACCCTCGCCACGCCCGCTGGGCACTGTTTTTCACTCGTTTCCATTTCATCATTACATATCGCCCCGGCTCTAAAAACTTAAAAGCGGACGCGCTCTCCCGCTGTTTCGCGGCGCAGGACCGACCCACGGCTCCCGAAACCATTTTGCCCCCGGCACTCGTGGTGGCCCCGATTGCGTGGGATCTCGATACGGAGATAGTACAGGCGACACGAACCGAGTCCGTGCCGGCTGACTGTCCTCCGGATCGAACCTACGTACCGGGATCACTACGAGAACGAGTGACCGTGGAGGCCCACGTTAACCTCACATCTGGACACCCCGGCGAATTTAAAATGTTTCAATTACTAGAACCTAGGTTTTGGTGGCCAAATATGTGGGAAACAGTGAAAACAGTTGTTTCGTCTTGTGCTACTTGCGCAACTATTAAAAGCCCCCGAGGGTTGCCAGTTGGTAAATTAATGCCCTTGCCCACACCTAACAGACCGTGGTCCCACCTAGCGGTGGATTTTGTGACGGATCTGCCAGTGTCAAAAGGGTACACGACAGTCCTAGTGGTGGTGGATCGTTTTTCCAAAGGCTGTCGATTTATCCCGTTCTGCGCTCTCCCAACCGCCGCTCAGGTGACGGAAACCCTATTCGATGCAGTGTTTCGCTACTATGGTATTCCGGAGGACATCGTTTCAGATCGTGGTCCCCAATTCATCGCTAGAGTCTGGAAAGCTTTTTTCCAGAAATTGGGGACCACTGTTAGTCTAACCTCAGGCTATCACCCGGAGTCTAATGGACAGGCAGAGCGGACTGTTCAAGATCTCGGGAAATTCCTTCGCGCATATTGTAGTAGTCGACAACATGAATGGGCTGACTATTTACTCTGGGCGGAATATGCGCAAAACTCTTTGAGACATTCCTCAACCAGCCTAACGCCGTTTCAATGTGTGCTCGGATACCAGCCGCCGCTCTGTCCTTGGGATGCCACTCCCACCAATATCCCCATGGTGGATGAGTGGTTTAAAAAAGCGGAAAAAGTATGGGAGGGAGCGCATGCTCATATCTCCCAAGCAGTTCGCCGTTTTAAAAAAATTCGCCGATAGACGGCGAGGGGAAAGTCCTCCGCTCCAGGTAGGTGATCGGGTTTGGCTCTCGACAAAGGACCTCTCTCTCAACCTCCCCTGTCGTAAACTTTCCCCACGATTCATCGATCCCTTCCCCATCGTAGCCCAAATTAACGCGGTATCGTTTAAGTTACAACTCCCCCCACACATGCGCATTAACCCTACCTTTCATATCTCTCTTCTCAGGCCAGTAAGAAGGGGACCGCTGGATGGAGGGGTCGTGACCCCCTCGCTCCCCGGGGCTGTGGAGATCGAGGGCGCTCCGGCGTTTAGAGTCCAACAGCTGTTGGATTCCCGAAGGCGAGGAGGCTCACTCCAGTATCTGGTGGAGCGGGAGGGTTATGGACCGGAGGAGCGAAGCTGGGTTCCGGCGCGGGACATCCTGAGCCCCGAACTCATTTCCGAGTTCCACAAGGCACGGCCGGATCGTCCTGCGCCGCGACCCCGAGGCCGACCCGCCCGCCGGCAATTCCATCAGGTCGGCGGGTTCCGACCCCCTTTGGTAACGCAGGGGGAGCGCCCACCTCCTCTTCAGGAAGCCGGTCCTGGGGAGGGGGGTAATGTAACATCCGAACCTCCGCAGCCCCGGAGATCCGGTTCACCGGCTTACTGAGCCGTAGCTTTGTCTCCCCCTAGTGTGTCTGCGTATGTCATTGTCTGCCCCTAATGATGTAATAGGAATCACCTGTCTCTACCTCATGTGTCGCACTATTTAACCCAGCCGAACCCATACCTCAGCGTCTGGTCACCACTATGCCACACCCTCATTGCATGACTGTCTCTTTGTGTTTCTCCCCAAGGGCTAGCGGTATCTGCAGGCGAGGTAGTGTGAAGCAAGACCGCTTCACACTTATGGACTGACTCGGCTGTGGAGCAGCATTTCCAGTCTCACGTTGAACTCTGCGTTTTAGGAATGCCTTTTTGTTTTCTTGTATTGCCGCCTGCAGACCGCGTCGGGAAGTACCACCCACGGGTGGATAGTTTGAGTTGTCTTTTGTATTATTTTGTTTAAAGAGACTGAATAAACCCTGTTCATTCCTGCACCTGCAGCGTAGTGTGTGTTACTCACAGTGGAAGCATGACAAGCAGGTGATTTTAGGACTTTTTTATTTGTCTTTTTTTTTCTTCACATAATCATTACTTAATGGAATGTGTATTAAAATCTTTTACACTCTCAGCCAAATGAAAATTCATGAATAGCAAAAATCACCTTATCATTAATGTATGCCATTTTCCATAACCTGTTGTAATGGCACCGGTAATTAAATATTTTGTAGGGGTTTTAAAAACAAAAATTTTTAATTGGTAAAACTGTAAACTACAGAAGACATCATGAATAAAAAAAAGAAAAAAAAAAAGAAAATTCTTTAACATTCTTTAATGTGACATTTTGCCACACATCTTTGCTTCCAATATCGCATACTCATCACATCCAGGGCATCTTTGGAAATACATTGTACCCAGACAGTATACTGTATGTCAAATCTAACCTGTAATTATGAAAAATCCACCTATTGTATTGTATTGTATGTATAAATCATACATTTATTTATTTAAAATGTAATTTCATAACTAAAATTTGTTTATTTTAATTGCAGCTTAGTACTGTGCAAATGTCTTAAGCCACATTTATTTATATTAAATTAAAGAAATTGGAGCAAATGTTTTACTCCAAATATACGATAAAAAAGTAATTTACAGTATGTAACATATGTCTATACCGCTTTATCCTGTGTACAGGGTCGTGGGTGGCCTAGAGCCTGTCCCAGAAGATGAGGTACAACCTGCACAGGGTCACACACTACGGGCAATTTGGGAACGACAATTATCCTAATCTGCATGTTGGAGGAAACCAGAGAACCCGGAGGAAACCCACCAGTCACGGGGAGAACATGCAAACTCTATGCACACCGACCCGAGGTGGGAATCGAACCCAGTGTTAAGCATTAAGCCACTGTGCCACTGGTTTACAGTATATTATTATACATAATGTGTGTGTGACTAATACATTTACAATAGTTTATGTCAAAACAGTAAAAAGCTCATCAGCTTAGTTCACATAGAGTTCTGCTGTCGTTCATGTCTTATTATAATATCATTCTTATTACCCATACAGTAAAAATACATTTATTATTAAATAATAACTAATTGCTACTGATTAAAATTTTCTGAAAGAAAGAGGTCAAGAATGATGCTATATCATAAAAAATGTGTACACTGTAAATACTGTTATAGGATAGAGAATTTGATAAGCCACTGAACCGTGCTGCAATCCATCATAGACTTACACAAGATAACATTATTTGACATTATTGGGGCTTATCAGTGGTCAGTGTTGCATAATGCTGGTATCTTGCAAAATGCATATCCGCAAAGTTTTGAGAAGCATGAAGCATGAAGTTGTGTAAATGGTAAAAAAAAAGAATAAAAAAAAAAACATAAAAAAAAGAATGTAGTATATTTTCTCCATTTTGAAATCTGATGAGGTCAGTGATTCTGTATTAAGGTGAGATAGGAGATAGGAGGAGTATGAAACAGAATATAAAGTCATTTTGGAGCTGCACATTCAGTACATTCCTAGAAAATATTTTTTAGAGGCTTAATTCATAATCAAACCTATCCCTCTTATACTATTTCTACCTGTTCCTCTACATACATTTGACAGATTGCATCCACACACACATGCGCACAAACATATGGCCAGGTTTTTGGCCAACTAATCAAATTAGCCATATGTGTGTCTTCATCAACCTGTTGTAAGCTGGAAGCTTCATACTAAAATATTGAAATACTGTCACTTTTCAAGCTTCAGTCCTGGATGTTATCACATTTACATTTAGGCATTTGGCAGACGCTCTTATCCAGAGCGACTTACATTTTTATCTTATTATACATCTGAGCAGTTGAGGGTTAAGGGCCTTGCTCAAGGGCCCAACAGTGGTACTGTATATTGTCGCTAAACGATGCAGAAAAACTAGTTCATCCTTTTATCACTTCTAGGTTGGACTATTGTAATGCCTTACTGTCTGGTTGTTCAGTTAGGTGCATAAACAAGCTTCAGCTAGTCCAGAATGCAGCAGCGAGAGTCCTCACTAGAACCAGAAGATATGAGCACATCACCCCTATCCTATCTTCACTACATTGGCTCCCTGTGAAATTTCGCATTGATTTTAAAATACTACTCTTGACATATAAGGCATTAAATGGTCTCGCGCCGCAGTATCTGAGCGAACTGCTAGTGTCTTACGATCCGCCACGCCTACTTCGGTCAAAGGATGCAGGCTGCTTATCAGTACCGCGTATTATGAAAACTACAGCTGGGGGCAGAGCTTTTTCTTACAAAGCTCCAAAATTATGGAATAGTCTTCCAAATATTGTTCGGGGCTCAGACACAGTCTCAGTGTTTAAGTCTAGGCTCAAAACCTATTTATTTAGCCAAGCATTTTTATAAATAGATTTGCCATAAGGTAAAGGAGCAGATCTGGGGGACTCATGGACGTAGAGTATTATGGTGAACTGGTATGTTTAGATGCTGTCTTCCTCACTCTCATTTGATCACTCAGGTTTGTTGACGGTGAGGTTATTGTTTGCTTTACATCTCAGTTCCCCCTCATGTTTGTGTTTCCTTCTGGCTCTCCCTTTTAGTTATGCTGTCATAGTTAGTCCTGCCGGAGTCCCTGCTTGCACTCTACAGTAAATATACATTCACATTAGACATTGTGACTGTGACCATACCTAATTGCAATCTCTCCTCCTCTTCTCTTCCTCCCCCTCTTTCTCTTTCCTCTCTCCCCCTGTCTCCCCCTTTCACTCTTTCTCTCTCTCTCTCTCTGTCGAGCTACACATGTGGTTCCTGAGCTACCAGTGATCCAGACTCCCTCTGCCCTCCGGACCTGTCTGATCCATCCTGGTGCCCGGTTTCTGGTTGGAGGTCTCATCGCATGGATGCCCCGTGTGTCTCTTTAGGATGCGCCTGGTGTCTGGGGATGATTCTATCTACTTAGAAGATGGTTCTGGCCTCGACTGGTGTTGTCAGCTGTTTCTCTGAGGACTTGACAATTCGATAGTTCAGGACTGGAACTTTCTACAAGTCTATCTGAGTCTCGAATAACTACTGGACTCCATTTTACATCAACTATTATAACATCAATTAACATCAACTATTATAGCTGAACCTAACACTTAACACTGTATAAATGCAGATAATTTCCTGCTATCTGTTTCACCCAGATGAGGATGGGTTCCCTGTCGAGTCTGGTTCCTCTCAAGGTTTCTTCCTATTACCATCTCAGGGAGTTTTTCCTTGCCACTGTCGCCCTCGGGCTTGCTCACCAGGGACTATCTGAACATTTTGATTCATACACATTCACATTCCATACAACTTAAATAATTCTTTTGATTGTGTAAAGCTGTTTTGAGACAATGTCAATTGTTAAAAACGCTATACAAATAAAACTGAATTGAATTGAACAGTGGCAACTTGGTGGTTGTTGGGTTTGAACCTGGGACCTTCCGAACCTTAGTCCAATGACTTAACCACTGAGCTACCCCTGACCCTACAGTGCCCGAACTCCTCAAACACTCCAACTTTGCTCACTCCCATAACCACATACCTTTCTCTCCAACTTCTCTGTGATTAATGAATAATAATTAAATAACAACTGTATAATCGTGTTCTGACAATTTTTTTTTAACAGCGTTCACTCACTATTAATAGTAGCAGTGCTGATAATGCTGTGAATATACAACAGAAAAAAGTTAACTGTTCACAAAATACAGCTCCCTTATTATAGGGTAAACAATGTGTCACTTATTTTCCTTAAAATACCAATATTGTGGTGTTGACTGCATAATTAATGGTTATCATTGTCGCCTTGCACCTCTAGGTTTGATTCCCGCTTCGGTTCTATGTGCATGGAGTTTGCATGTTCTCCCCGTGCTTGGTGTGTTTCCTCCGGGTACTGCGGTTTCCTCCCACAGTCCAAAAACATGCAGATTGGGCTAATTGGTGCTCGTAGTGTCAATGATGCGAATCAGAAATATCATTTCCATACCGGATCGGTCGCGGCCCGGGTTAACAACGACCGCCACCGGTGCTGTTGACCTACAGGGTGCCGGTGGAAATTGGGCTACTGTTGGTCGAAGAAGGAGAGGAGGAAGGCGTGTTCGAAAGCAGAGAGAGAAAAGGAAAGGTAAGAGTTTAGGAGTGAAAGTAGGGACTTTGAATGTTGGGACCATGACAGTGAAGGGAAGAGAGTTGGTTGATATGATGCAGAGAAGGAAGGTGGATATACAGTACTGTGTGTCCAGGAGACCAGGTGAAAAGGTAGCAAGGCTAGAAGCTTAGGATCAGGGTTCAAACTGTTTACCATGGTGTGGATAGAAAAAGAAATGGAGTAGGAGTTATTCTGAAAGAGGAATTTGTTAGGAATGTTCTAGAGGTGAAGAGAGTATCAGACAGGTTGATGAGTCTAAAGCTGGATATCGAAGGGGTGATGTTCAATGTTGTTAGTGGTTATACCCCACAGGTAGGATGTGAGTTAGAAGAGAAGGAGAAATTCTGGAGTGAGTTAGATGAAGTGATGCAGAGCATCCCCAGAGGTGAGAGAGTTGTGATTGGTGCAGACTTCAATGGACATGTTGGGGAAGGGAACAGAGGGGATGAAAATGTGATGGGCAGGTTTGGTCTTCAGGACAGGAATGTAGAAGGACAGATGGTGATGGACTTTGCAAAGAGGATGGAAATGGCAGTAGTAAATAATTTCTTCCAGAAGAGGCAGGAACATACAGTAGGGTGACATATAAGAGCGGAGGCAGAAGCACTCAGGTGGACTACATCTTGTGTCGACGTTGTAATAAAAGAGATCAGTGACTGCAAAGTGTTGGTAGGGGAGAGTGTAGCCAGACAACACAGAATGGTGGTGTGTAAAATAACCCTGGTGGTGAGGAAGGTGAAGAGGACAAAGGCAGAGCAGAGGACAAAGTGGTGGAAGTTGAGAAAGGAAGAATGTTGTGTAGTCTTTAGGGAGGAGTTGAGACAGGATATGGTAGTCAGGAGGTGCTTTCAGTTGACTGGACAACTACAGCCAATGTGATCAGGGAGACAGGTAGGAGGGTACTTGGTGTATCATCAGGTAAGGGAAAAGCGGACAAGGAGACTTGGTGGTGGAATGAGGAAGTCCAGGAGTGTATACAGGGAAAGAGGCTAGCTAAGAAGAAGTGGGACTCTGAGAGGACTGAAGAGAGTAGACAGGAGTACAGGGAGATGCGCTGTAAGGTGAAGGTAGAGATGGCAAAGGCCAAACAAAGAGCATATGAGGACTTGTATGCTAGGCTGGACAGTAAGGAGGGAGAGGTGGATCTGTACAGGTTGGCGAGGCAAAGAGATAGAGATGGGAAGGATGTGCAGCAGGTTAGAGTGATTAAAGATAGAGATGGAAATGTACTGACAGATGCCAGGAGGGTGATGGGAAGATGGAAGGAGTACTTTGAGGAGTTGATAAATGAGGAAAACGAAAGAGAACAAAGAGTAGAAGAGGTGACTGTTGTGGAGCAGGAAGTAGCAAATATTAGTAAAAGTGAGGTGAGAAGGGCGTTGAAGAGGATGAAGAGTGGAAAGGCTGCTGGTCCTGATGACATACCTGTGGAGGTATGGAAGTGCTTAGGAGAGGTGGCAGTAGAGTTTCTGACTAGTTTGTTTAACAAGATCTTGGAGAGTGAGAGGATTCCAGAGGAATGGAGAAGTGTATTGGTGCCGATTTTTAAGAACAAAGGAGATGTGCAGAGCTGTGGCAATTACAGAGGTATAAAGCTAATGAGCCATACAATGAAGCTGTGGGAAAGAGTAGTGGAAGCTCGGTTAAGGGCAGAGGTGAGAATTTGTCAGCAGCAATATGGTTTTATGCGTAGAAAGAGTACGAGGATGCTGGTGGAGAAGTACAGAGAAGGTAATAAAGAGTTGCATTGTGTCTTTGTAGATTTAGAGAAAGCGTACAACAGGGTGCCGAGAGAGGAGCTGTGGTGTTGTATGAGGAGGTCTGGAGTGGCAGAGAAGTATGTTAGAGTGGTGCAGGACATGTATGAGAGCTGTAAGACAATGGTAAGATGTGCTGTAGGTGTGACATACTGTAAGAGTTCAAGGTGGAGGTGGGTCTGCATCAAGTATCGGCTCTAAGCCCCTTTTTGTTTGCTCTGGTGATGGACAGGATGACAGATGAAGTTAGACAGGAGTCTCCATAGACTATGATGTTTGCAGATGACATTGTGCTTTGTAGCGAGAGCAGGGAACAGGTGGAAGAAAATTTGGAGAGGTGGAGGTACGGTCTGGAAAGCAGAGGAATGAAGGTTAGCCGCAGTAAGACGGAATACATGTGTGTGAATGAGAGGAACCCACGTGGAACGGTGAGGCTACAGGGAGCAGAGGTAAAGAGGGTGCAGGACTTTAAGTACTTAGGGTCAACGGTCCAGAGCAACGGAGAGTGTGGAAAAGAGGTGAAGAGACGAGTACAGGCAGGTTGGAATGGGTGGAGAAAAGTGTCAGGTGTGTTGTGCGATAAAAGAGTATCAGCGAGAATGAAAGGAAAGGTGTACAGGACAGTGGTGAGACCAGCGATGCTCTACGGCTTAGAGACAGTGGCACTGAAGAAAAGACAGGAGGCAGAGCTAGAGGTAGCAGACCTGAAGATGTTGAGGTTCTCTTTGGGAGTGACAAGGATGGATAGGATCAAGAATGAGTTCATCAGAGGGACAACCCATGTGAGATGTTTTGGAGATAAAGTCAGAGAGGCCAGATTGAGGTGGTTTGGACATGTTCAGAGGAGAGATTGTGAATATATCGGTAGAAGGATGCTGAGGTTGGAACTGCCAGGCAGGAGGTCTAGAGGAAGACCAAAGAGGAGATTTATGGATGCAGTGAGAGAGGACATGAAGTTAGTTGGTGTGAGAGAAGAGTATGCAGAGGATAGGGTTAGATGGAGGCAGATGATTCGCTGTGGCGGCCCCTGAAAGGGAACAGCCGAAAGACAAAGAAGAAGAGGTGTTGCTCGTAGTGTGTGAATGCATGTGAACATGTCGACCGGAACAAAACAGAAACAAAATACATATATAATGGTGACCACTTAGTTGGGCTATAGAGATTCCTACGTAGATGGATGGATGGACTGGATCATTTCCTTACAAGACCCTGCAAGAGCATTTAAATTTGCTTAAAAGAAGACTTTCAGACATAGACAAGCATATTCTGTAATGAATTTTAAAGTATTATTTACCCCCAGTTTATACTGGAGCACAAAGAGCACTGTTGAGTTCTGGATTCTGATTGGTCAGAAGGTGTTGATTAGGGTATAACCTGGATAGGGTGCCAATCCATCGCAGGGCACACACACATACTTACACACTCATCCACACACTACTGGGAATTTTGGGATTTAGCTTAATCTGCATTTCTTTGGACTGTGGGAGGAAACCGTAGTACCCAAAGGAAACCCACCAAGCACGTGGAGAACATACATCAATCAAGCCTGGCCATATACTGTACATTACATTAAATGTAAATAAAAGGCCATACCATTTATAAATAATCCAAAGGGATCCAAAATTCCCTTTCCAGGAGAGAAATATCTATTGTTTCTTCCAGGGACGGTTGCTAGCTCAATGCCCGATTGGATCTGAGCAGTTGAGGTTGAAGGTACTTGCTTAACAGTGTGGCAGCCTGGCATTGGGGGATCTCGACCCTGGCACATTCCGATCATCAGTCCAGCACCGTAACCACTGGGTTACACCTTGCTCCCCATTAATATTGATAGACAAATCAAATCAAATCAAATAAAGACAAATGTTTGCTCCGCTCCTCAGGATGTGCTGTTGTTAAACAGTAATTAAATGAATATTGGTGGTAAAAATCAACCTGATCCTTATAGATCTTTACTTCCTCCTAAAGACAGACAATAAGGAAAGTAGCAAGTAAGTACATGCTTAGTATGTCATGACTTACGGCTAAGCTACAGAGGTTATAAAACCAGGCGTCTCGTCTCGCTGGAATATCGGTGTAAACGCATTCTGCTTCAGATATCATTCAGAGACACGGAGTGAATCATGTCTGGTTGATTTGGATCTCTCCAAACGGCCACAGTGAGAACGATGCCAGCAGATCCACACTGATCTAACAGGATGTAAACGAAGTGTATGTACAGTACAAGAGCAAATAATATTTTATGGCTAAGCTGATAAGGAGCCGGCCACTGTTCTTTGTCTTACTAACGTCTCATCAACACCAACACAGTTACGTGTGGTTAAAAATTATTAAAGAAAGAAAAAAAAAAGTTAAAAATTGCACTACAAAAATTTTTACTGTTATGAAAATCCAACATCTAATTCATAACTCGTTATATCGTGAATAACCTGACTTACATCTTCTTAAAGGGCCATGCACGTGCACGTAATCGACCATGTGACAATTGAGTATATACATAGGTGACAAATCAAAGACGATGTTTTACCATTGATTTCTAAACCATACACTAAGTCAAATTGGTGTGAGTTTAATATGTTCTTAATCTACAGTACACTTGGGGCCTGATGGGACAAAACCAATGACCATCAGGCAAAAGGAAAACTGATTTAAAAACACATGTTGCATAATATCAGACAGAGACAAGCACAACCATGCACACACACAGAGCCATAAAGTTGTGAAACATGACTAATGTCTGGATATTAAGGATGATGTGATAAGAGGAATGACTGGGCAGGGCCGCGAGTGTGTGAGGAGTGACTGTTTACACAGCAGGGGAGTAAAAACAGCCAGGAAGGAAGATGAGATACGGTCAGGTATAAAAGGCGAAGAGCTCAGAGTCAGTGGTAGAGTTGAGACGGAAAGGTAAGAAAAGGTATAAGTACGATTTCTGCTTATGAAAATGATTATTTTCAGTAGATTTTATTTGGCTAAATGTAACTCGATAGATGGAAGATGGATTAATCAAGTTGGACACTTTAATAAGACTGGTGAAAAGAAAAGAGATTTCATATTGCTTTCATATAATCTGATTTACGTTTGCAGCTTTTCGTGTTCAGCTATTGTGTCCACATCATTAATCAGAAAGATGAGAAGCCTGGTTTTCGCCCTCGTTCTAGTACTTCTGGTAGCCGGCAGTAAGTTTGCTTCTCTTTCTTATCAGGAGGTAAATGATTGATAATTTATCTTGTAGGCGGCGCGGTGGTGTAGTGGTTAGCACTGTCGCCTTGAACCTCCAGGGTCTGGGTTCGATTCCCCGGCCAGGCTCGATTCCCGTCTCTGTGTGCATGGAGTTTGCATGTTCTCCCCGTGCTTGGTGGGTTTCCTTCGGGTACTCCGGTTTCCTCCCACAGTCCAAAGATATGCAGGTTAGGCTAATTGCCGTTCCTAAATTGACCATAGTGTATGAATGAGTGTGTGTGTGCGCTCTGCGACGAATTGGCACACTGTCCAGGGTGTACCCTGCCTCGTGCCCTGAGTCTCCTGGGATAGGCTCCAGGTCCCCGTGACCCTAAATACAGGAAAAAGCGGTATAGAAGATGAATGAATGAATGAATTTATCTTGTATAAACACATCTCACTGCATGAAAAGTGACACATGCATTACAAAATCAAAAGACTTTGTAAAGGTATCTCAGTGGTTAAGGCATTGGATTATTGATCAGAAGGTCCCCGGTTCAAACCTCTGCACCACCAAGTTGCACCAGATGATTAATTATATAAAATGTAATCACTCTGGATGAGGCTGTCTGCCAAATGCTCAAATGTAAATGTAAAAGCTTTGTGCAATACAGAAACATCATCAGGTTAAAGTACTGTAATGCTTAATATCTAATTGATGCAATGATTCCTATGACTGGTGTAATCCATCTCGTATCCTACGCAGATATTCTACTGCTAGTCATGTGTGTAAGATACACTATGTGCTGTGTGTTTCAGGTACGGCTCTGGATTGCTATCACTGCCAGCCCAATAAGGCAGGAGGGGCGTGTGAGATCACAACGCTGACCTGTCCTGGTGAAAAAGACGCCTGTGTCTCAGCCAAGTTCCTCCGATCCCCGTGTAGGCATTCATTCTTTAATACATTTAAAAACAAATGATCATAAATGCATAATGTTTATGTGACGAGCAAGGATGTAGACCAGTAGCATGGTTAATATCCTCAAAAATACAGCTTTTATATTAAGATAAAGTCAAGCTCTATTCAAATGGACACTTTCCAGTCAAATATCTTCATCATTAACTGTAGCGAGTACTGTTTAAGTGAGCAGTCCTGCCTGTGCCTCCTCCCCGCAGACGGACACTACCAGAAGTGCACCACCATGGCGGCCTGCGACCTCCTGAAGCTCAACGCCTACATGAAGGTCAAGTGCTGCCAGGACGACCTCTGTAACACCATGTGATCTGGCTGGCCTTTGACCTTTCACACTGTCAATCCATTCCTGTCTAGAATGGTTTAGAAGTTCATTGTTAATGGTTATTCTTGTAACAGCAAAAACTCAAATAAAAGTTTATGCATAGAATTCATATGCTTTATGTTTTTTTTTTTATTTCAAATAAGAAAGATGTTATTTAAGACGTGAACTGAAAGGTTTAATTTTAAAAGTATAATTTCCCGCTTAATTCCTTTTAAATTGACAAATAATAATTTAAATAATGTACATTGAGAAGAAAATAATATTTTAAATACATTTTAAACTGCTTTAATACAGCTTCCAAATAAGTGCCAAAACAAGTACCCAAATTCCGGCTCTAAAATATAGTATTTCAATTTAATAATTATTCTCAGGGTTTTTCCGCCTCCATTTTTTTGCTACGCCTAAGACAGCACCTGTTTCCGAATGTGATAATAGCAACATGATAATCATGATGCTAGCACCATTCATAATGATGTTGCTAGCAACATGCTAAGATAGCTAGCATAATGCTGGGAACATGCTTATCATCTTAACATCATGCTAGCAACATGCTAATCACACTAGCATCATATTAGCATCATGCACCGGCGACAGTGCTAACCACTTAGCCACTGTGCCGCTAAGATGAAAAACTGCTTTCTCCTGTGTATACGGTCACGGTGGGGCCTGGAGCCTATGGCAGGAGAATTTGCATACGATTCATCGGCTGCACACATGCACTCACACACTCATTCGCACACTACGGGCAGTTTGGGAACACCAATTAGGCTAATCTGCATGTCTTTGGACTGTGGGAGGAAACCGGAGTACCCGGAGGAAACCCACTAAGCACCAAGGAGGAAACTCCATGCACACAATCAAAGCTGGCCGGGAATCAAACCCGGATCCTGGAGGTACAAGGCGACATTAAGCCAATGTGCTGCTTTATAATAATAATAATAATAATAATAATAATAATTCATTCATTCATTTTCTATACCGCTTAATCCTGTGTTCAGGGTCGCGGGGGACTTGGAGCCTATCCCAGGAGACTTCGGGCACTAGGCGGGGTACACCCTGGACAGGGTTCCCATCCATCGCAGGGCACACACACACTCATTCACACACTATGGTCAATTTAGGAACGCCAATTAGCCTAATCTGCATATCTTTGGACTGTGGGAGGAAACCGGAGTACCCGGAGGAAACCCACCAAGCACGGGGAGAACATGCAAACTCCATGCACACAGAGACGGGAATCGAGCCTGGCCGGGGAATCGAACCCTGGATCCTGGAGGTGCAAGGCGACAGTGCTAACCACTACACCACCGCGCCTATAATAATAATATTTCCTCCAACAAACATTAATCGATGTAATCTTATAATATTTACATTTAGGCATTTGGCAGACGCTCTTACCCAGAGCGACTTACATTTTTTATCTCATTACACATCTGAGCAGTTGAGGGTTAAGGGCCTTGCTCAAGGGCCCAACAGTGGCAACTTGGTGGTTGTGGGGTTTGAACCTGGGATCTTCCGAACCGTAATCCAATGCCTTAACCACTGAGCTACCCCTGCCCTCATAATATCCATGCTTGTGCAGGTTGATGAAATACACAATATATAGCTTAGATAGTAGTTCTAGCTACAAAAAAAGGCAGTGAAATACAAACATTTTTGTTTACTGTAGTTTGAGACAGAGTGCTATTTTTGTAAAGCTCCACAAGATGGCACTGTGTGAAAACAAAATGCATCCTTCCTGCTTACATGAACTACATGAATTTCTATTATGGGTTTATGCGTGAAGAATTAAAGTCACTCTTTGTTCACTGCCTGGTCAAAGGGGAAAAAAAACATGTAGATTTAAATAAGCAACTAATTAAGAGCTTCTGATTGCATGATTACTGCAG
Source organism: Channallabes apus (assembly GCA_030522415.1). NCBI lineage: Eukaryota > Metazoa > Chordata > Actinopteri > Siluriformes > Clariidae > Channallabes > Channallabes apus. The sequence goes on from CM060105.1 coordinate 54,562,102, forward strand.
TGATTAATATAATTCAACTGATGCTGAAGCTTTTCATGTCTTAAACAGACTCATCAGAAGACACATCCTGAGGTCAAGGAAAAAAATGCTACTCTGTTTCAGAAGGGTGAAAGTGATTGGCCCTCATTAAACCAAGCATAGAGAGCTAAAGCTAAGGAAATTGCTGAAATGACTGGAATTAGGTTCTTTATTTAAAGCTGAAAGGACAGCACTGAACTGTGAACGTTTGCAGAAGGAATGCGATCGGGGGAAAAAAAGTGACCGTGATATGAGATGACTTAAACGCTCTTCATTAAAAACTAAATGATGGTAGAAATCAGAGTTACGTTGAATAGTGAAAGAACATTTCCCTCACAGGATTGAGACTATAATCTGCTCTGGGGCAGTTTTACAGGTTCACTGTATAGTATACAGTATATATATTCCAGTGAAACCATATATTAAATGAGATTTATTTGTGTTTTAAATGTAACTACCAAACATTGACTACTTTTGCAAAATTTCGCGATCATTTCAAGACTAAGGAGATGATAGTGGACACGAGGAAGGAGAAAGGACCTCATCGACCACTGTTCCATCCAGGAGCTCGAAGTGGAGAAGGTGAGCAGCTTTAAATATCTATACGTGTCTACATCAGTGACCAACACACCACAACGCCGGTTGAGAAGCCTCAGCAGAAGGCTGGAGACGTTTGGTATGGCGACTTCTACAGCTGCACTCTCGAGAGCATCTCGACCGCCTGCATCATCCATCCCGAGCGCAGACTTTTCACACCTCTTCCCTCAGGCCGGAGGTAAAGAAGTGTGAAATGTAGGACTTCTACTTGAGGCTTAAGAACTCTACAACTACAAAATAGCTGACAATGTGTTTACAATCATGGTCTGCCATTTACCTGTTGACACACACACACACACTTTGCGGAACTTGCACACTCACTGTGGATATGTTTTTTCAGCTGGTGGACTGTTTGCAGACTCTTTATACACTATATATTTTCATATACTGCTTTTTCTCGTAACTTTAAAAAAAAAATATATATATATTTTCTTGTTACATTATGTATCTTTTTTCCTCCACTCAATGATGCTTTTTAAATATTTTTTTCATTTATTCTATTCTATTCCTACTGTATATCTATTTTCGCGGCATTCATTGTGGACAGTGAAGAAATAATTTAATAGTACAGGACAGGGTGCCAATCAGGGTTCACCGTGGACTGGATACCAATCCATCACCGGGTTCACACACACACTAGAGGCAACACCATTAATCTGCATGTCTCTGAATTGTGGGAGGAAACCGGTGGAAACCCACCAAGCACGAGGAGAACATGCAAACTCCATCCACACAGACTTGTATCGAACCCGGAACCTGGAGGTGCAAAACGACACGAAGGCGAAATTCATGTAAACATTGATAATATTTCCACATTGTTGCTGATTTAATTTGTAATAAAAAAAACCTTTGTGCTGAGCAGCTCATAGCAAGAATGGCAGACCCAAGACTGACTTTATCTGATGTACCACTAACATAAATCACTTATTAAAAATAGCAAGAACGTGATGGTAAAGGTGCTGTAATTTAAGAATTTTTGAATGACCCAAAATGTATTCTTGCACATGATCCCATTTGTCTCATATCTTTTCTAAAAAAAAAAAAAAAAAACTAAAGTTAAAATAGCATACTTATAACCTACTTATACTGTAGGTGGACTCTGTTCACGCGGAGATCTTCTGCAATGACAAATCCTTTTTGGTGTTTTTCATATGTGGAGTCATAGATGTTTAATTTTTAAACTTGTGGAAACAATTAAAAACAGGTCAATATTTAATGACAAGGATCTAAGTTTAGGAAAATAATAAAATAAAGTTAAATAAGGAAGTCTTTAAGACTTTACTCCCTGACCAGCACCAACTTTAAATTGCATTAAACAATCTCTTTGCTCAAAGGTTTTAGCACTGGTAACCAAACCAAACCAGAGCACTGATACTCAAACAGACCGGATCCAAGGAGAAAGATTGTTAGATTTTGTGAGAGAAATAATACCATCAAGTCTTTTTTTCTTTTTTCTTTTGCTATGATACATACAAGTATATATTTAAACATGTACAATATTTCTTCAAACAAGATGAACCAAAGCTGACAATACATTCTGGGCGAGTCAACCGATGAACCCAGTACACGATTGTCACTGAAATACACAGCGTGAATAAATAATACACTACACTGATCGTATTTACAATATAAACAAACAATATCAAAAAAAGAAAAAGTGCCAAAAAAGCTTTGGATCCTTTGAACGTGGCACATAATATGCGATGACGTTATGGTTGGCATGTGAAATTCTGCTCATTACCATATTACACACACACACACACACAAAAACCCTCAAACAAACAAACAAACAAACAAACAAACAAAAGAAAGAATACGGATTTTTGTTTCTTGCCCTGATCGTGTCCACTCAAACATTTCTGCACAAGTCAGTAAGAAATGGAAAGCATTACAACAACATACACAGAAGGTCCTGCGCAAAAGACGGAAAAAATGATACCGAAGGACGCAGAGGCCAACGTAAGAGAGGAGAATGTGAGCTGGCTTGATTTACAACACACACTTCAGTTAGAAGACAGTCGGACGATATAGTGTACTTTTCCAGTAGTTGAAAAAACCTGGTCAGATAAATGAACATTTGTTGAAATATATAAGCTGAGCACACACACACACGCACACACACACACACACACACGCGCGCGCGCTGCACTGCTAGTGCTGTACACACACTGGGCATCCACTGTTCCAAAAAAAAAAAAAAAGAAAAGAGAAAATAAGAATCAAAAAGCTTGTCCATGTTGTCTGAAGGCCAACACAGCTAGCCTGAGTTTAGATACTCCAAAGCCACTTCATAGCAGAACTTGTACTGATCCTGAAAGACAAAAGCAAAACAACATCATTCAACATAGGAACTTGTTTATACACTACTGTATATGGCAAAAGGTTTGTTGGATCTTCATCACACCCATATGTAGCCATGGACTGTATTTTATGAATGACGACTAATGATTTATTTTTGGACTGTCCTGCTCCTACAGTATCTGTCTGTGTGTTCTCTCACATTTCTTAGCCTAATTGCTTAACTCTATGATGGTAGTAAAAAAAAAGGCTGTCTTCTCACTAGTAATTACATTTGTATGATTTATGATTGCTGGGATTAGTGGGTCAGCAGGTTGCGTGTAACCACAATGACAGCACAACCTGCTTAACCAATAATCACTGCAGTTAGAGGACACCAGTTAGAGGTTGTGCTGTGATTATTGAGATTATTGGTTAAGCAGGTTGTGCTGTGATTATTGAGATTATTGGTTAAACAAGTTGTGCTGTGATTATTGAGATTATTGGTTAAACAGGTTGTGCTGTGATTATTGAGATTATTGGTTAAGCAGGTTGTGCTGTGATTATTGAGATTATTGGTTAAACAGGTTGTGCTGTGATTATTGAGATTATTGGTTAAACAGGTTGTGCTGTGATTATTGAGATTATTGGTTAAACAGGTTGTGCTGTGATTATTGAGATTATTGGTTAAACAAGTTGTGCTGTGATTATTGAGGTTATTGGTTAAACAGGTTGTGCTGTGATTATTGAGATTATTGGTTAAACAGGTTGTGCTGTGATTATTGAGATTATTGGTTAAACAGGTTGTGCTGTGATTATTGAGATTATTGGTTAAACAAGTTGTGCTGTGATTATTGAGATTATTGGTTAAACAGGTTGTGCTGTGATTATTGAGATTATTGGTTAAACAGGTTGTGCTGTGATTATTGAGATTATTGGTTAAACAGGTTGTGCTGTGATTATTGAGATTATTGGTTAAACAAGTTGTGCTGTGATTATTGAGGTTATTGGTTAAACAGGTTGTGCTGTGATTATTGAGGTTATTGGTTAAACAGGTTGTGCTGTGATTATTGAGATTATTGGTTAAACAGGTTGTGCTGTGATTATTGAGATTATTGGTTAAACAAGTTGTGCTGTGATTATTGAGATTATTGGTTAAACAAGTTGTGCTGTGATTATTGAGGTTATTGGTTAAACAGGTTGTGCTGTGATTATTGAGATTATTGGTTAAGCAGGTTGTGCTGTGATTATTGAGATTATTGGTTAAACAGGTTGTGCTGTGATTATTGAGATTATTGGTTAAACAAGTTGTGCTGTGATTATTGAGATTATTGGTTAAACAGGTTGTGCTGTGATTATTGAGATTATTGGTTAAACAGGGTGTGCTGTGATTATTGAGATTATTGGTTAAACAAGTTGTGCTGTGATTATTGAGGTTATTGGTTAAACAGGTTGTGCTGTGATTATTGAGATTATTGGTTAAACAGGTTGTGCTGTGATTATTGAGATTATTGGTTAAACAAGTTGTGCTGTGATTATTGAGGTTATTGGTTAAACAAGTTGTGCTGTGATTATTGAGATTATTGGTTAAACAGGTTGTGCTGTGATTATTGAGATTATTGGTTGAGCAGGTTTTGCTGTGATTATTGAGATTATTGGTTAAACAAGTTGTGCTGTGATTATTGAGATTATTGGTTGAGCAGGTTTTGCTGTGATTATTGAGATTATTGGTTAAACAAGTTGTGCTGTGATTATTGAGATTATTGGTTAAACAGGTTGTGCTGTGATTATTGAGATTATTGGTTAAACAGGTTGTGTTGTGATTATTGAGATTATTGATTAAACAGGTTGTGCTGTGATTATTGAGATTATTGGTTAAGCAGGTTGTGTTGTGATTATTGAGATTATTGGTTAAACAGGTTGTGCTGTGATTATTGAGATTATTGGTTAAACAGGTTGTGTTGTGATTATTGAGATTATTGGTTAAACAGGTTGTGTTGTGATTATTGAGATTATTGATTAAACAGGTTGTGCTGTGATTATTGAGATTATTGGTTAAGCAGGTTGTGTTGTGATTATTGAGATTATTGGTTAAACAGGTTGTGCTGTGATTATTGAGATTATTGGTTAAACAGGTTGTGTTGTGATTATTGAGATTATTGGTTAAACAGGTTGTGTTGTGATTATTGAGATTATTGGTTAAACAGGTTGTGTTGTGATTATTGAGATTATTGGTTAAACAGGTTGTGCTGTGATTATTGAGATTATTGGTTAAACAGGTTGTGTTGTGATTATTGAGATTATTGGTTAAACAGGTTGTGCTGTGATTATTGAGATTATTGGTTAAACAGGTTGTGCTCTGATTATTGATATTATTGGTTAAACAGGTTGTGCTGTGATTATTGATATTATTGGTTTAACAGGTTGTGCTGTGATTATTGAGATTATTGGTTAAACAGGTTGTGCTGTGATTATTGAGATCATTGGTTAAGCAGGTTGTGCTGTGATTATTGATATTATTGGTTAAACAGGTTGTGTTGTGATTATTGAGATTATTGATTAAACAGGTTGTGCTGTGATTATTGAGATTATTGGTTAAGCAGGTTGTGCTGTGATTATTGAGATTATTGGTTAAACAGGTTGTGCTGTGATTATTGAGATCATTGGTTAAGCAGGTTGTGCTGTGATTATTGATATTATTGGTTTAACAGGTTGTGCTGTGATTATTGAGATTATTGGTTAAACAGGTTGTGCTGTGATTATTGAGATCATTGGTTAAGCAGGTTGTGCTGTGATTATTGATATTATTGGTTAAACAGGTTGTGTTGTGATTATTGAGATTATTGATTAAACAGGTTGTGCTGTGATTATTGAGATTATTGGTTAAGCAGGTTGTGCTGTGATTATTGAGATTATTGGTTAAACAGGTTGTGCTGTGATTATTGAGATTATTGGTTGAGCAGGTTTTGCTGTGATTATTGAGATTATTGGTTAAACAAGTTGTGCTGTGATTATTGAGATTATTGGTTAAACAGGTTGTGCTGTGATTATTGAGATTATTGGTTAAGCAGGTTGTGCTGTGATTATTGAGATTATTGATTAAACAGGTTGTGCTGTGATTATTGAGATTATTGGTTAAACAGGTTGTACTGTGATTATTGAGATTATTGGTTAAACAGGTTGTGCTTTGATTATTGAGATTAATGGTTAAACAGGTTGTGTTGTGATTATTGAGATTATTGATTAAACAGGTTGTGCTGTGATTATTGAGATTATTGGTTAAGCAGGTTGTGTTGTGATTATTGAGATTATTGGTTAAACAGGTTGTGCTGTGATTATTGAGATTATTGGGTAAACAGGTTGTGCTCTGATTATTGAGATTATTGGTTAAACAGGTTGTGTTGTGATTATTGAGATTATTGGTTATGCAGGTTGTGCTGTGATTATTGAGATTATTGGTTAAACAGGTTGTGTTGTGATTATTGAGATTATTGGTTAAACAGGTTGTGCTGTGATTATTGAGATTATTGGTTAAACAGGTTGTGCTCTGATTATTGAGATTATTGGTTAAACAGGTTGTGCTGTGATTATTGAGATTATTGGTTAAACAGGTTGTGCTGTGATTATTGAGATCATTGGTTAAGCAGATTGTGCTGTGATTATTGAGATTATTGGTTAAGCAGGTTGTGTTGTGATTATTGAGATTATTGGTTAAACAGGTTGTGCTGTGATTATTGAGATCATTGGTTAAGCAGGTTGTGCTGTGATTATTGATGTTATTGGTTAAACAGGTTGTGTTGTGATTATTGAGATTATTGATTAAACAGGTTGTGCTGTGATTATTGAGATTATTGGTTAAGCAGGTTGTGCTGTGATTATTGAGATTATTGGTTAAACAGGTTGTGCTGTGATTATTGAGATTATTGGTTGAGCAGGTTTTGCTGTGATTATTGAGATTATTGGTTAAACAGGTTGTGCTGTGATTATTGAGATTATTGGTTAAGCAGGTTGTGCTGTGATTATTGAGATTATTGGTTAAACAGGTTGTGCTGTGATTATTGAGATTATTGGTTAAACAGGTTGTGCTGTGATTATTGAGATTATTGGTTAAGCAGGTTGTGCTGTGATTATTGAGATTATTGGTTAAACAGGTTGTGCTGTGATTATTGAGATTATTGGTTAAACAGGTTGTACTGTGATTATTGAGATTATTGGTTAAACAGGTTGTGCTTTGATTATTGAGATTAATGGTTAAACAGGTTGTGTTGTGATTATTGAGATTATTGATTAAACAGGTTGTGCTGTGATTATTGAGATTATTGGTTAAGCAGGTTGTGTTGTGATTATTGAGATTATTGGTTAAACAGGTTGTGCTGTGATTATTGAGATTATTGGTTAAACAGGTTGTGCTGTGATTATTGAGATTATTGGTTAAACAGGTTGTGCTATGATTATTGAGATTATTGGTTAAACAGGTTGTGTTGTGATTATTGAGATTATTGGTTATGCAGGTTGTGCTGTGATTATTGAGATTATTGGTTAAACAGGTTGTGCTGTGATTATTGAGGCTATTGATTAAACAGGTTGTGCTGTGATTATTGAGGCTATTGATTAAACAGGTTGTGCTGTGATTATTGAGATTATTGGTTAAGCAGGCTGTGCTGTTTTTGAGATTATTGGTTAAACAGGTTGTGCTGTGATTATTGAGATTATTGGTTATGCAGGTTGTGCTGTGATTATTGAGATTATTGGTTAAACAGGTTGTGCTGTGATTATTGAGGCTATTGATTAAACAGGTTGTGCTGTGATTATTGAGGCTATTGATTAAACAGGTTGTGCTGTGATTATTGAGATTATTGGTTAAGCAGGTTGTGCTGTGATTATTGAGGTTATTGGTTAAACAGGTTGTGCTGTGATTATTGAGATTATTGGTTAAACAAGTTGTTCTGTTTCTGAGATTATTGGTTAAACAGGTTGTGCTGAGATTATTGGGTCAGTAGGAATTGCTGAGTTTAGTAGAAGTAGAGGGTCAGCAGTTAAGTGAGTAAGCTAAGTGAGCTGTGCTTAGAACAATGTGTAGAGCATGACAATCGTTCAGTTGTATAGGTAATTATGTGTAAGTATACCATCCAACTTATAGTATTACATAGTATATTATGTAATTTTAAAAGAGCGATGTGTACAGTGTATATTCACAAAACTGGGTTATAAGAAATAGGGCAGGACATTTAAGGCATATTGTAATGTGAAGAAAAAACTGTTTAGCCATTAGCACAATTCTGAATGAAAACTTGAGTACATCAGCAGATCTGAAATGCCAGCTGCACCACCTCAACAAAACACACTCACTTCTGGTAATTTTATTAGGTTAGTTTGCACCACTAGAGTGTGTGTCTGTGTGTGTGTGTATTGTTGCTGTACCAGTAAATCCACCATGTTGGGTTTGTTGTTCCTCAGAGTTTTGACGGCATGGAACACGTCGACTGAGCGCTGGTGTCGCAACATCTCACTCACGATACTGATAGCGCAAAATGTTCCGCTGCGTCCTCCTCCATTTCTGACACAGGCGCGAACAATCACACACACACACACACACACACACACACACACACTGGTCATAAGAAGATGCAGGAATTATAATTTTTTAGTTAGGTGTGTAATTCCTGATGTGTTTCTGAATTATTGTTGCTATGTTAATTAACCAAACCACAGCCTCCATACAAATACAAACATTTTCAAATAAAATAATAATTTGTTTTCTATAAATAATTGACCTTTTATTATAAGGTCAAACCACATGTCCATATGAAGTCACTGCTGTTTTGGAGTTACATCCTCACACATGCTACACTTTCTACATGCATAATTATAATGATCATAATTAGCCAAGCCTAGGGACTCAATACTGTAATTAACACACTTTTACTCATCAGCTAATTATCAAGGCTATCTCGAATTTTCTTACAGAAAGGAAATGCAAAAGCATCTCCTTGTAGTGAATACATTTTAACAATAGAGGGCGATGTTTATCTTTGCACAGAACAGAAAAACATGGCCTGAAAACAAATCTCCGGCTTTCAACCTTCTGATGGATTAATTAATCGTTAATGAATGCTCTAATGATTATTGATCTGTTTTCAGGCATTTGGAGACATGAGAACAGAAAGACTAATTCGATATGTTAAGAAGAAACTCGACATGTTGACTGGCTGTTTTGTGTGTAAGTTAAAGGAATTGTGAAAAAGAAGAAATAATTAACTTCGGTGTGTTCATTGGTGGTAGCTGTAGTAGTGTGTGTGTATGTGTGTGTGACTCACAGGCAGTGCACCACAGTGCGTCCCTCTCCTCCGTCATATTCTTCTTGCCATTTGTCCACCTGGTGAATGAGTTTGAGGAAGGAGCGTTTGGACATGGGTGTGTCTCGATACATGGGCCAGCCCAGGAACTGGAACTGCTGCACCATACGATAGCCATCTTGAGGCTAGAACGTATACCCACACACACACACACACACACACACACACACACACACACACACACACACAATAGTCACTAGGAAGTCTGTATATATTTATTATAGTAAAAGGATTAGTCCCGGGGTTTGAGCTGTGATTAGCGTGATTAGAGTCAGTCAACTGGTTGTGATGTAATTAATAAGTCAGCTGGTTGTGATGTGATTAGTGTGATGAGTCAGTCAGCTGGTTGTGATGTGATTAGTGTGATGAATAAGTCAGCTGGTTGTGATGTGATTAGTGTGATGAATAAGTCAGCTGGTTGTGATGTGATTAGTGTAATGAGTCAGTCAGCTGGTTGTGATGTGATTAGTGTGATGAATAAGTCAGCTGGTTGTGATGTGATTAGTGTGATGAATAAGTCATCTGGTTGTGATGTGATTAGTGTGATGAATAAGTCAGTTGGTTGTGATGTGATTAGTGTGATGAGTCAGTCAGCTGGTTGTGATGTGATTAGTGTGATGAATAAGTCAGCTGGTTGTGATGTGATTAGTATGATGAGTCAGTCAGCTGGTTGTGATGTGATTAGTGTGATGAATAAGTCAGCTGGTTGTGATGTGATTAGTGAGATGAGTCAGTCAGCTAGTTGTGATGTGATTAGTGTGATGAATAAGTCAGCTGGTTGTGATGTGATTAGTGAGATGAGTCAGTCAGCTGGTTGTGATGTGATTAGTGTGATGAATAAGTCAGCTGGTTGTGATGTGATTAGTGTGATGAATAAGTCAGCTGGTTGTGATGTGATTAGTGTGATGAATAAGTCAGCTGGTTGTGATGTGATTAGTGTGATGAATAAGTCAGCTGGTTGTGATGTGATTAGTATGATGAATAAGTCAGCTGGTTGTGATGTGATTAGTATGATGAGTCAGTCAGCTGGTTGTGATGTGATTAGTGTGATGAATAAGTCAGCTGGTTGTGATGTGATTAGTGTGATGAATAAGTCAGCTGGTTGTGATGTGATTAGTGTGATGAATAAGTCAGCTGGTTGTGATGTGATTAGTGTGATGAATAAGTCAGCTGGTTGTGATGTGATTAGTATGATGAGTCAGTCAGCTGGTTGTGATGTGATTAGTGTGATGAATAAGTCAGCTGGTTGTGATGTGATTAGTGTGATGAATAAGTCAGCTGGTTGTGATGTGATTAGTGTGATGAATAAGTCAGCTGGTTGTGATGTGATTAGTGTGATGAATAAGTCAGCTGGTTGTGATGTGATTAGTGTGATGAATAAGTCAGCTGGTTGAGATGTGATTAGTGTGATGAATAAGTCAGCTGGTTGTGATGTGATTAGTGTGATGAGTCAGTCAGCTGGTTGTGATGTGATTAGTGTGATGAATAAGTCAGCTGGTTGTGATGTGATTAGTGTGATGAATAAGTCAGCTGGTTGTGATGTGATTAGTGTGATGAATAAGTCAGCTGGTTGTGATGTGATTAGTGTGATGAATAAGTCAGCTGGTTGTGATGTGATTAGTATGATGAGTCAGTCAGCTGGTTGTGATGTGATTAGTGTGATGAATAAGTCAGCTGGTTGTGATGTGATTAGTGTGATGAATAAGTCAGCTGGTTGTGATGTGATTAGTGTGATGAATAAGTCAGCTGGTTGTGATGTGATTAGTGTAATGAATAAGTCAGCTGGTTGTGATGTGATTAGTGTGATGAATAAGTCAGCTGGTTGCGATGTGATTAGTGTGATGAGTCAGTCAGCTGGTTGCGATGTGATTAGTGTGATGAATAAGTCAGCTGGTTGTGATGTGATTAGTGTGATGAATAAGTCAGCTGGTTGTGATGTGATTAGTATGATGAGTCAGTCAGCTGGTTGTGATGTGATTAGTGTGATGAATAAGTCAGCTGGTTGTGATGTGATTAGTGTGATGAATAAGTCAGCTGGTTGTGATGTGATTAGTGTGATGAATAAGTCAGCTGGTTGTGATGTGATTAGTGTGATGAATAAGTCAGCTGGTTGTGATGTGATTAGTGTGATGAATAAGTCAGCTGGTTGTGATGTGATTAGTATGATGAGTCAGTCAGCTGGTTGCGATGTGATTAGTGTGATGAATAAGTCAGCTGGTTGCGATGTGATTAGTGTGATGAGTCAGTCAGCTGGTTGTGATCTGATTAGTGTGATGAATAAGTCAGCTGGTTGCGATGTGATTAGTGTGATGAATAAGTCAGCTGGTTGTGATGTGATTAGTGTGATGAATAAGTCAGCTGGTTGTGATGTGATTAGTGTGATGAATAAGTCAGCTGGTTGTGATGTGATTAGTGTGATGAATAAGTCAGCTGGTTGTGATGTGATTAGTGTGATGAATAAGTCAGCTGGTTGTGATGTGATTAGTGTGATGAATAAGTCAGCTGGTTGTGATGTGATTAGTATGATGAGTCAGTCAGCTGGTTGAGATGTGATTAGTATGATGAGTCAGTCAGCTGGTTGTGATGTGATTAGTGTGATGAATAAGTCAGCTGGTTGTGATGTGATTAGTGTGATGAATAAGTCAGCTGGTTGTGATGTGATTAGTGTGATGAATAAGTCAGCTGGTTGTGATGTGATTAGTGTGATGAATAAGTCAGCTGGTTGTGATGTGATTAGTGTGATGAATAAGTCAGCTGGTTGTGATGTGATTAGTGTGATGAATAAGTCAGCTGGTTGTGATGTGATTAGTGTGATGAATAAGTCAGCTGGTTGTGATGTGATTAGTATGATGAGTCAGTCAGCTGGTTGTGATGTGATTAGTGTGATGAATAAGTCAGCTGGTTGCGATGTGATTAGTGTGATGAGTCAGTCAGCTGGTTGTGATCTGATTAGTGTGATGAATAAGTCAGCTGGTTGCGATGTGATTAGTGTGATGAATAAGTCAGCTGGTTGTGATGTGATTAGTATGATGAGTCATTCAGCTGGTTGTGATGTGATTAGTGTGATGAATAAGTCAGCTGGTTGTGATGTGATTAGTGTGATGAGTCAGTCAGCTGGTTGTGATGTGATTAGTGTGATGAGTCAGTCAGCTGGTTGTGATGTGATTAGTGTGATGAGTCAGTCAGCTGGTTGTGATGGAAGTAGTAAGTCAGCTGGTTGCAATGTAATTATTAAATCAGCTGGTTGCAATGTGATTAGTGCGATGAGTCAGTCAGCTGGTTGTGATGTGATTAATGTAATGAATACAGTAAGTCAGCTGGCTGTGCAGTTGGATGAGTAATGTGAATAGGCACACTCTGAGGTGACTGATAGGATTAGTAAAGCTAAGCCTGCACTATTTAAGTCAGTAGCGATGGTAAAGGGATATATCAGCAGATCAAGCAGAAGATACGATAATTAAGATAAGTACATCAGCTGAGAGGAGTTAAAGGGGTGCGAGGAGTTAAAGGGGTGCGAGGAGTATACTGTTACGTACACCAAGTAAGGTGATGCGGAGATGTAGAAGTCTCTCTTTCTGTGTGTGTGTGTGTGTATGTTTGTGCATGCGTGTGTATGAAACCCACCCGGGCAGCATTGTAAATGCGGAATATTCTGCTGATTATATCCTCTTCAAGATCAGCTGACACGAATTCCACCTGCAGAGGACCATGTCTATGTACCCCATTCTCTGGCCAGTACTGAGGACACAACTACACACACACACACACACACACACACACACACACACACACACACACACACACACACACTTTTAGCATTCACACTACTCTTGTAAACTTTCCTTTCAACCAGATGATGATTACAGATGAAGATTTGCACTAAAAATAAGACCACTATACAAATAGTAAAACAGAATCGGCAAATGTGCACGAAAAACAATTCCATCATGTTTTAAAAAATTTATCTGCCGGAGCTTTGAATGTCACAGTGATAGCATGAATAAAGCCATGCAGTCTTACAAAGAATCAGATCTTTGCCTTTTCATTATTTATTCATATATTCAAATCATTTCCCATTTGATCATTTCCATTAGAAATGATCCACACTGGATACATATTTCATTCTCTGACAACAGGCACATGATTGCATTGCTTTTTTTTTTGTTGTAAAGGAATAAGTGATGAGAAGAGGATATGGAGCCTGTGTGGAGTGCCTCTTGGCAGAGTGAGGCTGACTCTTTACTGTTTGATGTGTAGGTTAGGGAAGGAGGTGGGCTGCAGGGAGAGAGCACTGTTTGCTTTGCTAAGAGCATCAGACAGTATGAATTTAACCAAGGCTGGTGCACGGTAGCCGATCTAGGCACTGATTCAGCACCCACCTACAGTACAGTATATGCCAAGCTAAGAGCAAGAGATCTGCACGTCACCTGATTTCGGTAATGGATGTGCGAGTGGGATCTCACCAAGCACCGAGATCCTTCTGCTCCAGCATTATGCCTATTTCGTTTCGTGTCAGAACTCCAATTCAGCCCATGTTCATGCTTCTCTCATAGGGCCGTATTCAAAGATGGGTTACAAGAGAGCAGTGAAGGTTTAATACCGAAATGTGAAGACTGCTATCCAGACCTCAGACTATTGAAAGTACGTAAAACTTGGGTACGAGTCAGAAGTTGTCATCTATGATTATGGCCTAAAGTACCTATTTGACCTATTTAATCTGAGTGGAAGAATTCAGATTACACAATCATCTGTCGGGGCTTTTTTTTTATCAGGACTGATATCCAAGGGCGATGTGATCTTGCAATGACGATGCACGTCCGCACACTTCTGCCCACACTGTTGACACTATTGACATGCTGCAAAAACTATGTTTTGAATTGTTAAAACATACTCCCTATAGTCCTGATTTTTTACCCCATCAGACTTTCACCTGTTTGTTCCCCTGAAAACAGCCAAAGATTCACTTCTGATGAAGTAGTGAAGACAGCGGTGCATTCGTGGCTCACAGTTCGGCCTAAAACGTTTTTAATGTGTATTACAAATACGACAGCTTGTTGATAGATGGACAAAGTGTATTGAAAAGCAAGGATATGATGTCGAAAAAATTATATATTTGTCTTTTCTAAAGATTAATTCAACCTGTCTAATCGCGGATAAGTTTTGACGCACCCTCGTTGAAACATCTTAGGCAGGGATTGTAAACAAAACTGCTTTCCTTCAATAAAAATGCAGACTAAAGGGGAAAAAAACAGCATTTCATTCTATGCCGTCAATACGGCTTCCATCCTAATTATTCTGCGGCTTACAAACTAGCACTTGATCCAGCAAATCCTATTATATTGTTATTGATTTGTTTTACAACTAGCCAGGAGATCCTGAAACAGACCACGAGGATGCAATTTATGTGCAGGATAGAAGCTGTTTTATTGAAAAATAATAAATCTGTCCAGATGTTTTGCAGTTGTTGCAGTTTTTGATCTGTCTCTGGTTCTTAAATGAGACCTTAAATGAACTACAGTTAGTGACAGCGATGGAAAGTAACTAAGTACATTTACTTTGTAAATATTCACTTTGCTGTACTTTACCTGAGTAAACTATTTGTACTTTCTACTCTACTACATTTCTGGGTGACAGATAGAGAGAGAGAGAGAGAGAGAGAGAGACTCTTACAATGCCTTTAAGGTTAAATACTTTTAATTCTTAAATAAATTTAAAGGTAAGTACTTTTGCTCTAGTGTAACTGTATACCGAGGACTTCCACTTTTACTTAAGTAACATTTTACCTAATGTATCTCTACTTTTACTTTAACACTAACCTCTGGTTAGTGATTACCGTTAACTTTAGTGTAACATGATAAATGTTTTAAGTTCAATTATTTATAACATTATGAATTTTTTTTTATTAATTTAATAAATGTACTTGAGCAGAATCCAGAAAATCCAGATTATTATTATACAGCAAGCCGCTCCACTCTGCTCAGAAGATTAGTTGGGGGATCTGAGCTGGTTTATGTGTTTACAATTAAGGGAGTATAATGAAAGAGATAGAGAGAGTGAAATTATTCACTGTCTAATTTCGAGAGGGTATGGTGAACAGCATATGTATGCCTCTGGTACACAGACCTCATAGTCTCAGTAGCTACACTTAGAATTTTGAATGAAAGACGACTTAGTGTGAGAGGATGGGGAAAGATGGAGAGGAGCTGAGCAGGAGACGAGTTTTGGTGGGATGGAGGGAGAGACCGAGGGATTCTGTGCCTCCCTCTTAGCTTTGATTCTGGGGTTTTATGACAGAGCCTCAGGCTGCTACCCTCACAGAGTCTCTTACACACACACACACACACACACACACACACACACACACACACACACACACACACACACACACACAGTCCAGTCCAGAACACATAGTCACTCATACACACACACACACACACACACACACACACACTTTTACACACACTCACAGGATTGCACGTTCATGCAGAGTCACGAACAGAGACACACAGAACTCTTTCACACTCTTGCACAAATATACACTGGGGTCTCTGTCTACACAGCACATGTAGAGATACCTCTGCTAGTCATTCATTTTTAATTATTCTGTCTGATTACTCGTTTGATGTCGATCATGAATTATTAGCTATCCATCCCTTTATCACATTGTGAATTTCCATTCTTATCAAAGTCAAAGATTAATCCAAATAATAAAGGTCAATTTCATTACAAAAACAACATCTTTCCTCTTTTATTGGCATCAGGAGTTTCAAAGATGTAACTTTGGCATATAAGGCATTGCATCTACACTATGTCATGACTATGACAGGTGGGTCACTGCTACCGAAGTCTTAATCTGAAGGAACAAGCAGACAACACCAGCTGCTTGATATTAAGATTGATATTAATGCACTAATTCTAATATGTTGGGTGCGCCACATTAACTGATAAAAAAAAAAAGAAAAAATAGTTATGTTAAAGTGTACTGCATTTCCACATTATTGGAAGGAGTCTCCAGTGTCACCGCTTTATAACAGTCAGAGATAATTGAAAGTGTAACTTTTGGTTTTCCTCCAGCAGGGGGTCTTAAAGATGGAGTTTTCTCACCATCATGACAAGCTAATTTTTTTGCCTAACTTACAAAGTATAAAACGTAAAACAATATCTAATTCGTATCTAACTTGTTAGAAAATAACATAATGGGAAAATAATAAATGGGGTGTTTAAAGTTCAATTCAATTCAATTCAGTTTTATTTGTATAGCGCTTTTAACAATTGACATTGTCTCAAAACAGCTTTACACAATCAAAAGAATTATTTAAGTTTGTATGGAATGTGAATGTGTATGAATCAAAATGTTCAGATATTCCCTGGCGAGCAAGCCCGAGGGCGACAGTGGCAAGGAAAAACTCCCTGAGATGGTAATAGGAAGAAACCTTGAGAGGAACCAGACTCAACAGGGAACCCATCCTCATCTGGGTGAAACAGATAGCAGGAAATGATCTGCATTTATACAGTGTTAGGTTCAGCTATAATAGTTGATGTTAATTGATGTAAAGCCTCTCATAACATTAGGTCTCACTACATCATCCTCTTATTAATTATAATCAACCTTTATACTTCATACTATTAGTTATGAAGTATTAAGTTGGCGACTGATGGTTAGTGTAATTAACAGCGGTGAAAGTATTTTAAAATTTTTACCAGCCAAAAGGTGAGGAAAATAAACCATAAAGTTTTTGGACAGTCCTGAGAAACTTATTACATTTACTTTATATTTCCTTTTATTCCACTGTAGAATATTATCTAACTTTCAGGCTTTTGGGCTTAAATCCCAAATATTGTTAAATGGAAAGCTCTTGTCCTATGTAGGGTGTAAGTTAGAATTCCCTTTGATCAAGGGTTAGATAGGGATTTGGGATTCAGCTTTTTGATAGAAACTAGTTAGCTCTGTAGCTTGTGTTAGCTGTGAACAAAACAACACGAACGGTTTAGAAGGAAACTTAAGATTTTTTAAGATTTAAGATGACATACCATTATCAGATGTGTTTCCTTGCTGAAGGTGTTTCTGTGACTGGTTTGAAAAGTGAACTTTAGAAGGCAGCTGCAATCCCCAGACTGTACAGACCTATTTTTTTACCCATGCTGCTGACTGACAGTTAGTATAATTAATGGCATTTAGAGCAACTGTGATGTAGAGTGATACATATAGTTATGTGTCCCAGTGCTGTTATGCTCTATATCACCACTCGTGAAATGCCTTCTATTTCATCAGAAACAGGAACTTAGTTGGTTTAGAACTTCCCTAATAAAGATGTGGACATGTCCATCCATCCATCCATCCATCCATCCAACCAAACAACCAACCAACCATCCATCCATCCATCCATCCTCACCTGGGCTGGATCCACATCATTGAGCATAACAATGGACGTGCAGTGATAGTCCAGCACTAGCCTCCAGAAATCTTTCACTGTGTTCGGCAAAGGATGCTGGGTTACGATAAACGCAGAAGGCTGCTTATAACTCTGTTGAATGTATGAGAGGACGCAAAAGGAAAGGACAAAGAGGGGAGGGGATGAAATGGGAAGAAACATAGGTACAAGTTTAGATAAATAAAGCAATGTCTTCCCAGTAGGTCCATCTTAGTGTTAAAACATTTGATGTGACAGAACATTTGTCCAACAACTTAGATAGCTCTAAATCAATAATGCAGATGGGAGTGTTAAGACAGAATTAATAATGAAGACCACAAGCTAAGTGTCTCATTGTGACAGATGATCGTGTTGTGATCAGGAGATCCCAAAGTCACGGCCATGAGCTATGTAACCTGAGTCCATGGCTCGATTTTTGTTGTGGCAACAACATGCTTAATACACTGACTTCAGTTAATTATATAATGGACGAAAAAAAGTGTATTCACTTTGAGAGGGTGATTCGGGTTAATGGCATATCCATGTCAATGATTCCAGTATGTCCTTTATGTATCATCCCAAGATTGAACTATAGGGTAACATTATCAATCTTCTCCATGACGAGGTTCCTTAGGCCAACTTGTGTAATTCAATTGATTTCTTTCACTCTCGCTCACATTTTAAAACCACTAAAATGTGGCCACTAAATAGATCTTAAAAACCGCAAGAAGCAGGAGGAACTCATGATTTCGGTATATTAATCTGTGGCCACATGTTATTATGAAATAACCAGCATGTCAGCTCAGTGGCTCAGTTTTGGCTTTCTTACATCCATAAGTGCAGCGTTGATGTAGTTGCTGCTTTCTCCATCGATGGTGATGAGGAAGGGCAGGCAACGGTCAGGAGGAAGAACATCCATGCAGCGGTTCTTCTCATGGTTCCGTGGCAGTAGTGCAATGCTGCAGTCCTCCACGCGCAGTGTGGGGGTCACCATGTTCAGCGTCTGCATAACACACATGCATTCATATAAATCACGGTGAAAATAATTAACTTCATATTACATTTGTATATATTGTAGTAGTAGCCAAATATTAACAATAGCGAAATGATGTTAATCCTAATATACTACAAGCTCCATGTAAAGATTGTGGAAAGGTTCTCAGGGATTGTTCATAAGAATTTCTAATTAATTTCAATGAGGAGGATCCGGTTAAGCATCTGATTTTAACCCTTAACCCTTAACACTCGGTCATACAAATTGTGTTGGTGTGAGAATTAGAAAAAAAAAACTTTCCTAATTCTTTCCTAATTCCTAATCCTCATTGAATCCACTTCATTCTTACCCTAAACTCTTCTTTGATTGGACTGGTGTTGGTTTGGGGATCCAATCGGTTCATGTCGTAGTACACGGAACGGAGCTGATTGGCGGGAATGGTGGTGTCGCCGCAAAGACACGCCTCCAGGATGGCATCATGGATAAAGACGTATTGCTCCTGAAAGAACAAAATAGACAATAAAACATTTTAAGTAACCATGCAACCATCCATTCATCTAGGAACGTCTGTAGTTCATTCAGTGACTCAATTCAATTCAATTCAATTTTATTTATATAGCGCTTTTAACAGTGGTCATTGTCTCAAAGCAGCTTCATAAAAATGAAAGAAAATTTTTTAGAAAAGAAAATATTTGGAAGTGTGTATGTGTGAGAAAAATTTGTATAGATATGTTGCTGGCGTGTTGGAGGAAACCAGAGAACCCGGATGAAACCCACCAAGCACCGGAAGAACATGCAAACTCCATGCACACAGACCCGATGCGGGAATCGAACCCAGTACCTAGAGGTGCAAGGCGATAGGGCTGACCACTATCACACCGAGCCACCGTTTACGCCATTTGGTTACCTTTTAATTACACAAGATAGAAAACTAAGTATGTACATTATACATTATTCCCCTTGGTCCATGTCTTTCGTCTACACTCATGGCTGCTATGGGACACAAAATACCAGCTCACATGTTCAAGTTCATCTAATTATTGACCGGACTCAATTACTCAAATGTATGATCTGTGTTGTTTGTACAGTATAAATCTCTACCCGAGCCATTGTTCCTAGTTTTCATGATCCTGTTCCTACCTTGCCCAGTTCGCCACCTGTCCGACCATAGCCTGTTTAATGTGTTGATTGCTGAGTATATCTACTTGCTCCGTCCTACTTTTGACAGTGATGCATTGAACCTGGAAATAGTAAACACTGCAGTGCTTTGGCCTGGAAATCCACAAAAAAAATGGGGCAAAATATTGTTTGGGAAATTTTCACCTTTCTCATATTTATTGTTAGTTACAGGGGACCTGCTTAGTTACCTGGGTACCTACGACACATTCATATGCACCACATGACCTTCTATGTTTGATTTTATGAAAAACCCTACAGTACAGTAATATTCGAGTGAATTTATATTTTAACGAAAGAAGAGAGAAGAGACTTTTTATATTCCTTATCTCAGTTATAGATGTTGTACAGTACATAAGTTTTCATATCAGTGTTATAAAATACAAATTTGATTACAATAGTTTGAGGGAATTTAAAAAACGTAATCATTTGACTCTTCATAACAATTTGTAATGATGTCATAATAAAAAGAGATGATAAAGAGATGCTGGACTACACTACCTACCAGCCCCAGCACATCACATGTTGTTAATCACTCGTACCAGTGGCTTGTTTCACTATAATTAGCCCCCCTGTTTAAGTTCTTCTTTTCAGAGTCACACCTTTTCTTATACTCATCTGTTTCTCAGTATTGCTCGTAGCCTCGGGTCCATGGTTCATTTGTAAGATTCTTGTTTTCTCAGTTGTGTTTGTTTGCATTTTAATGAATAAATCTACTTGCATCTGCCTTTGTGGCAAATTTAATGGTGTTTTTTTTTTTTTTTGCACAAAAGTATGTTTTTTGGTTTTTTGTTTTTTTATCAAGGAAACCAAATCAAATGTTACAATGTGTGATTTAGCAATCTAAAATAGTCCTGACATATGTGAGGGCACATCCTATTTCCTCATTCAGGAACGGACAATTCAGTACTTTGAGGAAAATCGCTGATGAAGTGACATTTGGAGACGATCTGGTCTCGTCAGTTTTGACCGAATCATGACACAAGGTCAGTGCCTCCATAATGAATGTGGCTGCTGGAGTAGCTAATGATCTTTAACCTTTCTGTTGCCATGACACATCTCTGAGCACAGCTGGGATCACAAACAACCTCAACACAACCAAATGAAAAAATAAAAATTAACATTTTGGTATGAGCGTTCTCTTCCTAATGAGAATCATCGAATTTGCAACACAAATCACTTTGCGTTGTTGCAAATTACCACGGACAGTTCGAACATGCACATAAAAAGGTAACAAGTGCCCGGAGGCTAAGGGGCAATGTCAACACGCACAAACACCTGTGAGCAAAAATGCATGTGTGTGTGCTTGTGCGCACACACTTACACACACGCGCGCGCGCGGTTTGAAGGTCACTGAACTTGTGGAGGATGAATCAGAGAAGCTCTGCTTGCGTAGTTACTCAAACCCCAATCCAGATGTCATCTATGAAACATTTGCCCATTAAATCCAATGATGCTTGTGATCTAAACGGAATTACAGGGAAATGGTGCATTCAGCTAGTCTACAGCGCAGTCCAGATGGTCTGTGTTCAGAAAAGCAAAGAGTTCTTCAGCACGAAATTGTCGAGAGCGGTAGAATCGCAGTAATATTCGCCCCATATCTATTCCTGCGTTTTTATGGCACTTATAACCACCTGATTTGTCTTGATTGGCTTTTAAACAGGCAGGAAGTACAGCGAGTGTACGGATTATTGTCTAAAAAGAGTCATAACGACTTTTAACAGGAATAGGCCATGAATAGATGAACATGTGGTTTACAGACTATTTCAGATCTTTCTAATTCACACAGGATCCTTCTTCCTCGATTAGATGACATTTCTCTATATATATCTTCGTCTCAATATCTCTTTCTGTCCCTGCTCTCATCTTATAGTTCAGCATCAACTGCATTTACCCTGAAACTAAAACACCATTATATAACTGCGAGTTCAAAGGTCGACTGATAGACGAGTACCTCAGTCTGGACCATGTTGACCCGGCGAGATCGCAGCTCTCGGACACAGTTGTAGATGTCGACCACGCCCTCTCTCTCAGCCATGTCTAACATGATGTCGATCACGATGAAACAGCCTGTCCGTCCTGCCCCCGCGCTACAGAGAGAGAGAAGGTGAGAGAAAAAACACAATAACAAAATACGTTTTTAATGAAATCCCATGTAGAAGGAGTTATGAAAAATCTAAGTTATAGAATAAAATCAAGAAAAAAAGGATTAAAAAGGCTTTGAGAGGATCTCGCCTCTCGTGCGGTACCTGCCTCAGGTGACAGACATAAGATGTAAAGTGCTGTATCAATTATCACCATCTACTCTGTCGATATTATCAGAGGAACCAGAAAGAGATGGAAGCTTTCTGATAGTTTTGTGTGAGAGAAATTATCTGATGCTGATTTATGAAAATATATGTTGAATGTAAAGCATCTTTATATTATATTTGATTTATAACATAAAACATTACCCTGGAATTTATTTAAAGCATACTTTTATGTCTATTTATAAGAGTGATCTAATTGTAAAGAAAAACAATATACATATAAGTATTTAATCTCATAATCTTTTGATGAATAATGGAGTGAATGAGCATGATAGTATGAAACAGTGCTGTAGTCAACTACTGCATGATTTAATGAAATCCATGTATCTATCTATCTATCTATCTATCTATCTATCTATCTATCTATCTATCTATCTATCTATCTATCTATACATTAATGTATCTGCACTGCCAATTTTCATTCATATCACCATTAAACCATGTGATTTCGTGCTAACGAAAGATGCGAAGAAGGAAAAGGGCACTGCTGAATTTGAACCTGCTGCTGAACTCATCTTACTAAAAATGGATTACTGTAAATCAGCTCCAACTCGGTAAATGTCAAAAACACATCATGCTATGCTTCTGGGGGAGAGACAGAGGTTTATTTATTTGTAGCTATTGCAGCATGACTATAAAAATTTAATTCATTTTAAAAATCTAGTAGGTTCAGGCCACTGGCCTTATATTAGCTTATAATTACTATAATAAATAAACTGTAATGATATTAACTTCCTGGAGTAGAGTATTACTGATAAAGCATACTTAATATATAAACCAGTCTACATTATGATTGCTGAAAAATTGGCCAATGCTTTGGTAAAAAAAAAAAGGACTGATACCTGCAGTGAACCACAATAGGGCCAGCGTTGGCGGCAGACTTAGCCTTGACTCTGCGGATGAAGCCCAGCAGGCCTGTAGCATGGTATGGCACACCGTGATCTGGCCAGCCTGTGAAATGAAACTGCTGAATCTCACGGATCTCATGTGCCCCTCTCTACAAAAAAAAAAAGAGACAAGAGATTGCACAAACATCGTTAACCTAAAACAAGTGATACTGTACATTAAGAAATGCCCAACACTATATATTTTTGATTCATGCGTCCATTTTCATCCCTATCCAGATGTGGGTTGCAATGGAAGTAGTCTAAACAGAGATGCCTAGACATCTTTCTCCATATTAATCTCTCCATGGGGATACTGAGGTGCTCCCAAACCAGA
Source organism: Channallabes apus (assembly GCA_030522415.1). Classification (NCBI taxonomy): domain Eukaryota; kingdom Metazoa; phylum Chordata; class Actinopteri; order Siluriformes; family Clariidae; genus Channallabes; species Channallabes apus. The sequence continues at coordinate 54,585,461 of CM060105.1, forward strand.
GCCAGTAGTGTACAGCAACGACGTCTTGCAAAAGCAAAACAATTAGTATAGAAAGAATTTTAATTAGATGCATTGTTTGGAAAAATTCTCAAAGATATTCTGGCAAATGGTTAGGCAACTTGTTATGAGGAACAAGCAGGACCTATGTTTTTATTTATTTATTACTCCAAGAATGGACAAATGCTGATGGGACATGGTGGGACTAAATCCCAACAAAGCGCCTCCCTCTGGAAGTGAAATTGGGAAAACTCAGAGGAAGACTTGTCCATCATAGTGATGGGCAAGTCACCAAGGTAGTTACACAACTACTTGGTGGCTGGGCTCCTATGATAAATGGGATTTGTCCTGAATTCCCAGAAGGCTCTTGATGATGGGATGTCCTTACTGGCCACATTGTTTGTAGGTCAGGGACAGTGATTCCAGATTGGGAGACTGGAGTGGTGGTCCTTATCTTTACGAAAGATAAAGGGAGAACGTTCTGGACTTTAGTAAATTGTAGATTTAAGCAAAGCAATGAGTATTTCGTTCTGGCCATGCAATAATGGACAAGCTCTTTAGCCTTAAAAGGATTATTGAGGGAACCAAAGTCTGGTCATGTGTGCACTGGACTCCACCAGGGCAGCCTTGTGTCACGTGGAAATAATTTCTAGGCACGGTTGAGTAGTGCGGGGTGTCCCAGTTGGTGGCCTCAGGATTTCATCTTTGCCGCAGATGATGTAGTCCTGTTAACTTCCTCGAGCAGTGACCTCCAGCATGCTCGGGGACGGTCTGTAGCTCAGTGTGATGTGTCAGCACCTCCAACTCTGAGGCACTGGTTCTCGGCTGGTACAGTATGGTATGGATTGTTCCCTTCGGGTTGGGGATGAGGTACTGCCTTAAGCAGAGGAGTGTAAGTATCTAGGGATCTTGGTCACAAGTGAGGGAAGAGTGGAATAAGAGATTGACAGATGAATCGGTGCAGCATCAGCAGTTACACATTTTCCCATTAGTTTTATTCTTGTGAAAAACAGCAATACGCCGCAAATCCAAGTTATCTTTCTATCTATTCTGAGACTCGAAGGAAGATTAGAAATTAATGAATGGAGAAAATACTTTGTAGTGTGCAGTCACCCTTCTCTAAAAGCATGCGTGATGGAACATATGTGATCTTATGAAAGATGAGCATGTCTACTTGCATTTGCAACAAATTCATAAAGCCAGTACACTGCTCACACTGTGGCGTAGGTGTATTCGGCCTCTCAGGAAAGTTTCTGTTGTAATGGGTTTTTTTTTTCCCTCTCACCTTCTCCACGGCGAATGTTCTGATGACATATTCAGACAAGAGCTGGGTCTCTATCAGCGTCACCTTCATATCCCTGTATATCTCTGTATCATCTGGCCAGTATTTACAGCATTTAACCTAAAGAGATAAAAAACACATTAAAAATCAACTTTTTGAAGTATCATGTTTTGTACCTTATTTAAACTATTTTATTAATTATGTAGTCTACATTTAACTACAATTTTAATGACTTGCAGTGTATAACTTTCAGACTAAGCTTGCTTAACCTCGTTAAAACAGTGCACTGATAAATAACCAGACCTTGTTGGTAAGAAGAAAAGGAACCCGAGTTACTACAGTAGGTTACCAACTAAGTGCCATCAGTCAAACACAATTGGGAAGAATATAATAAAAGTGGGACAGGACAGGGGGAGTGGGACAGGACAGGGGGAGTAGTCCAAGTATTGAAGAAACAGATACGTCTTGAGTCGTCATTTAAAGTGCCCATTTGAAAGTAAAATACGTAGAAAGCCGCGTGAGACCTGAAGTGTGCACTTGGATCAGGATTGCACAGAAAGTCAAATGGGCACATGAGGTGTTTCGCTGGCAGATGAGATTAGGTTGAGTGGTCAGAAAAAAGTCTTGTGGGACAGAGACAGACCACAGCGCTGGGCAATGCATGTGCAACATCCTTAGTACCTGCCTGGTCAAGGTCATAACCAATAACAACCTGATGGTTACATATGCAAGTGTCAGACCGAAAAAACATACAGAGAATCATGAACGATAAAGTTATACCACAACCATCCAAAAATCAGACTTAGTGCTTAGGTCCCTTCTGTTCTCCAACAGAAGCTCCATATAGATTTCTCAGTAATCGACAAAAACATAATTCACACCATAATGTCTTCACATTCTCACGTTAAGCTCCGCGAAATATAATCTGACATCCAATACCCTGGGCTCAGACCCGCCGCCTCTTTTTATATTCCCGATATTATACTGATAAACATCACACTCTCATACATGACACTGTTAAATCTGCAATTTGAAAGCCGACAATATTGTCATTACATTAGCGGCGCAAAACATCTTAATATCTCATTTGTTACAGCAGCAGCTGAAAAACAGCATAATGTCTCTGAAAGGGTTTGTTTTTTTTTCTATTTGAAACACAGAGAGCTATGGCAAGATTCAATCTGTCTCATGTGGCTCTCTGGCGTCATTAAGGCTGGAAATGAGACTGGAGGATGGAGGGACAGTTGAGGAGAAGGAGAGCAAAAGTTGAAGTCCCTTGGTGACACTTGAGATGAGAAATCCACAAGCCCGAAACTGCTCTATCTCAATCTCCGCCAAGATTACATTAGGCCAGAGCCATTATATTATTCCATCAATTAAGGACAGTGTAGCGCGTGTGTGCATATTGGTGGGGAAGAGAGAGAGAAAGAGAGAGAGAGAGAGAGAGAGAGAGAGAGAGAGAGAGAAGTGGGCGTGTTATAGACCATGTCGACATGCATGCATGATCATAAATGTTGAAATAAATTGACTGACTAATGCAGTGATGTGTACATCATTGACTATGTGGAGAGAAGAACAAATTCTTTTCTCTCCATTTATTCTTTCCATCTTTTTTTCCATTTCCCCCATAACTCCCCGTCCCCCCCACCCCATCCCCCCTCCCCTGCGGGGCTCATCAGATCTGGCCCTCGCCTCTCTGAGTGTTTGGTGCAGGATGCAGGCAGATGGGTGGTGGAGGAGCACAGCGGTTGGTTTATAGCTCTCTGTGGAGAACCGCCAGCCCCAACAACCACCCCGCCTCCCAACCCCCCTTCTGACATTCCCGCCACCAGCAGCAGGATGCATTAGATAAGTATCACACACTCCCAGCCTGCAGCGAGGCACATCTGCCTGGTCAGGGCATGCCACCCGCTTACCCGCAGAGGCTAATGATGGACGTAACCAGTGCTGGTTAAACAGTAACCTCGCAGGTCTGTAATCTGTCCTTGCGCTTCTTGTTTACATTAAAGGTGAAACCTTAATCCTACAGCATACAGTACAAATATAATCAAGGAAGTCGGCCATGCTCTTTTAACTTTGTGCCAAGAATCTAATGCGGGTGAACAAGAAGTTTGCCGTCCATTATTTCCTCTCTGGAAGCGTTTTTTTTGGGGGGGGAATTCATGTTCGTTCATGTTCGGTTCCACTTGTGGTTGTATTCACACAGACACGGCGCCTTCTCTGTGCGGATGATATGCTACAGATGCTTCACTGAAGCCTAAATGAAGATCTGGGGAGCGTTCGACTCGGTGTAATCACCCGACACAACTGTCATGGGGTGCGTTTACAAGTACATGGTCCCCATGTAAACACTTGATCTAAACGGTTTCTCTCTTGTCGGAATAAATACATCCCCCTTCTGTGCAGACTCTGGAAGAACAAACCTCTCAGATCAGGCTTTACTTCAGACTTTTATGTTCTGGATCTTTGGTAAAAAAAGAGCAATGATTGGCTAGTAAGGCATCTAACCAATCAGAGGTGAAAATCAATTATTGTAGCCAGTCAGAACGCAGAAGGTGGGATTTACTGTATAAGAGAAGATGGGAACTGAAGAAAAATGCTTCTGTCAGAATAAACATTTCCGCGCAGGTAGAACCGCTTCACCCAAGTCGAAACGTTTTATTCTGATTAAGTGTTTTGAACATATAAACACACATCTTTATCGGATTTCAATCGGATTGAAGAAATACAGCCCGTGCAAACGTTGCAACTGATACAGTGCACGAATCTACAATCGGAGCTAGAAAGAAATCAATATCAGCCTCACTTCTCCTAACCATTTCATGCATTTTTACCTAGAATGTGTTGCACCACACAAGAAGAAAATAATCCACATTAATACATTAATATAACAGCTCTGATATCTGATATGATCATATGATTTGTAATATTTACCACAAATAAAACCTTACTATTCGTTTTTTAAATAGATTTTGTCGTCTGCTTTGTGTGGGCGGTGCTGTGCATCGTCCTCTTCGCTAATTAGAAACACAGAGATTTGGATTCCAGAGGTTTGAAGAGCAGGTCATCATGCAAAAGGCCAACCGAAAAGCCATTTCATGCTTGTGTGGTAATGAGCTGCATTGATTAGTTCTCACTCAGTTCACTCCAAAAGCAGCACTGCTATCTAATCGAGCGAAATCTTTTGAGGTTCAGTTCATAACACACGATATTAGAAAAGCCTGAGGAAATGCTTATTGAATTTAGAAAAATTCTATTCAAAGCCCTGTTGGAATGTGTCACATCTTACTCTACTCACCCTTCCAACTTCCACTAGGTTAGTAACCATGACAATGGTGGCTGTGTTCTCCTGCCATACCATCCTCCAGAAGTCAATCACCGTCTCCTGCATGGGTCCTGTGCAGAGAATCAAAACATACATCAGTACAGGGTCACGTCCAGATGCTCATGTGGTACTGTACTGCATAGCAGAGAATTAGCCATCAGAGAGCGCACTATTGAAGCCAGATACTGCTCGGAGGAAAGTGTCGTCTGCGGATGTTCAACAAACGTTCAATCTTTTGGAAATGTTTTACCTTTTTTATTTATCTTATTTCAGAAATAGATAAGATAAATAAAGTATGTCAATGCATTTCAATGAGATATACTGTACTGTACACTATATTGCCAGCTAGAACAGCTTCACCCATTTCCACAAGGTTTAGGAGAGTGTTTATGGGAATTTCTGACCATTCTTTCAGAAGCTCATTTATGAGGTCAAGACAGTGATGTTAGATGAGAAGGCCTAGCTCACAGTTTCCGCTCTTATTCGTCCCAAAGGAGTTCTATCGGGCTGTCAGGAAGTCAGGACGCTGCCGAGTTCTTCCACACCAAACCCGCTCATCCACCTTGGTTTGTGCACTGGTGCACAGTCATGTTAGAACATGTGTTGGGTTGCGTTTTCAGATCTTACTTTCAGTGAAAGGAACTCTTCATGCTTCATCATACCAAGACACTCTGAACAATTTCATGCACCCAACTCTGTGAAAACAGTTTGGGGACGGACCCTTCCAAAGCAAGGAATGGGCAAATTTGTACTGGCCTGTAACCTTTGTAATAAATTAAAATGGAGACTGGCCTTCTCTTCCAGCATCAGTGTCTGACCTCAAGAAGAAATGCTCAAAAGTTCCCATAAACATATTCCTAAACCTTGTGGAAAGCTTTCTAAGTTGAAGCTGGCCTAGCTGCAACGGGTGGGCCAAAATCATATTAAAGTCTATAGATTAGGAATTGGATGTTACCAAAGTTCATATGCATCTGAAAGCAGGCGAGCGAATACTTTTGGCAATATACCAAAAGTAGTGTATAATCAACCAAAAGTGTAACATTTTGTCCTAATAAGGACCCTGCAACTACATTAGTAGGTGTTGTTTTGTGTTACAACTGTTTAACCAAGTACTCCAATATACTTCATCCCTTATCATCCTATTAATGTAAACTAAATTAAATGAAAGAAATGAGAATAAATGTTTAACTGTGACTGGTGTCTAAAGTGCCTAAAGATACAATGTAAAAATCTCAGCAGCGACCTCGTTTCCTCGCTCATCTGTTCGGACCACTCAGCATTCAGCATCACCAGTATATTAATCACCGACCTGATCATCTGTCATCATCTGCACCTGTTTCTCACTGGTTCATGCCTTACGTTTGATGATTTATTTTAATGCTTGAATGATTTATAGGTCACTCTATGGTATGGCTTAAAAAAAAAAAAAAAAAAAAAACATTCCTCTGAAACTGGTCTGGTACAGAGACTGGGCTGAAAATGAGAGCCAAAAATGTCCTTCAAGAAGCCTGGAGAACTATTCCTCAGGAGAACATAAAAAATACAAGAAAGTCTGAATCTTTGGAAGCAAAATATGAAATGAGAAATGAGGGGTGACTCAAGCCTTTTACACAGTACTGTGTATAATATACGTACATACCAACTTCATTTTAACTTCATTATTAAGAATTTTGTTGATGATTTATACTGATATTTGATTATCGAATGCTTTCATAATCAAAAACATCTTGGACTTCTATATACAGTACTAATAACAATCCTGACAACAAATTGTGCATGAAATTAAAAACACAAATTGACGGAGGGAACCAAGCTGCAGAGACTGACGTCCAACTCGGCCGCTTGTGACCATTAAGCTTCTTCCGTTTTGAATTAGGAATCTAATTCATTTGAATTAATATTGTTTTTAATCAAGTACCAACAGTAAAAGAGAGAGAAAAAAAAAAGTCTTGCGACAAATTAATTAGTCTGCAAATCCCAGTGTAAGGGCTGGAGCTAATTCGCATTACCTGCAGCCAGAGGCAAATTACATTCAGCAGAGACTCGCTACAACCTCCTGATCTTCCTCCAGCTCATAAAAATGTCATTACAAAACAGCTGGGCCGAGTGCTGCCACTCGGGGCGCGCGCGCACACACACATACACACATGCATATGCTTCAGAGCATAAAACTCCTCCTCCTTTCCTGTACTGCTCTATAATCAGCTTTCTGGATTAAATCAGAATCTGAGTTTGTTCAAACTCAAGGCTTCTTCTGCCAACCCTGGTCCCTGTTCTCCTTCTGCCCCACCGGGAATTGTGGGATTGAGTCTTGGCATGATGAGTGACAAACAGGACATCTGCTGTGTAGGATTCGAAGGTCCATTGTAGGCTGCCGTTACACAATGCCTGAGCCTCAAACACCAGTCTCAACCTAAGCACATCAATTTGTGTTGCTCTCTGAATCCAATGTTCATTATTCAAGAAAAAAAAAAAAAACACAGCTGAATCAAGTACGGATGTGCTTCATTCGGAACAATAAATTTCCATGATTCTCATCAGTCATACAGACATTCTTAAATAACTGAGAAGAAAAGCCTAGCCTTGCTCTACTCGGGAAAAAGAGTTCATCTGTCCACTGCAGATTTCAAAATACACTAAGCGGACCTAATGGATGCTGAAACAGCATCAAGGGCACAGATATTTATGCTCTCAAAGTGTACACTTAAGGGATAATAGCATACAACTTAACGCTGTTCCAGACTTTACCAATATTTCCTGGCCATTTGATCCATTTTCTTATTTTACTGGAAAATTGGTCCATAAATCTGGGCTCCCAGGTTTTCCAGGAAACAGGGGAACTGCCTAAAAAGCATCCAAATGGTTCAAGATTGAATTTCAAATATGAGATTATATGAGCTCAGACTCTCGGGAACAGGTTGAACGCAGATCAGATATAATCTGATTTAAAGTGTTTAAAAGGACGCATAACGCATTGCTGAAGTGTGTTTGAACGGCTCGGAGTGTTATTTATTATAAAGTAAAAAAATACTTTATTTATGCATGTGTGTGAACTGTTAATTGCTTTAAAGATCCATGCAACACCATCCAAGTCCTCCAAATTCTCCAAACTAATCAAATTAACATCGTTCAGTGAGGCTGAATGTGGCATTGATTGACTCTTGACAAAGAGGGGCGATGAGAAAGTGAGAATAATTCATTTAAGAAAATAATTGAAAGATTGGCATAATGTGGGTTGATCCATTGATTTGTGGAGTCCGGTGATGTGTACCAGACAACGAGATGGAAAAGGAGAGACAGAGAGAGAGAGAGAGAGAGAGAGAGAGAGAGAGAGAGAGAGAGAGAGAGAGAGCACTATGCTGGGGGACTCAAACACTTTATAAGTGTTTGATATAAAAAGTTATAACAAGTATAACAAGTTTAGAAAACTTTGAGCATTATGAGGGCAGAAAGTGAACCGACGCCAAGGATGAACACAGAGTGAACAGAAACTGTTGCGCAGGCCAAGAGCTGGAGCTCACTCGAGACAACAAAACAAAAAAGCATCACATAACTTACAAATATTCTGAAATTAAAAACAACAACAAAAAAACATACATGCCAAACCCACCACGGAGTCTATTATTAAGTAAATTAGAATCTACTTAGAATTTATAATTTAATGCTTTAGGAATAAAAATTAATTAATGTGAATAAAATTGTAATTTAAAGTTATTTGAAAACAAATGTGTGAAAGTCTCCTCAGAGTATTAACCATTAGTGCTTAATTTATGTCTATTAATAAGAAAAAAAAGATTTTGCTTCAAATTTCCACTTTGGTGAGTGCAGACTCTGAGAATCTACAACACGATAAGTGTAAAACAAGTCCAACCCGGTGAGCACGAATCCCTGCATGAACCCTAAAGTTAGATAAAGTAATATAGAGCGATGTTGTCCGTCATCGGGACAATGTTGTCCTTGGAAGTTAGAATGATTTTGATAAAATTATAACGTTGAGATAATGTTGAATCTTCCTCTTTCGGCTGCTTCCGTCAGGGGTTATCACAGCGGACCATTTGTCTCCATCTAACTACAGTAAGTCTTCCACATCTTCCCTCATCACTCCAGCCTCCTGTAGGTTCTCCCTCACCACCGTCATAACCCTCCTCCTCTCCTCCGGCCTGGCAGCTCCATTTCTGACATTCTCCTCCTGATACACCCCCTAGAATCATCTCAACCTGCTCTCTACTCTCGATGCTGATCATAGCAAACAATATCAATATCCACAAACATCATAGTCCATGAGGACCCTTGTCCAACCTTATTCGTCAACCTGTCCATCACCACAGGAAAGGACTAAGAGGTTGCAATCATACCTTCACCTTAAACCAGTCGCTATCCTTGTACATACAGTAATTCTTGCACCACTTTCACATACTGTACTGTTCTTCTCTGACACTCCTGTAGGAATGAACCAAACACAAAATCTGAACCATAATTTGGAGCATTTATGTCGATTAACATGCATGCACACAACGTTTCAACACATCCAAGCTCCCTTAGGTTTCTAAGCTGGACACAGCGTGGGTATCTCATGTCACACATTTTTTAGTATTGCAATGTTTTTTTTTATTCTTTGTATTGGCTGCTGGCTATATATCAGCGTGATGTCCATCTTAGCTCCCGAATGACTCAACTATATGCTTGTAAAGCATCAAACCTGCATCATGTCCATGTTTTTTTTTTTAATACCCTTTTGGCTGCCTTCCAGTTTACTATTCTGGTAAATAGCAGTTGCCCGGTATTAGTATGGCGCTCGTTGTTTTATCCACGCATTTACTAGCATCAGCAGCATGTTCCCGAGTGGTTCCAGTGGTGAGTACACAAGCTCTCACTGCAGCAACCTGAACCGGAATCCTGCTCAGGCCATTGGTTTGGTATTAATCCGGTTTTTAAGTAATTTCTGCAACTTCTTCGATAGCCTGTGATCACGTAGCCAACATTGTTCCAACAATATTTCATGTAAGTCATTTAAACTTTTAAAAACAACCTACCTGTAATACCACAAGGTTGCCAAATGAGCATCACCACAATGTTTTGACAACCAAAAATTCATGCCGTTCTTTTCTGTTGTTGTTTTGTGTCTGCAGTATCCTTTTGTGTCTTGAACACTCCGTAATCTCTTGTTCTCATTCCTTCTCTCCTTTAATTTGTCTTATTATTTGCTTAAAAAAAATTGGTGATTGCTTTTATATGAGCACAAAAGTTTGGTGTAAAATGTGAAATTATTATCTTGAATAACCTGTTTCTTTCTTTTTTTTTTTTATTATTATTTATTTTAGAAAAATCTCACTCAACCCGGCTCCATTCCATCCACTCTCCCAAAATTATTATTATTATTATTATTATTTTTTCCACATTGGCTCTATTGCCCAACATAGAAATAAATTAGAAACAACCATCACAGACAATCGATTTATTCGCCATGTTAATAAACTCTGCCTTTTTGTTCTGCGTGCTTCATACGGTACCCGACCCTGTGAATTCAAAGATGAAGTTAAAAACCCTCATACGACCTTTATTCTTCGGCATTCGCACCTCAACTTGAAGTGGAGAATAAAATCCCTTCTCTGTCTATTCGTCTATAAAATTCTGTTCCTTTTTCTTTTCGCCTATTGACACATTTCTTTTTTTTTTTGTTGAAACTGCTACTGTATGTCAAGCAGCAGGTCATTATTCAGTACAGAAACTGAATAACGGTCAGCAAGTTTTGGAAGATTTTAGGGAGTAAGGTGAAACCTCGCACGCATTCCAGGAATACTTTACAGTTTGAAGAACAACAATTACCTTATACCCAATAAACCTTAGGCGAGCAGTTCGGGCAAAGGCTAAATAAATAAATAATGACTTTTTTGCTGAAGTGGTAAGTTTGTGGTGGAAAAAAATTTTTTGAAAAAAATAAAAAATTATAAAGGAGGAAAAAAAAAATGCAAACACTTCCTGTATCAGAACCCCCAGCTGTCAGGAGCTGCTGACAGTCATTCCAGGAAGCAGCGTGTCACTTTTCTGAAGTGTGTGTTTCAAAGAGAGATACTGAGAAATAATTTGTGTGTGTGTGTATGTGGGTGTGTGTGGATAAAAAATGTGCTGATACCCCTCTATAGCCAGCCGGGTGTAAAACTGCTTGATAGACACAACGTCTCATCTTTCTGCTATCATTAATATTACATGTTCGCCACACTCACACTCATCCCCCTATCACTCTCTCTCTCTCTCACTCTCTCTCTCCTGTGGACGATCACACCTCACCTGTAAATGATAAAACTCTAGTAGCAAACCGCAATCAGCCATGAGGGAAGGATTTTGAAAGTGAGCGAGATAAAGGTGCATGTGTGTGTGTGTGTGTGTGTGTGCGTGTGTGTGTGTGGGGGGGACTTTTCCTTCTTTCCGTCATCCATCCGTCTAATATCGGTCTGCGCAAGCTGCTTAAGAGACCCCCAAACCGCAGACTGGTGCCAAAGCCGGCATCATTATAGCGCATCCACACAGTCTGAAGAGCAGCTGAATATGTGTGCATGTGTGTGTGACCCTGTGTTATTGATGAGACCTGGGCTCCGGAGGGGATTACAAGAGCAGATGCCAGTTTATCAGAACCTCCTGGACACACACTCTAAGCCTCATTAACACACTCACTTATTCATCAGACACAAGTACACGCGCACAAACACACACCCCCACATACACACACCAAACCTCTAAGAATCATTAAAGAGCATCATTAAACAGTCGTTCTGGTCAGTGGTGTTTTTATTTATTTATTTTTGTAGCTTTAATCAACTGAAATAGGAGGTTAGGAAATTTAATCTTACAATAAAGTCAAAGCGAGACGCAACAAGCTGGTCTAGTAGGGTGTCACTGCAGCACCCCGGATCGATTGCTTATTATTTAGTTATATAAAGTTATTATAAATGAAATAACGATATGATATAAAATAAAGTCTGTTTTAAGCTTCTTTTATGGAATGTCCTACAATTTTTACTAGCAGACTTTCACTCCATATCAAGGTTTGGTACCCAACTTATACTTTAGTATCCTAAATAGCATAACTAACCACAAGTGAGTGAGTGCTTTGATTAATGCTAGTTAGTTATTTAACATTACCTAGATAATATAAACCATTAGATAACTTGGCTATCCTTAACTGGACAGCAGTGTTGCCTACTCTTTACTGGAGATATTAGCTAATCAATTACTCAAAAGTCACTAGCTATGACATCATGGACTAAGCCACATACTTACTGAATTATCACAATCGAAAACAACAACAACAACAACGGTGATCAGTGATTAGTCAAGGGGATCAATGATCATCTGCAAGTAGCGATTAGGAACATTAGTCATTAGCAAACAGTCAGCAGTAAACAATTATACACATTAAGTTATATCACATTTGTCACAACACAACACTGTTGTCCTTAGTAAAACAGTCATTAGTGCTAAGTAGCATAGAGAACAATGGTAATAAGTGATTAGTCAATGGGAACAACGGTGATCAGTAATTCGTTAATAAGAACAACGGTGATCAGTGATAAGGGATGATGATCAGTAATAAGTAGTTATTGGTAAACAACTTTGGTGCATAATTAGTCCTTAATAATCAACAGCGATTGGGAGCAATGGTAAACAATGGTGATCAGTAATTAGTCAATGGGAACAATGGTCATCTGCAATTAGGGATTAGGAATGTTAGTCATTAGTAATTTGTTATTGGTAAACAATGGTGATCAGTGATTGGGAACATTACTCATCAGTCATTGGTAAACAATTGTGGCACAACTAGACCTTACTAAACAACACTGGTCGGTTATTAGTAGCATTGGGAACAATGGTGATTAGTGATTAGTTATTGGTAAACAACAGTGATTAAGGATAACTATTGGTGATTAGTTATTAGTAAACAACAGTGATTAGGGATAGTGATTGGTGATTAGTTATTAGTAAACAACAGTGATTAGGGATAGTGATTGGTGATTAGTTATTAGTAAACAACAGTGATTAGGGATAGTGATTGGTGATTAGTTATTAGTAAACAACAGTGATTAAGGATAACTATTGGTGATTAGTTATTAGTAAACAGCAGTGGTTAGGGATAGTGATTGGTGATTAGTTATTAGTAAACAACAGTGAATAAGGATAACTATTGGTGATTAGTTATTAGTAAACAACAGTGATTAAGGATAACTATTGGTGATTAGTTATTAGTTAACAACAGTGATTAAGGATAACTATTGGTGATTAGTTATTAGTAAACAACAGTGATTAGGGATAATGATCAGTGATTAGTTATTAGTAAACAGCAGTGGTTAGGGATAGTGATTGGTGATTAGTTATTAGTAAACAACAGTGAATAAGGATAACTATTGGTGATTAGTTATTAGTAAACAACAGTGATTAAGGATAACTATTGGTGATTAGTTATTAGTAAACAGCAGTGATTAAGGATAACTATTGGTGATTAGTTATTAGTAAACAACAGTGATTAAGGATAACTATTGGTGATTAGTTATTAGTAAACAGCAGTGATTAAGGATAACTATTGGTGATTAGTTATTAGTAAACAACAGTGATTAAGGATAAAGATTGGTGATTAGTTATTAGTAAACAACAGTGATTAAGGATAAAGATTGGTGATTAGTTATTAGTAAACAACAGTGATTAGTTATTAGTAAACAACAGTTATTAGCGACAATGATCAGTGATTAGTTATTGTTAAACAATGATGATCAGTGAGTAGGGATGATGATAAGTGATTAATTACTTGAACACAATGTTAGTCAGTGAGTGAGTGGCTCTGCTACCTAGCATTAACCCGTGCTTAATAATTTGCAGTTATTAGCTGGATAATTACGGTAAAACAAAACACAAATTTGTAGTTACAGTAGTTCACTAACTGTTGTGTGCTATAAATTCTACCTCAGCACCATTTGTGTTGTTACTTTTTCTTTTGTTTTTGTGCTTTTTATTTCCATTGACATGTTTTTTGTTTTATTTTTAGTCTTTGATTTTGTTATTTATAGCTTTTTGTGTCATGGAATCTTCGTGTAGTTCGTGTAAGTCAAAGATGTGAGTCCCTAGTGTCTTATTTTATTTTTAGCTTATTATATAGTATTCCCTGGTTTCCACCCTTGCCTGTTATTTCTGTCTAAAGATTATGAATTGTTCTAGTTTGGGTCTAGTTTTTTGTATTGAACCCCACTACAGATTATGACTATTATTTTTACAGCACTTGTCCTGCTTTCGCTAAGTGCACCCTACTTTCATTGCTGATTGGAGGGTCGGGGGGGGGTTGCAACTGTTGGGCCTTTAGGCCTTAAGGTCCTTAAGCCTAAGCCTGTATATAATACCCAGCTACTGGAGGTGTAGGGCATCCTCAGTGCCAGTCCGAAGCCTGGGGAAATTGGTGGTTGCGGCAGAAAGGGCATCCGGCATAAAATCTGTGCAAATAACTATTGGCGAACCCGAGAAAGGAAAAAAGCCAACGAAGAAAGAATAAGCACATTAATATAATGCTCAGCATGAGGCTTGCGCTGTGTTGCTGAAGCTGGATGCCCTCCTGGTGCTCAGATTGTCTGGGTGTGCAGCCAAAGCTATTTGGAATGCATGCTTGACGAGGATGAGGACCTCACCTCTGCAACCGCCTGTCTATTTAGCAAAACTGTCAAGGTTTTATATATCAAGGTGATGGTCTTTTATCTTAGAGGTCTTTGAACAGAGACAGCAGTCATACATAATATCCTTACAACGGAGACGTGTTCTAAAACTCAGTGTTTCTTCAAAACACACACACACACACACACGTTTGTCCTGTGGCTGAGTCTGTACAGGGCTTTCCATTTTCTTCTAACTCAAAGAGACAGATACCCTCTTCCCCACCACCACAACTCCTTCCTTCTTTTTCGTTCTCTCTCTTTTCCTCTCCCTCATGTCAGCTCTGTAGCTGCCAGGTGAGGATGATGATGATCAATAATGTAGAGACTTGAGGTCGAAGAGAATAACAATGTTTTCCAGTGCTCAAGCTATTGGTCACTGTTACATGGGAAAGTTGTCTCCTTATCTGCTTCCTGTTGCCTGTGTGTTTTTTTTTTTCTTCTGTTATTGTTAAGGAATAAGTTCACGCTTTGCCTTTTTTCAGAAAAACCAGGGAGGGATCGAGTGAAACGGGAATGCAGTGGGGATGCAGATAAGAGAGAAAGAGAGTGTATGACGAAAGAAGACACAATACAAAGAGTTGAGAAGGGACAGACAGAGATGGGGTAGAGGGGACGGACTGAGACGTAGAGAGAAGGAGAAGGTGGTAGAGGCCTGAGGTAAGCACAGACAAGCCCTCCGGCTGTCACTGTCTGATCAAACCCAGAGGAGGAAGAAGAGAAACTCAGATATAGTCTCAAAAGTCTTGAATAAAGAATGAGTGAGTATGGTAGGAGAGAGGGCGGTACAGGGAAAGAGCAAGCTGAGAGGGACTGATGAAGTTGCAGGGAAATTACGGCCTAGGAAACATTGTAGAGAAGATAAACACATGCAAGACATCAGACATTATGAATATATGCATGAAGCAGGTGGCTTTACATGCCACAGAGAAGGAAGAACAAATAAGTTCCAGATACACAACTGAGCTCCAAAAAAAAGAGACAAATCGGTAAAGAACAGCTGAGTATCCTGTGAGTCTGGAACAGCTTTTGTAATGGATCCTAAATGTGCACACTTCTAGTAAACTCAGGTTGCATTCCTGTGGGCATGTTCGCTGAGAACATGAAATACTTTGAGCTTCCAAACGCCTCAAACCGTCGGGGAGGAAACGGAGACGTAGCAAAAAGTTAATTCACTCGCGGCAAGAGGCTACGTTCACATTTCAAGCCACATTGCTGAAAAAAGTCAGATTTTTTTTTTCTCAGATCAGACTTTTATGCCATGAAAGTTTACAGAATTCTCATAATGAGGACATATCTGTCCCCTGGAACACATTGATATGTCTTTGGGTTAGAGCATGTATTTGTGTCACCCTTCATAACTGCTTAAGCTCCTGTGGAACCTTTACTCCTGCTCAAAGGAAAAGGCAGGCGAATGGATCGCGTTAAGGCCCCTGATGGACGCCCAGCCAATGGACATCAAAAAGTAACTCCCGTCTGTGGACAAGCCCAGAGAGAGTTGGGAGGGGCCGGTCTTGGCTCACGTCAGCGGGAGGGGTCGCTACCTCCGTGTGCTCCAGTCGACTACTCTACTGTACCTCCCGCCACATTTCGCCAGCTGTGTGCCCACCAGACCTGCATGTGCACACCTTTACTCTTTTCCTCCTTCTTGATCTTACCTCCTTTAACCTTTTTCCTTTCCTGTTTTTCCTAATAAAATTCCCCTTTTTTCCCTTAAGACCTCATCTTGAACCCCTGACAATGTCACGGTAGGTAAACAAGAACTACAGTAAAACATGCTAGTCTATTAATGAACAACACATCATCCTTTTTCCATTCGTAGCTACAATTAATATTAAAGAACATCCAGGTTAATGTCGGGCAACGTCTGCCAGCATGGTAATGCAATATATATTAGTAAGTAATGTATATGGAACGGCAAGGAGAGACAAAATACCTGACTGATGTTTCAAAATGTTGCACATGATGTGTTGCATATACTGTAGGATAACATCCATTTTTACACATCACTGAACTTGAGTGTGGGTAGAATATAGGGTATGCTAGCTGCCAGGCTAGTCTGAGATGCTCTGCTGAGCATGTCGTTCATATTCTAGCTCTTCCGCTACACTAGGCTGAGTGTGTGTTTTAATTGAGACACAGAGGAATGAAGCATGCGATGCTCTAATAAACAGGTACTTATGCAACTCCCCACTCCTCAGTGACAGATTGGGAAGCCATTAGAGAATGTGGCATATTTCAGACAGACACACACACACATGCCTTTCACACACAGCAGCCCTGCTGCAGTTTGAAATGATATGATTTAGCATCGAACTGACTTAACCTGTGAGGTCATCGGGCATCGTTGGAGCGCCTGCTCTCCGCACGCCAGAAACGCAGGGTGACAAACACGCGGGCCTTAATTCCTTTATTTATTATTCTGCTCGGCTAGTCTCGGCTCACAGCCAGGTCTGATTAATTGCTCTCTCACTTTCTCACACACACACACTAGCAGAACTTTAATGGTACAATGTGTATGTGTGTGACCATCAAAAAAAAAACATATTGCTCATCAAACTAGAAAAAATACTTTATCACCTGTTCACTTTTAAGAAGTATATATATTTTTATTACTGCATTAATTTTAGTGACATGCAGTTAATGTTAACTTCCTTTAACACACTCACGAATAACATGTGATGGAAAAATGTTTTCTTTGCATTTTTATATTTGCTTGTAGCACAAAACAATATCATATAATATCAGTAATATCAATGTTTATTTTGAACATCCCTTCTTGGCCTCTTCCAAATGGTTGAGATGTTACATCATGGTAAAAGTAGCAATATAAACTCACTGGTACTTCATTGTGAGTGTTCACTGATAGTACTCGGTTCAACCTGATATTCAGTCATATTCATATTCAAGAAACCAGTCTGAGATGATTTTAGCTTTGTGAGATGGCACATTATCCTGTAGTCATTAAGGGCTGGAGATGGTCAGCGACGATACTAAGACAGGTTGGAGATCTTTTTTACATGCTGCCTAGCTGGATCTAAGGCATTGAAAGTGTGCTGAGCCAAATAAATATCAGCCAAACCATTACCACAACATCCACAGACTGGACTATTGATACCCTGCTTCCATGCTGTCGTCGCCAAATTCTGAACCTACCATCTGAATGTCGCAACTGTAGCCTCAGTTTTCTGCTCTTAGTTGACGCGAGTGACTCCGGTGTGGTCTACTGCTGTAGCTTATCTGCTTCAAGGTTTCATGTGTTGCTTCTTCAGAGATCCTCCTCAGGATACTTCGGTGGTAATGAGATGTCATTTGAGTTACTGTTGCCTTTCTGTCAGCTCGAACCATTTCTCTCTGACATCAATAAGACATTTTCACCAAAAGAAAGGCCCTTGACTTATTTTTCTTTTTTCATATCATTCTCTGAAAACCCTAGAGATGTTTGTGAGTGAAATTCACAGCAGTTATATAATACTCCGACCTGCCCGTCTGGCACCAACAACTGTGTCAAGTTCAGAGTGACTTTTTTTTCTCGTTCTGATGCTCGGTTTAGACTTCATCAGATCGACTTTTCATGTAGACGTCTACATGTCTAAATGTAGCGAGTTGCTGCCGTGCGATTGGCTGATTAGATATTCGCATTAACGAGCAGCTGAACAGGTGTACCCAACGAAGAGGCTGGTGAGTGTACAGTACAGGTCCTTCTAAAAAAACTAGCATATTGTGATAAAGTTCATTACACACAACTTAAGTAGTTCAAGCCATTTATTGTTTTAATATTGATGATTGTGGCATACAGCTCATGAAAACCCAAAATCTCAAAAGATTTGCATATTTCATCCGACCAATAAAAGAAAAGTGTTTTTAATACAAAAAAAGTCAACCTTCAAATAACTATGTTCAGTTCTGCACTCAATACTTGGTCGGGAATCCTTTTGCAGATTCTTGTGTCTTGTGTCTCTCAACTTTCTCTTCACAATATCCCACAGATTCTCTATGGGGTTCAGGTCAGGAGAGTTGGCAGGCCAATTGAGCACAGTAATACCATGGTCAGTAAACCATTTACCAGTGGTTTTGGCACTGTGAGCAGGTGCCAGGTCGTGCTGAAAAATGAAATCTTCATCTCCATAAAGCTTTTCAGCAGATGGAAGCATGAAGTGCTCCAGAATCTCCTGATAGCTAGCTGCATTGACCCTGCCCTTGATAAAACACAGTGGACCAACACCAGCAGCTGACATGGCACCCCAGACCATCACTGACTGTGGGTACTTGACACTGGACTTCAGGCATTTTGGCATTTCCCTCTCCCCAGTCTTCCTCCAGACTCTGGCACCTTGATTTCCGAATGACATGCAAAATTTGCAACCTGTAGCCCATTTCCTGCACACGCCTGTACACGGTGGCTCTGGATGTTTCTACTCCAGACTCAGTCCACTGCTTCCGCAGGTCCCCCAAGGTCTGGAATCGGTCCTTCTCCACAATCTTCCTCAGGGCCCGGTCACCTCTTCTCGTTGTGCAGCGTTTTCTGCCACACTTTTTCCTTCCCACAGACTTCCCACTGAGGTGCCTTGATACAGCACTCTGGGAACAGCCTATTCGTTCAGAAATGTCTTTCTGTGTCTTACCCTCTTGCTTGAGGGTGTCAATCATGGCCTTCTGGACAGCAGTCAGGTCGGCAGTCTTACCCATGATTGCGGTTTTGAGTAATGAACCAGGCTGGGAGTTTTTAAAAGCCTCAGGAATCTTTTGCAGGTGTTTAGAGTTAATTAGTTGATTCAGATGATTAGGTTAATAGCTCGTTTAGAGAACCTTTTCATGATATGCTAATTTTTTGAGATAGGGATTTTGGGTTTTCATGGGAATATTAAAACAATAAAAGGCTTGAACTACTTCAGTTTGTGTGTAATGAATCAAATATATGAAAGTCTAATGTTTATCAGTATATTACAGAAAATAATGAACTTTATCACAATATGCTAATTTTTTTAGAAGGACCTGTATATCTGCTTGCTAGGAAGGCAAAATAAACCCAATGCCATGCACACGACTAGAAAATTCTCACCTTGTGTCGCAATGTAGTGATTTGGCCTGTGGTAGCCCTGTAATTAAAGAGAAACAGAGAACAACATTAAACAGAGGCTTAAATCCGTCGTGCTGTCCTCGTTCATCTCGTCTGATGTGTCTGTTGGACACATCACATCAGCCCTTATTAAAAAACAAAAACAAAAAAAAACAGAAACTCATTTACAGCAACACTGCTGATAATCAGAATAATGAGAGTTAACATGCAGGACGCAGATAAGCAAGAAAATAAATAGACAAAGTAAACAAAGCTCTGAAAAGTCAGCAATTTGTCAACAAGTCATTAACACTGCAGCCCATTCTGTTTACTAAGGACTTTGCCCTATACACACCCGGAGAGAGAGAGAAAGAGAGAGAGAGAGAGAGAGAAAGAGAGAGAGAGAGAGAGAGAGAGAAAGAGAGAGAGAGAGAGAGAGAGAGAGAGAGAAAGAGAACACACTCTGGACAAATAAAACTTAAGAGGATTAGGGGGTAATCCTTGAGAGAAGAGTCATATCAGAAGAAATATCAGCAGTTATATTGTTCCGAGAGTATGTTGCAGAGGATGTGTGGCAGACGATAGAGAGAGAGAGAGAGAGAGAGAGAGAGAGAGAGAGAGAGAGGTATGTATGTGGAGGTATAGATGCTCCCCATCACTTATCAGTAACATACTCTATTCACTTTAATGCCTATTCATAACATCTTTGGATAAGGAAACAGGAATCCCCTCTTCTCCACTCTCTCTCTCTCTCTCTCTTTCTCTCTCTCTGAAGATTTGAACAGTGTTTTAATGGCTGTTCTTTCACTCAACACTAAGCACTGGGTTGTTTGTTCTTTCGCTTGTTCAACGTGTCCACTGTTGCCTGAAAGATCGGATTAAAACTACGGCAATGGTAAGAGCCGAACAAGTGCTCCTCTGTCACTCTGTGTCTCTCTTCCCTCTTTCGCCCTCCTCTCCTCCTTCCAGCTCCCACTCTCTTATTGATGAGGGTGTGTTAACGTTCCTGAGCAGTCACTACACATAGATCTTTTTAAGTACATGTAAATGACTAACTATGATGCTTAGCATTAGAGTAAAAGCGTTCAACTTTCAATAACTCTGTCTTAGACCCACACACACACACACACACACACACACACACAATCCCACATCCACTATAGATCTCGTTTTAACACACTGCCAGGAAGAAAGGGAACGAATGCTACAAACAAGGCAAATGCATACAAATGGTCAAGGGGTTGTCTAAATGTTGCACCAGTGTGTCATCAATAAATTTTATTAAGCAGAAGGAGCTGTGAGAGGCATGTTAAAAAGCCTTTCTTTCTTCCTTACCGAGGAGAGGAAGAAAAAAAGAAAAAAAAGCTCCATCCATTCACTGCTCAGCTGAGCCATGGCTAAGTACCTCAGCAAAGCCTTTTTCAATAACAACTCTTTAATATGTATTTATTCTTATCTAATAAAAAGCTTGGGCTTCATAAAGGCCTTCACATACGCATATGGTGAAGTGGAGGTGCACATGGAGGTATGCATCTGAACAGACATATATACAGTACAGTATGTGTGTGTGTACAGTATGTGTGTGTCTGTCCCTGTATATGTGTCAGTATATATAAATGTATACAGTGGAACCTCAGCATACGAGTGCCGTCCCTTACGAATTTTCAACTTAAGAATTGAAATTTAGCGAGAACGTCCGGGAGCCATTCAAAACTTGTTTGCGTCAGTGGAAAGCCAAGAAAAGCGAGTTTACGAATTTACGATTTTTTTTTTTTCACGAGTTATTATTGCATTTTGTGCAGGACATGGCACCATGGGTCCCAAAAAAGTTAATAAAAAGCACCTGGTTTCAACAGGAATCATAAATGAAGGTTAAGTGAGGTTTAATGTCTATTTATTTTTCAAATACTTAATCTAAAAATTTAGTTTTTCTTCATTTACATGTCTAAATGTAAATGTTATTTACATCATAAAATGTTTCCATAGTTTGTATGTGCAAAAATAAGATTATAGTGTTGGAAGTTGGTAATATTTTTGGGTGGCTGGAACGGATTATCTGCATTTACATTATCTGTTATGGGAAAATTCATATCGCAGAATGAAACGAATGAAATTCATATGGCGAGGTTGCGCTGTCGATATATGTGTCAGTATATATGAGTACATGTCATTATACAATATGTGTGTCAGTGTATGTCATTATACTGTACGTATATATGAGTATTTCTCAGTACAATATACATGAGTATGTGTCATTATAAAGAAGTCTGTGGCAGCATATAGGCGTATGTAGAAGTATATAAAAGTGTTAGTATATACAGTATGAGAGTCAGTATACAGTACATAAGTATGTTTCAGTATTAAATTTAGACATATATACTGTATGTAATTATGTGGCTGTGTCATATGTCTGTGTCATTATATATAAGTATATGTAACTATATAGGATGTATGTGTATACAGTATATGACGGTCAATATATATGAGAGAGTATATATATAAGCATGTTTCAGTATACAGTACATAAATGTGTCAGTATATATGAGTATGAGTCAGTATACAGTACAAAAGAACATTAGTACATATGTTAGGATATATGAGTATATGTCAGTACTGTATATAAAAAGTATGTTAGTATATATGAGTATGAGTCAGTATATATGAGTATGAGTCAGTATATATGAGGATGAGTCAGTATATATGAGTATGAGTCAGTATACAGTACAAAAGTACGTCAGTATATATGAGTATGAGTCAGTATATATGAGTATGAGTCAGTATATATGAGGATGAGTCAGTATATATGAGGATGAGTCAGTATATGAGTATGAGTCAGTATATATGAGTATGAGTCAGTATATGAGTATGAGTCAGTATATATGAGTATGAGTCAGTATATATGAGGATGAGTCAGTATATATGAGTATGAGTGAGTATATGAGTATGAGTCAGTATATATGAGGATGAGTCAGTATATATGAGTATGAGTCAGTATATGAGTATGAGTCAGTATATATGAGGATGAGTCAGTATATATGAGGATGAGTCAGTATATATGAGGATGAGTCAGTATATGAGTATGAGTCAGTATATATGAGTATGAGTCAGTATATATGAGGATGAGTCAGTATATGAGTATGAGTCAGTATATATGAGTATGAGTCAGTATATATGAGGATGAGTCAGTATATGAGTATGAGTCAGTATATATGAGGATGAGTCAGTATATATGAGGATGAGTCAGTATATATGAGGATGAGTCAGTATATGAGTATGAGTCAGTATATATGAGTATGAGTCAGTATATATGAGGATGAGTCAGTATATGAGTATGAGTCAGTATATATGAGTATGAGTCAGTATATATGAGGATGAGTCAGTATATGAGTATGAGTCAGTATATATGAGTATGAGTCAGTATATATGAGGATGAGTCAGTATATGAGTATGAGTCAGTATATATGAGGATGAGTCAGTATATGAGTATGAGTCAGTATATATGAGTATGAGTCAGTATATATGAGTATGAGTCAGTATATATGAGTATGAGTCAGTATATATGAGGATGAGTCAGTATATATGAGGATGAGTCAGTATATATGAGTATGAGTCAGTATATATGAGTATGAGTCAGTATATATGAGGATGAGTCAGTATATATGAGGATGAGTCAGTATATATGAGGATGAGTCAGTATATATGAGCTTAGTCTTTGGTCCTATTACTGGAGCAACGTGCTCTCTACCTGGTGCTACTCAATGATCATACATCACGTGTCGGTTTCCAGGGGCTTAAACAGACACACTTCCAATTGTTACGACTCTTTTCTGACTGGCCTTATGATGGCATCGCTTAACTCAAACGACCACAGATCTGCCTTTCGATGATATTTGTCATGAATGAAGATATAAATCGCTAAAGATAAAAAGTTTTATCTGATTGTTACTTCAACATCCTGAATCGTGTACAAAATTAAAAGTAGTTTTTTACTCTCAAAACTGTGTTTGATTAAATTCACAATTAAAAGTACGACTTAAATGCCCCTTATTTTACAATATATTGAGGCAGAACTATGATGAATCAGGCTGCTCTCTTGATGCACTCGTCAATGCTCGACTCGTGATATACTGAGATTGAGTCATTGAGGAACTGGAGTTTCTTCCTGCCTGGGTATTAAAGTTTCGAAAGAATTTCAGTGACTAAACTATTCTCCTCCGCTCTGCCTAACCTCTCAGCCTGCCTGGGTAGAAACTGCAGAAGCAGGAATAACCAGCCATGACGTTAGGACACACAGGAGAGTCAGGCTTTATACAGGATATTAGTCATTATCGCTCATCCTCTCACTAGTCTTCTTTTTCCTTTTTGCTCAATCACATTTTTTTCCTCCTCAACCTGCGTCATGTTTTTCCTGCTGGCTCTCTTCTGTCTTCAATGTGTCTTTCCCTGGCACAGGTTAGAGCGTTCGTGTGTGTGCGTGTGCGTGTGTCTGTCTGGGTGAGTACATTAAGCTATAAGTAGTACTTCGTCAGTGTCACCTAGAATTCACACTAAAAACAACATGTGGAGCTTGCATGCTGTCCAAGTCAGAGCATTAATGATACACTGATAAGAAATACACGCCTCCGACACCCAAACACAAACAGAACACAACCAACGGCATCTATTATGGTTGTTTAAGTCGATTTCCTTCATTTTTTAAAATAAAGTACAGTATAATCAAAAAGACCCTGTCCAGGGTGTACCCCGCCTAGTGCCCGAAGTCTCCTGGGATAGGCTCCAGGTCCCCCGCGACCCTGAACACAGGATTAAGCGGTATAGAAGATGAATGAATGAATGAATAATCAAAAAGTATGCCTTAAATGAATAATCCTAAACTTTTTTCCACAGTGAACTTTATTCCATCTTCATCATCTTCTATACCGCTTAATCCTGTATACAGGGTCACAAGGGGCCTGGAGACAATCCCAGGAGACCTCACACACTATGGGCAATTTGGGAACACCAATTAGGCTAATCTTTATGTCTTTAGACTGTGGGAGGAAACCGGAGAACCCAGAGGAAACCCTCCAAGCACGGGAACTCCATGAGGAAACCCTCCAAGCACGGGAACTCCATGAGGAAACCCTCCAAGCACGGGAACTCCATGCACGCCATCCAGAGGCGGGAATCGATCCTGGCCAAGAATCGAACTCAGACCCCAGAGGTGCAAGGGGCCAGTGCTAACCACTAATTCAACATCATAACACTAGCCAACATCATTCCGATGGTAAAAATATGTAAACAGTCCTTTCTTCAATCTCATTAGGCTTCACATATATGAAGACAATAATGTCTACACTTTTCGACCTTCTTATTACTGTAGATTTGAACGTTTATTAGGTACGTCTCATTGACTTTAATAGGTGATAGACTCGAGACTTGAGTTTCTATTTCAGATGTTATGTGTTTTTTTTTTTTTGTGTTTTTTGAGATCTGAACCTGTGGCAGCTGTTGAGAATAACACACAAAAATTTCATTAACTCTGTGCACAATTGATGCAATTGCACATGCAAATTAGTGCTCGTTATTTGCCATCTCCATGAGTCATGCTTGATGAAGTTGGTGGTTGTTAAAATACTGAAATGAAAACGTATCTGTTTTGTGAGACAGACAAAAGAAATATCTTTCTGTGTGAAATGTCCTTTAAGGACCAGCATGTGTGTCTGTGTGTGTTTTGTTGTGTTTGTCTCTGTGTTGACTCGTGGTTTTAGATCAATATGACCGCAGTTGGTGTGACTTTAATTCCCTCTCTTGCTGCGGTGTTCTGCTTATTATGTGCATGCATGTGTGTGTGTGTGTGTGTGTGTGTGTGTGTGTGTGGGTACTGCTGTGTGGGCATGTGTAAGAGCATGACCATCCCTGACCCTGTCTTGTACTGTGTGGCCTTTGCTGAACATGCATGTGTGTGTGTGTGTGTGACCATGTTCTTTGCCCTGTTACTCTTGTGCATGCTGAGAGTGCAGTCTGTGTGTGTGTGTGTGTTTGTGTGTATCTTCTATGTCCTTTTCTTCCTCTCCTTGCAGCAGGTTATTTTGTGTGTTTGTGTGTGTGTGTGTGTGTTTGTGTGTGCTGTGACCTTTGCATAAAGGTGCTGGCTGCTTTCTGTACTCACATCAACATAATTAGCATTAATGTAATCGGAGCTCTGCTCGCCCTCCAGGCTCTGCAGACGCACGCGGGAGTGATCATCTAGAGACAAACACAAACCCAGAAACATCGCGTATTACACGAAGACAAAACCACAGATAGAGAGAGAGAGAGAGAGAGAGAAAGAGAGACAGATATAATTATCACTTACAGTTGCTTTTTCATATTAACTTCACAAACATCAAGACACAATGCACTATAGCTTAAAATAAATCATGACAGTTGATATAAAATGTCCTTGAGTACTTTTTTTTTAAACTGAAAGGGAAAAGGGTTCCTTGTCTCGGTGGAAGGAAATAATGAGCAGTTCTGCATGCTGGATAATTAATGAGATATGAAGCAGATGCATAACTACGTCTGTAATTACCCTCCTCATATCAGAGGCTTTTATTTGTTATTTGCAAACAGATAGTGTGTGTGTGTGTGTGTATATATATATATATAGACAGACAGACAGACTCATCAGCCATAACATTAAGAGTATTGGGTAGGTCCTGACCTCTTAGATGCTTGATTAGATTAGGATCTGGGGAATTTTGATCCCGAGTCACATTTTGAACTCTTCGTCATGTTCCTCAAACCATTCCTGAACAATTTATCAGTGGTGCAGGGAACATTATCCTACTAAAAGAGTACACTGTCAGATTTGAATATCATTGCTGTAAAGAGATATGGATGTTGGTGGCTCAGTGGTACTGTAGGTTTCTCGCCTGCCATGTAGAAGGCCTGGATTCGATTCCCACCCAATGCCCAAACCCCAGCGGCTGGACGCAGTGCAGGTCCCAAGCCCGGTTGCATCAGGAAGGGTATCCGGCATAAAAAACCTGTGTCAAGTTGTGAGCGGATTGGACTGCCCCCTGTGGCCAACCTTCAACAGGAGCAGCCGAAAGACCAACAACATCATTGCCGTGAAGAGATATACCTGGTCTTGTAAAAATAGTTCTCCTTGAAGGTAGCTCAAGTTCGAATTTATCCATTTATTTAACGGCACAGCGATTATGGGAAGCCATTAGGGTCAAACTTGGGCATGTGATTAATTTGCATTAAAATTAAGACAGTAATGCATTAAAATTCCTTGATTAATCACAATACGTTAATATTGACAACCTGGGTACTAATCATTGCAAGACCAGTCGTCTAGCCATCAAGATTTGACCTTTGTAAAAGTTTCAAACACATCAAATCCAAGAACTGACTGTTCAAGTGCTGTCTAATATATTCCAACCATTTGACAGGTGCATCTGTAATACAATACTCAATGTTATTCACTTCAACTGGCAACGGTTTTAATGCAGTCGTTCTAATATGAATTTAATTACATCATAAATACTTAAATATGTTTAATATAAAGTGGATTTTAATAAAATGCTATCGTTGTATAGTCCTTCCACTGCGTCTTAATGGAGCAGGCTTGGTATGAGAGCACTTCTCAGACTTTGATAAGCCTATGTGTCCTCGGCTAAGCGAGTCTGTCTGATACTGTATGTGGGAAATGAATGCATCTAAGGCATAGCATTATGTTCCGCCGTGCCGGGACACACATGCGCGGCTATCTTTAATACCCACATGCGATGATGTTTCCATAGCGATTCTTCATCCGGTTCTCATCTTTCTTGGCAGAGTCCCATGGTGCAGACTGTCCCTCAAAGAAGCTCTGAGAAAAGACGGGGGAGACAGAAACGGAAGAAAAAGACAGAGACAAGGAGAGAAGGCATGTGTGTGAGAAGTCTTGTGTCAGCTCTTTACAAAGTGCAGAAATGGCTCTGTATCTTTAATAAAGGAAGCACGAGGGAAAGAGAAGTGAGGGGGAGAAAGCATTAGGTTCATTAGAACATCTGATGAGACCATGTGGCGGGGAAGGCAGGAAGCACTGTGTGCCATGTCAAAACGAGAGCCCATTACAACACTGGCTGCTCTGTGTCACGTCTGTGACTCTCTCAACAAACTCACCAGCCACTCGAAAGGTTGCCAAAGACAGTACGGACAAAAAAAGAAATGGGCATCCATGCACCGTCAGTTTATATTTCTGACTTTAGCAGCTGTGCTGCAATTAATCCAAATTATGAAAATTTATTTCAGCAGTTCATGCTGTGAAGGGACACGCAGGGACCCTGCCCATGCTACGCAAACATGATTACCCGCAGTCAACATCAACACTAAAAACAAGGCCAAAGCTGGTGCAAATTAATATTTATCCTGCTCCCGTCTCTCAGGAGTGGGGCAGCAGCCACCATAGCGCTTATGCATATTGAAAGTCCTGCTTCATTAGGATTATGGAAGATTAAACGGAATGCAGAAATTGATCGGTGCTTCTGAACGTGACGTACGTTAGGAGAGCGAGACAGAGAGTTGGATTTTATTTCATTTCAATATTGCTGTAGGATTAGCAGACTTACTGTATACCTGTAGATGATGACTGCATTAATACTCTGCGTATCTCCTCTACACTGTCAGATACGGATTTAAAAAAGCCTTCATATCAGTAGCTGATGAGAAATGAAAATCCCTTAAAAAAAAAAAAAATTAGACCCCAAATGTTACAGTAATTCTTGTCTTTTGGTTCTGCTTTCTAAGAAAATCAAAACCATATGCATAATTTCAAAGCACTGCTTTTATGCTTAAGGGCAATGTTTACAAACAGTGTTAGCGTGTTCAGGTCTTAAATGTTCACTATTGATTTATATTTTTTTGGCGAGGAGGGGGGTTCCCCCCAGTTTTCCCCCTAATTTAGTCGTGTCCAATTCCTCCCCGTCACTAGGGGGCTCCCAGATTAAGGTACTACCACTCAGTTGGGACGGCTGAAGACTATCAAGTGTTTCCTCTGACCCACGTGACGCCAGTCGACCGGATCTTTTTCGAACTGCTCACTCACGCATTGTTGGGGGCACACTCGGAGGACAGCGCTATCCGCTCCTTCCGCTTGCGTGATCTTACAGACACCCCTAATTGGCAGAAAACGTTGGGTTATAATGCAAAACATGACTTTTTTTTTTTCTTCTGCCATTTTTTTTCCTCCTTTGTCCCCTTAGAGACTCTGTAGTAGGTTTTCTAAGTTGAATATGAAAAAGAAATATCGCTGATTATCAAAGTGGGAATGAATGACGCATTGTCCAAGTGCAAGTTGATCTTGGAGCTAAACTATTTGCTTTGGGTGAAGGCGGCATCTAGCGATCGTTGTGTGTTAGCGACAGCTTCCCATTCAAAACAATAGGCGGTCAAATGACCGGTGAACCGCGTAAAAAGTAGGTGACACTCGCGTGGTGCTTCTAGTGTTAATGTCGGGGCACTAAGTACCTCTCATCCCACCCCTGAGAGAGCTTGGTCAATCAGCTCCTTCTAGACATCGAGAGGTCACAGCATCACCCAGAAATCGAACTTGCATTCTCCGGATTATAGGGTGAGAGATATCAAGATGAACAACAGTTACTCACTAACTCATTGTCTATACCACTGGGAGTCTATCCCAGGAGACTCACTGTAGGGGTACACCCTAAGGTGTACCCCTAAGTCCACAGGGCCAGGGGTAGCTCAGTGGTTAAGGCATTGGACTACGGTTCGGAAGATTCCAGCTTCTAACCCCACAACCACCAAGTTGCCACTGTTGGGCCCTTGAGCAAGGCCCTTAACCATCAACTGCTCAGATGTGTAGTGAGATAAAAATGTAAGTCGCTCTGGATAAGAGCGTCTGCCAAATGCAAAAATGTAAATGTACATCCTGGACAGGGTGCCGATCTACTGCAGGGCACACACAAACATACACACTACAGACAATTTGGAAACACCAATTAGCCTATTCTGCAGGTTTTTGAAGTGTGGGAGCAAACCAGGGGAGAACATGGGAGGCAAGCACAGGGAGAACATGCAAACTCCCGACAAACCCGGACACTGGCGGTGCAAGGAGCAAAGAGACAATGCCTAATGCCTTTCACCTCAATTCTTTAATGGAAGTGTAGTGGAAGGAGAAGATGGAAATGCTTTGCTATCACTTCTGGCGGGGTGCATGTCAGGGTACGGTGAGGTACGGTGTAATGTAGAGTGTAGAGTTGATACAGAAGCATAAATCTGCCTCAATACGTGCTTCCTTCAAGACATTTAAAGCCATCTTTTTACACTGCAGCTCATGCTACATCACAGGGCAAGTGTAAGGAAGCGCTGTATCATTGCCTAGTGTCACTGCGATCGACAGGAAATAGACTGCAAGGAGAATTTTTGCTCCCTTGCTCACAGATGTCTTTGGCATTGCTAGGGTTTGACAACAGAGCCGATTTACATTTTACATCTCCCGCAAACTGCCTGAAATT
The DNA here is from genome assembly GCA_030522415.1 of Channallabes apus. Classification (NCBI taxonomy): domain Eukaryota; kingdom Metazoa; phylum Chordata; class Actinopteri; order Siluriformes; family Clariidae; genus Channallabes; species Channallabes apus. The sequence continues at coordinate 54,615,297 of CM060105.1, forward strand.
CCACTGTGCATGAAAGGGTTAACCTGAAATTGGAAAAAGGAAAGAGACCGGGAAAAAGACAGGAAAAACAAACATCAAATGAGGTCTATTAGAACGACTGGTTCCATGACGTTTTCTTCTTCTCCAACCCTGCAATGGAAATAAATCTGTATCCTAATTGCAGTTTTCACTATGCCGGGTGCTCCGGTTGAAACACTCCTCCTCTTTGAAAGCGGAACGCTGAGGGAGAGAAAGAACGATTTCGACACGAATTCAAAGATGGCCCTTGAACAGAAGGAGAGAGTGACAACCGTTTATATTCGACATGCAGCCTCGTGCAGAACACCAGGCAAAAACAGAATAATTGATATGATTTCCTATAATTAATTCATAGTGAAAAAAAATAAAAAATCACTAATGATGCCTTAGTTTTAAGTGGTACTCACTGGGGAGAGGATGATAAGCATATGGGTGGTTATCATTAGCTTGGATGTGGAAAAAAAAATCTTATTGTGGGCATTTCTGTGTTTTTTTTTTTTTTTGCTACAGTACTGTATATAACCTCGATCATACTTCCAAACAAATTAGCTCGGATCTTTCCTGAATTTCTGCTCTCAATGTCAATCATTTGCATGTATTTATTTAAGAAAAATATTTTAGCTGCATTTCTTTAAAAATTTTTTTTTATTTCGACAGACATTAAATATAGTTTATACAAGAAATGTGATTGATGAATCTGGTGGGTGTTCATTACGAGTAAAAAATGTCAGCAATCTAAAACACAAAGGATAAAGGTCAGGCTTTGTTGTTAGCGCCTTTTTAAAAAACAGCTTCTTTTCTCACTCGATATTTTCCACCAAAATTCTGCATCATTAATTCGATCTGCTGATCTAAAACAATCTGTCAGATGACAGGCATGATGGTACAGTATGAACATAAAGCTTCGGGTGAAACTGAAGCTTCGAAAGCTCATCTGTATAGAGATGAGAAGGCGAGTTGAGTAGTTGAACAGCATTGTGGGTAAACAGTTTAACCTGCCATAAATAAACACAACCACGCAGTCAATCCATCCATATGCGACCGTCATTACATTCGCGACGTCACTGCCTACAGTCGGGACATGAAGTGAAATGAACAGCGCCACAATCTCGCTATCGGAATGTGACATACAGATGCTTGGAATGACAGCAAACACGTGAAGCGATGTGCGCGGGAAAGACATGACATCTGTTCCTGCGTCTCGCACGCTTTGCCATCATGCACGCCGCAGTGAGAGCATGCAAGACGGGATGATGGCGTTCTTAAAGCATTTACACTGGTGTCATAGCATTAATCGTTAGCATCAATGAGATGGCAGGAAAACGTTTCACACTGGAGCTGAAAATGAGAAGCCGATCAAGGCGGTGTTACAGGTTCAGGTGTGCATTGTGTGTGTGTGTGTGTGTGTGTGTGAGACACAGCCTTCACACATCACCTGACACAACTATAACTTAACGCTAGGCTAAGAAGTACTAATTGTATTGCATAATTTATTCATTTTTTAATGCAAATTGTGCAACACAGTTTTTGTTCCATGGTCTTATTCATGATGTTTGTGTCATTGATGGTCAGGAATAAGTGTTTATTAGCTAATCAGGCAATGTGTTCTCCGGGAATACCCGAGTGGAACCTGATCACCCACTGGACCTGGTCACCCATCCACACATATAATCAAGGACTCTGAGCTTTTATATCATATCAAGTACATAATAAGTTTCCACTCCTGCATAATAATAATAATAATAATAATAATAATAATAAGGATTCCACAGAATGATATCAGGCCCCAGTTGGGATTTAATCTGCTCATTACAACACTTTAGTATTAAAGGTAGAATGATCACATTTTTATTGCGATTTTTTCGCTCAATTTGATTCAATCGAACTACAGTTTATGGTCTGATTTGTCTCAAGCAGCTATATTTTCGAAAACTACTACAAGTATTATATATGTGTTGAAACGCTGTATATCTGGTGCTGATTTTGGTGCAGATGTGGGAGACTCATGGAGGTAGAGTTTGATGGTGAACCGGTACGTTTGGATGCTGTCTTCCTCCACTCTCATTGATCACTCAGGCTTGTTGACGGTGGAGTGACTGGTTGCTTTATTTCCCAGAGAGCCCTCATGTCTCGGTTTCCTTCTGGCTCTGCCTTTTAGTTATGCTGTCATGGTTAGTCCTGCTGGAGTCCCTGCAAGTACTGTGCACTGCAGATACTTTTACCTGATTCGTTATGAGAATGCATTTTTTTTTCTCCGTTTCATTTAAATTCCGTTAAAAACAATTGCATGCAGTACTTTTGACACAAATCTGTTTCAATATATACACCGACCAGCCATAGCTTTAACCCATTAGCAATAAAACCACCTAGGATTTACGTTCCCCTTGTGGGTAACTAGGGCCGCTCTGGTCCTGTGGGGTCTGGCACTGGGATTTTGGCAGAGGATCCTTTGGATGCTGTGGATTGTGGTGTGCGGCCTCTGTGAGTCGTCACATTCTACAGTTGCTTGATCAGGTTGGGATCTGGGAAATTTGGAGGCCAGATCAAACACCTTGAACTGGTTGCATTGCTTGAACTGTGGTTGCATTGGATGTTCTAGTGCTTTCAATTGTGGCCAGAGTTGATTTTTCGGCGAGTTGTCATCCTGCATCGTTGGACCCGCTGGGCTTGGCTCTCTGTAGCCTTGTCTACCCATGATCCAGTGGTGTTAATGTTATAGCTGACTGGTGTACATTATTGCTCATAGTGGCTTACACACACTTGACACGAACAACTGCAAGCTACAACATTTCCACATGTTTGAATAAGAATAACCGAAATGAAGTGTGTGCTTACCTCATTGATCTGATCCATAGGTAAGGTACAGACCGACAAGAGGAGAGGTCAGAGAGAGACAGGGTGTGAGTGAAAGGCTCAAAGCTCAGGGCTGGAAGAACAGTGCTCTTTCCAAATTCAGCAATCATGATGCTACTAGCACAACAACATCACATGCTCAGGGGAATTGTGCTAAAGGTACAGGATGAGTACAATATAAAAAAAGGCGTACATGTAACCAGTACACCAACTGTAATATCAGCCCTTCTGGCTACAGCAAAGCAGACAGTTTTTTTTTTGTTTTGTTTTTGGAAAGCAGAGTGTGTTTAAATTTATATATCTTGTTTTTTGTGTGTGTAGGAGGGCAGTGTCAGGGATTCTGTTGCCCTGCTGCAGTGCCTTAAGCCATGATGGAGCAGGCCTGGAGGCTGTCTACAACCCGGGGCACCTCATGCTGAGTCTGCACCAGACAGGTGACACTCACAGCCCATGCATTATTCACCAGCTCGGCTTCTCTGATAGTCGAGCACTGAACATGGCTGATTACTGAAACTGAGCTAAAAAGAGATCGAGAAGCGACCAAAAAGACCAAACGAGAGTGAACAAACATAAAGCAAACAAAAAAACCCTTAAATAATGAAATAAGAGGTGAGAGGTTGAAAAAAGAAGCTGAGATCTTAGAGGAGACAGAAAAATAGAGAAAAGACAAAAGGAAAAGACGAGGCCAAATAAAGAGAGATGATGGAGGGGGGGGGGAGAACAGAAAAGATTAGACAACTTGGACAGAATAATTTGGAAGAGATGATCCAAGAGAGGAAAGACAGAAATAAGAGGAGAGGATACGAGAGAAATTATTTAACCAAAAAAAAAGGAGAGAAGATATTGAATCAAAATACAAAAGACAAGATGAGAATAGAAGAGACAAACTGAGGAGAGACAATACAAAAGAAGAAACAGCTGAAATAAGAAAAGGGAAGAAGAGACTAAATAAAACGAGTACAAGATGACAGGACAAGATAGAGAATGAACAAAATAAAATATAGAAATGACAAGAAGGAAAGTGAAAAAACGAGAGAGAAAAAAGGAGCCTATAAAAGACAGGAGGAGAGGAGACATGATGAAAAGAGAGAAAAGAGTCAAAAGAGGAAATCACAAAACAAGAAGAGACAAAATGAGAAGTCAAGAGGCAAGAAGAGAATAGACAAAATAAGAAAATATTGGAAACGAGAGGAGATGATATTAGTAAAGAAGGGAAGAGGCAAATGACAAACGAAGAGAAGAGGCAAAATGAGAAGAAAGGAGACAAGAAGAGACTAGAGAAAACAAGAGGAGACAAAATGAGACGGAGAGGAGATAAGAAAAAATAGAAGAGACAGAATGAGAAAAGAAAAGAGACAGAATGAGATGAGAAGAGATTAGACAGTGAGATTAAATGAAAAGAGAAATGACACAAAGTAAAGGAAAAAAAAAGCATGAGACAGTGAAGAGAAGAGACAAGAAACAGACAAACAGATGACAAATACAGAAAAGAACACAGGAGTAGAAGTTTGTGTGTTTCTGTCACTAAATCAACATTCACTGTAAGTGAGGAATGTTTAGAGTTTGTGTCAAAGCCAGTCACATCACAGTGTGTGTGTGTGTGTGTGTGTGTGTGGAGTGTGTGGAGTGCGTAGTGAGTGTGGAGTGTTACATGACTTGTGATAACAGAGTCCTGATTGTGTGACTGAGACGAACAGTGCACACATTAGAGGCTGTGCTTCTTTCTCACAGCGTTCTGCCTGCCAGAACCGCACGACGAGGCTCTCTCGGGATTCCTGTGTGTGTGTGTGTGTGTGTGGGTGTGTGTCTCTGTCTGTCTGTCTGAGTGTGTGTGCGAATGTGGCAGTGGCATAAACTACAAAAGCACACATGCTACACAATGCTAAGCATAAAAGAGGGAGGGAGAACTGGGAAGAGAACACGAGAGACAGAACGCAACGTGATGCATTTATGATTAAAGGGCGCATTAAGTATAAATGGAAGGGGGGAAAAACACAAATACGCAACGACAGGAAGGTCAGACGGACGGAGGCGCTACCTCGTACTCCTCTTTGAAGCCGTATCCCTCGGCGCACTTCATCTGAGTGACGTGCTCGAGCAGGTCGGCCACGCGGATGGCCGGATGGAGCTGACCCGTCTGATAGGGCACGTCTGCCGCCTCGCGCTTCCGGAGCGAGTGCGTGTGTGTGGAGTGCGTGGAGTGCGTGGAGTGCATGGAGTGTGTGGAGTGAGCGTGGGTGTGAGACTGCACCAGGCTGCTGGTGTCGCTGGCCACCGTCTGCGTCTCGTCTTAAAGAGAGAGAGAGAGAGAGAGAGAGAAGGAATAGCCAACCTAGTGAGACTAGTGACACTTTAAAGGAAAAAAAAAACACACACAGTTAAGTTACACAGTCTTTTACAGTGTCGTTACTGTGTTATAACATGTTATAATTTCGTAATAGAGGAGGAGTTTATAATATAAATATAATATGGAGAAACCACAAGAAGTTGCACTGTAAAAGAAAGTGTCCATTTTGGATTTTATATGATTGGACAAAACAACATTGCGCGGGACGGGGAAGGAGTGGATGAGTGGATGCAGAGGGAGTTACACGGTCCAGTTTTAAATTATTATTATTATTACTTTTATTATTATTATTACTACTAATATTCTCCTACATCTTCTCTATACCCTAAATAATTTCACCTCTCACATCTATTAGCCGTTTGCTTCTCTGGATCTGAAATTCATTTTTATGACACGATGAGGCACAAACAAACAAACAAAAACAAACAAAAAAAGCATAGCATGATGCGGATGTTTGACGTCACAATGACGGATTTGCTTCCTTTGCACGACACAAAACGCACGAAAACCTTTCCAAAAAAATACAAATAAATAAAAAAATCTGAAATATTAACCAATTTAGACATGACAGGACGTGATGCGGTGACATGCCATGCGAGTTCGGGGCACATGGTGGCGCTAGGGTTGATATGGGCGAGTGTGTGAGTGTGTGACAGGAGGAAGGGAGGGGGTTAGGGGCCGAATGGTGGACACCGTTTTTTTTTTTTTTCTTTTTTAATGGAACACACAACCTCCTTCCCCCAAACAACAGGCAGACTGAGGAAACTTACCATTAATGGGGACTTTTTAAGCAGATACATTAGAGGTTAAATGTGGAGAAAGAGCGATAGAGAGAAAGGGAAAGAGAAAGAGAGAGGAGACAGGGTATAAGCAACAATACACCAAAGAGCACTGGCACACTACAGCTCTGTTCGCTAGCCTGAAAGCCTGTGATGGCGGGGTGCAGTTAAAAAGGACTCTAAGGTCATCCAAACGGGCGATGAATGAGTTTAGACACACAGCGAAAAAAGGATTGAAAATGAATTTCAAAAATAGATACATATAACAGACTACTGAGAGGATGTTTTGGTTGTTTCAGTGCATTTCCCTATATAGAAAATTATAGGAATAACATAAATTATTCAAATAAACCTGGTGGTGTAAATGCATCTAGTGTTAGTACATCATCAATTCTCTACTACTACTACTAGTTACACACCTTTTGCCAACATCCTTATATAAATATTTAACAAGATGCACTTTAACATCTCTTTATGTTCGATTCCCATTCCATTTGTTTAACATTATGGCAAAAAGAAGAAAAAAAAAAAAAAAACCTAAGGGCGAATAAAACTTTATAATAGAGGAATAAAAAAAGCTTGCTTTGTTATTCTATTTCATCATGGGATAAATGAATAAACAACAGCAACAAAAGAAAAAAAGAAAGGAAAACAAGTGAGGCAGTGGGAACTAGCTAGAGGCAGGCGTGACTTTAAAAAGAATTGAAGAGGAGGTTGCTTTGGGAGGGAGTAGAAGAGAATTTGGGCCAATGACTTTTGGGCTTGTCTTTCTCTTCACCTGACTTTACTGATTCAAATGATCAAATATTCTCTTCGGTATTGAGTCCGTCGTGTTGTGCGGCTAGCTATGCAGTACGTCATGGATGTTAAACGAGCTAGTGCAACCGTGGCAACGAGGCCACACCCCCTCCCCGTCCTAAAGTCCACTCCCCGTACATCCAGTACACATATCTGTCCATGCATATGAGAGGTCAGACAGGATGTGACATCACACGCACGACATGCAACGCGGATGAGATGAAAAAGGAGAGAAGCAACAGGCAGGTAATGGAGATGAGGCAGCCATCTTTAATGTTAGGCATGAACTACGAATGAAACAATGTCTCCCTGATTTATCCTACAACATACCACTCTAGAAATTAGCAATGGTTATGGGAAGGCGTGAACAAAAAGTTTTTTTTCTCACCTAAGATGGCAGTGGGTACAAAGGGGTCTGGCGGGAGTTATACCGTAAATTAAGGATCAGGGATGACAGAGAGAAATGAAGAGAAGAAAAAAAGGATCAAGGTTACTAAAAACAATCCACTTTCAAAAAAAATATATTCAAATAAATAAATCAATAATAATGAAATAAAAACATCAACCTGGTACAGAAAAAAAAGCAATTCCAAGACTAACAGTTAATACCATTTTCGCACTGGCTGCCTCACAAACTTGCCCTCTGGACACCTGCTCAGTGCAGTAAGACATTGCTGGTCATGTATACTGTACATGTGCACTCTCTCATAAGACTAATCACAGATGGGTCACAAACTGCTACCGCTAACCACTCTTAGCGGCTAAACTGAAAGGTCGAGGTGTGCTGTTACCTGGGTAATAGGAGTTGGGTAGAGTTGTGCTCAGTGTGTTTGTCTTCACTGTTAGAGAGCAGGGAGAAGATCCAGCTGTAAGGCAACACACACACACACACACACATACACACACACACACACACACACACACACACAGCATACAAAATCTCAATTAAAATCTGTATGCTGAAGAAGCATTAGGGTTTCTTTATATTTCTAGTGGCAACTAGTGTATACAGTACATACTGTATGCCAAGTGGTCAATACCAGGAGAGTTCTGGTTCTATGGTTCTGCTGCTCATGTATGAATTAATAATAATAATAACTTTTATTTAACGGCGCCTTTTATGGTACTCAAGGACACCTTACAGTCAAAGTGTAAGTACTGTACAATGGTTAAAAACAAAACAGACAGAAAACTGCAAAGAATTATATAAAAGCATGTCTAAACAAACAGGTTTTTAGACAAGATTTAAAAACTGGGAGACTTGGACTGTTGCGGACCTCAACAGGAAGTCTGTTCCATTAAAAAAGGTGCCGCATAACCAAAAGCTCGTGACCCCATAGAAACTGTCCTTGTACGTGGAAGAACGAGTGTAACTGCAGAAGCAGACCTTAAGTTATGCGACGGAATATGTACAGTACAGGCCAAACGTTTAGACACACCTTCTCATCTATCTGTCAATGTGTTTTCTTTATTTTCATGACCATTTACATTGGTAGATTCTCACTGGACCGCAGAGTGAAGGCAAAGGGGCCAACAAGTGCTAAACATCCCTGGGAACTCCTTCCATTTCCATTTAGGCATTTGGCAGACGCTCTTATCCAGAGCGACTTACATTTTTATCTCATTACACATCTGAGCAGTTGAGGGTTAAGGGCCTTGCTCAAGGGCCCAACAGTGGCAACTTGGTGGTTGTGGGGTTTGAACCTGGGATCTTCTGAACCGTAGTCCAATGCCTTAACCACTGAGCTACTCAATGGTTTCCAAGTCTCCTTCAAGACTGTTGGGAACCATTTCAGGTGACGTTTTTTTTGTTAATTACATAACTCCACATGTGTTCATTCATAGTTTCGATGCCTTCAGTGAGAATCTACCAATGTAAATGGTCATGAAAATAAAGAAAACGCATTGAATGAGTGAAGGGGTGTCCAAACTTTTGGCCTGTACTGTATATATCGAAAAGATCCAAAAGATATGAAGGTGCCAAGTTGTTTAGTGCTTTGTAGGTTAAAAGTAGTATTTTAAAATCTACACGGCATTTAATAGGGAGCCAGTGCAGATTTTGTAAAACGGGAGTGATGTGTTAAGAACCAGAAGTTTTGGATATAACCCGAGCAGCAGCATTTTGTACTAACTGTAATTTATGAAGTACTTTTGAAGGAAGCCCATAAAATAAAGCATTGCAATAATCAATTCTAGATGTAACAAGAGCATGCACAAGAATAACTGTACTCTTCATTGAAATGGCGGGACGTAAATGGTTGATATTTCTAATATGGAAGAATGCAGAGCGGGTAAAACTATTAATATGGGCTTCAAATGACAGTGGTTGATAAAAGATGACTCCCAAGCTTTTAACCTGGTTGGTTAGAGGAACATTAAGATTGTCAATTAAAATAGAAGAAATGTTTGCCTTTCTTAATGTTGATTTTTTAACCCACAAGAAGAATTTCAATTTTACTATTATTCAATTTGAGAAAATTCCTTGAAAACCAAACTTTTAACTCTTCAAGGCACTCAACAAGAGCAGAAGGGAGAGACATCATGGAAGGTTTAGAGGATAGAGTTGGGTATCGTCTGCATAACAGTGAAATTGAATGCCATATTTCCTAAAAATGCTCCCTATTGGAAGAAGATAGATAAGAAACAGGAGAGGTCCTAGCACAGAGCCCTGAGGGACTGTTGAATTTGTACAAATTGCGTGCAATCTGAAAAATAGGAATGAAACCAAGAGAGGGCTGTACCAGTAATACCGATACAGTAGATTGAAATCTGTTCAATCGTATGGTGTGTGAGACAGTATAACAAGCGGCGCTAAGATCAAGGAGTATAAGAATCGATAAAAGTCCAGAATCAGCAGCTAATAGTAAGTCATTTGATATCTTTACAAGTGCGGTCTCAACACTATGTTGAGAAACCCAGATTGGAACCGTTCAAAAAGGCTCAGTTAAATTTTCTTATTAAAAAAGAGCATAAAATCTTCACGTAATTCAATAGGAGTATGCGATTTTGAAAACTCAATAGGCTTTTGAGATATTGAGATATTATTAATAAGAGAGAAAAGTGATTTAGTGTTTCGCGCATCAGATCCTATAAGACCAGCATAGTAGTTCATTCTTGCAGTGGAAAGTGCAGTCTTGTAAGCTTTTATATGATCAGCATACAAATCTTTATGAACAGCAAGTCCAGTCTTAGTGCATAGTCGTTCCAAACGACGACCCTTGACCTTAAGATGGCGAAGTTCACATGTAAACTAGCGGGCAGAGTTGACAAACGAAACCTTCCTGGTTTTCAGTGGAGCACAGACATCAATGATGATTTGTAAATGATCATTGTAGTGCTGAACTAAATCATCGAGAGTCGAAGGGTAGTTGATAGATGGAAGTGTAGACAAACATTCTGAGAGCACTGAAACATCAATGTTCTTAATATTACGAAAAGTCATATGGTATGGTTCAGATTGGGCCTGAATATAGATAGAACAACATTAAAAGACACCAACATGTGATCAGACAGTGATAATGGAATTTTAACCAAAGTCTCACCGATGTGTAGAGCGTGTAAGCTCTGATACTTTGTCAGTGTTACGACCGTTTTCTCTCCTTGAATACTCACTAGATCATGAATGTGTGATAATAGACCGTCTGTAACTCTTAAAGCTCAGAGCATTTTAACATTGCTGTAAAAGAAAGGCTGACCTCTGTGTCTTAAAATAACAACTAACTGTTGTTTTTGTTGTAATTACCTAATTATTCCATATGTATTATTTTATAGTTTTGAAATCCCCAGTATTGTTGTAGAATGTAGAAAATAAATCACTAAACAAAAACAAAGACATTTGCAAGTGACCCCAAACTTTTGAATGGTAGTGTGTGTGTGTGTGTGTGTATATATATATACATATACACTCAGCAATATATATATAATTCCTGGCACCTCTAATTTGTAAGAATACACAAACAACTTAAGGCTTTTTGTCAATTATTAATCATACTGTAATAATCAGGACAAAACAATTTGCCATTCAGGGGGCCTTTAATACTTTTTCTTTGAATTGATTGTGATTATAATAGAATGCATTAAAAACTCAGTAATCTTCTATCTTCTAATGAACTGAATGCCAAATACATACTAGAAATTTATTGTAACAATTAAGACGTCGGGACATACAATGTCATAAAAAAAAAAAACTTGTACAATTGCTGATATACTGTATGCTTTGGGAATGAGTCTCCAGTGTCAGTGCTTCCTGCAACAGCGTCAATGTCGACACATGGATTCATCCGTTTAAAGCCGTGTTACAGACAGTTATCCGAGGACACGTCTGCGGGACAGGGATGAGACACCAGGTGTCTCAGTGTTCGGTTTTGTGTGTGTGTGTGTGTGTGTGTGTGAGAGCTTAATACGGGTAGACTCACAGCGGCTGTTCAAGTTGTGAGTGTCCATGAAGGAGAGTGCTTCGTCGCAGTTTGTGCCCTGCTCCGTGTAGCTCTTGTCCATGGAGTTCACCATCACTGTCATCTCCTGCCGAGTGCTGCTCAGCGTCTCCTTGCGCTTCTTGGCCAGTTTGCTTTGGAGAAAGGAAACACAATCGAATGGAATTTGAAACCTTTTGAAGCTGTAGACTAAATCTCTGAAGGCAGTATTTTAGTATTTCCAGTACTGTACGTTAAACAATGATGCACAAAGACATATAATCCAGGGTTTCCACTGAAGGTTAAAATGGAAATCAAGTCAGGGTAATACAGTACTGTATGCATGAGTAAAAAAAGTAAGATTTAAAAACACAAAGCATTTTAGTGCACACAACAACAACAATGAGGAAAAAAAAGAGAGGAAAAAACACTGAACTAATCAACAGGGCAAATCAGAATTAGAGAGTAATCAAAATGGAAGACATAATGATCTGTGCTTGATTGAGAGGGAGAGGCAACAGTCACAATTAAATTCTAATATAATTATAATCAATACCCCACCAAGACCCTTCTGGGAACCAGGCTCGCTGTAATTACAATAATACCGCTTCAAAAGCACTATTTCTCTCTGCACGCTCTGTAGATCATCTCATACACAAGCACACTGCTGACTTCGAAAAAGAAGCAATGAATACCATCGGCAAGTGTATCAGGTCGCAAACCGGAGCCAAATGGCTGTCGCTGGGGACAGGAAGATGAGGGAGACCTAATCGAATTGTGCTCTGGTGGATCCATACCTATCTGACGCTAATTTGCTTGAGCAGCCTTTGTTTTTTTTTTCCAGAGGCTCGGATACGCAAGGAAATGCAAACGAGGTAAAATTATCTGTACGATCTGTGGGAGCAGAACGAAGGCATGGGAGGGGCACCGGGCCTTGAGGCTATGGGATCTGGCGCACTTTGTCCTCAAGGGATAGATGCTAACATGATTTCGAGAAGTGCAGAGAGTCACGCCAAACCGCAAAGTGTGGTCATGCTGGAAGTTTGTACCAGCCGCAGAGCACATTATACACTGAGCGCGTGCCAAGCCGGAACGACGGGCGATGCTGGATCGAATATCAGGCATGATTGATGAGAAAGACTTGCAGTCTTATCGCTTTCATAACCACTGCAAACTACTTACAGCAGATTTTAATCAGTTTTTTTTTTCACATGGAACACAATGCCTGCAAACTGCATTGTTATAATATAAAAGGTGGGCGTGGTCTCAACCAGATAAGTTAAACAGCAACCAATCAGACCATGTTCTTCCTCTAGGCCAGGTGGGGCATCACTTTGACCTGTTGCTCAGGTTTACACTCCTATAGGAAAGGGCTACTGTATCTGCCCTCTTCCGAGTAAAAGTCTTGAGCGACTCCTTTTACTTCATGCTTTCTCAAAAGGAGGCAGACTTTCTTGTACTTTTAACGGAGTCTTGAGAAATAGTTGAGAAATTTCTCATTTCTGGCAAGTTTTCGACTCTGATTTCCAGTCCAGTCCCCGTACCTGAGCACTTTCAGAGGAATGTTTTTCGTTTGTGAAGCCACACAGTGACCTAAGAATTATTTCAGCAAAAAAAACAGTATAAGCCAGAGAGAAACAGGTGTAGGTGATCAGGACACACTATTTCTTTGTTGTAATACCCCTATTTTACCTACGCTGTTTTTGCGCGGTGGCCGTAAGTATGGTTAATCATGATTCACCCCGAGTTTTGGCGCTGTGATTACGTTTCCATCTTTCCATGCAAAAAATAGAAAATTTTAAATTTTTTGGCGGTCCTTGCAAAACTTCATATGGAACGTTGGGCAGTCACACTGGCTCATGGTGCCTAACACAACATCTCACCGCATAGGTTTTAGTCTTTTGGCTGCTGTCGAGGGGTGCAGAACTGCAGATCTGCGCAACAACTTGGCACAGGTTTTACGCCGGATGCCCTTCCTAACACAACCATCAAATTTTATTCGGGTTTGGGACTGGCACTGCATCCAGTGTCTCAGGTTTGGGCATTGGCTCGGAATCGAACCCGGGCCTTCCGCATGGCAGGCGAGAAACCTATCACTGAGCCACCAGTACGCACTGGACATGCTATTTTATTTTTTATTTTTTCAAAATAATATATTCTTACATTACATCAGTAATGTAGTGTAAACCTGAGAACAAACCACAATATCAAAATAAGGATGGTAAGCTGTGGAAGTTGTGTCCCGTCTCTGAATATCCCCCCTCCCCCACTCACTGCATGACCTGTGGCTATGTTAGTCAGGAAGACAGGGAGAGGCTAATGAAGAGAGCTCGTCGTGCCGTTCTCCCTCTTCCATCCTGTTTATTTCACTTAGCGCACATGCCATTGCCATATGGCGACACTTCCCCCGCAGCCTAGATCTGACGCCACTGCACGAGCCTAATAAATGAACAGTTACCACAAAGGCAAGTGTGACAACTGAATGCAAAAAGAGTTCACTGTGTGTGTGTGTGTGTGTGTGTGTGTGTGTATGTGTGCTTTTTTTATTTTTATTTTTTTACCACAAAGTAAAAAATATCCCAGGTAATAATCTGAGTCAGATAGAAAAACAAGTAAGACAGACAGTGATTGTAGAGAGGAAATATTGGGCAATGTGTTGTAAGTGAGAACTTGATCTCAGGACTGCTTTTTCCTCTGTGCACAGCACCCACTTTATCAACGTTCGTGCTTTCCCTGTTTGCTTTCTCGCCTTTCCGCTGGCATGTGCGGTAAATGAGATGAGAGAGATGTGGGGTTAGCAGCGTGGGACACACAGATCTGCTGCTGTTTACTAGGCAGCGGGTGGAGAAGCTGGGGGGGGGGGGATGTAGGGAATGCTCTGTGCTCTGGCGCACACTGAGCGGTGGCTCTCAAAATTAATCATTTCCCCATTCATAGCTCATTTAAAAGGAGCGACAAAGGTTGTAAAAGTGTTAATACTACAACCCGGAGAAAAACGTCAGCAATGCAGATCCACTGAAATATTCGCGAGCTCATATTTTACATTTTTGAAGCTGACACTAAAGCAGCTAAAATTCCCCAAACTTTTTTTTCTTTTTTTAACTTACAGTACAGCAGTTTGAGTAGTTGAAAGAAATTGAGCTGACTATTGAGGAATGAAGGAGGGCAGATTGTAATTTTTAAAAGTGTCTCTGGATCTACTGTAGAATAATCTCATATAATTCATATCGTGTGGTGATAACAGAGCATAACAGCACTGGGGTGTTTAACTACTGCATATGTACAGTGTCACTTCTCATCAAAGTTGCTCTAACAATCATTTTTACACAGCATGGATGAAAATGGGTCGGTATGGGCCGCAGTATAGAGACCAGGGTCATCTGGGAAAAGAGAAAGCCTCTTCATTGTGTTCACTGACGCAATTAGGGTTGTAAAATTTCCGTAAAATTCATAATTTAAATTATGAATCAATCAGTGCTGGTAATGTTTTTAAGGCAATAGAAGCCGCCTAGAGTGCACCGATGTCGGTTTCCTAACCGACTAAGCAGAACCTGACCCATTTAACCGAGGTGTTGCTTTACAAACAGTAGAACGACGATTTCTGCCTAAATACCACCGGACAACTTCAAAACCGTTGCGCTCAGCACGAGCGATTTGGTTTACAGCTCTGATCTGAAACCAGCTTTGTAGGTTGTGGAATGGTGATTATGCTCTTGCTTATTGTAAGCGGATCTGCAAGCTTATTCAAAACAAAAGGGCGACCATTATATCTACATGGTCCAGGGGAACTGTGGGGCATTGTGGGTAGGTGCGGGGGTTGGGGGGGGAGGGGGGACCTGAGTCAAACCCAGCAGAGAGTAAAAGCTCGACTCAAAGACAACAGACACTTTGAATTATGAGTCAAAGGATGGTCTGAAACGTTAGGGAGCATTACATT
Organism: Channallabes apus; assembly: GCA_030522415.1. Classification (NCBI taxonomy): domain Eukaryota; kingdom Metazoa; phylum Chordata; class Actinopteri; order Siluriformes; family Clariidae; genus Channallabes; species Channallabes apus. The sequence goes on from CM060105.1 coordinate 54,630,441, forward strand.
GAACATGAGTGAGCTGAATAGCTGAATTACAATGGATGGCCAAGTAGTTTTTCTTTTTTTTTTATTAAAAAAAAAAAAAAAAAAAAAGAACCTCGAGCATTAAGATGTATAATTACTGAAGCCTTTAAACCTATTATTGTTAATATAAAAGATGTTCTAATTGTCCAGTTAACTTTAAGAGCATAGCAGAACGTAGCAGAGCAGCTTTCAGAAAAAAAAAGAATTAAGGCTTAGAATTTAAATCTGATGAATCGCAAGCATTCTGCAATATTTCTCTGCAGCCTTGTTCAATATAAAGTGCGTTTATGATGGGTAATGTACCTGATAAATTTGATTATACTTACTGCATGGAATCCATAACTACTGGGAAGTGTGGCTCAGGGGTAGGTTTCTCACCTGCCATGGGGAAAGCCTAGGGCTGGTTCCTGGCAAATGCCCAAACCCCTGCCCCTGAATGCAGTGCCAGGTCCAAGAGTGTTTAAAATAGGAGTCTTGCGAGAGGAAATGCATTCGGTGTAAAACCTGCCCTAAGTTGCGTGTACGTTGGATTGTCCACTGTGGCAACCAAAACACTGACAAACATCAGGAAGCATTTCCTACCAAATAAGGACATACTGGAAAACAGAGCTATGATTGGCTGGTCAAAAGCAGTAGCCAAAGAATCATAAAAATGCAACATACTGTATAAGAAACAAACAAAAAAAAAGACGGTTTTTCATATCAGAAATGGGAAACAAGTCTGTTCAGGGAGGGACTGTGACTCCTTGGTGAGGCAAGTCATGTATCACCACACTAACTTCAAAATGAATTAGATTTTAATGAATTTTATTTCAAATTTTGTTTTCTATTTCTTAAGTTTATTGTTCGTCTACAATGAAAGATCAGGGGTTTTACACAATGCCACTATCTGCATCTGTCCAGTGATCAAAATATTCATATCAGTCCCTGTATTTGTATTTAAACCAGAAGTGTGTGTGGCCTAAACCTAAAGCATGACTTACTGACTGCACAACCTATTGGTGATTCATTCTAACAAAATATACACTACCGCTCAAAAGTTTTAGATCATTTTCTAACTCCATGATGGTTCCTGATTTTTATTTCTTTCTACATTGTAAAGTTTTGCTGAAGGCGTCCAAAAGATGCATTAATCTCCTTTGAACAGTTGATATTGAGATGTTTCTGCTACTTCTGCTCTGTAAAGACTTCATAACGCCTCTAATCTGAGCTGCTGTTAATTGGTCATTTTTCAGGCTGATAACTCTAAATGAACTTCTCGTCTGCAGCAGAGGTAGGTTTTGGTCTCGTCCTCCTGGGACGGCCTTCATGAGAGCCAGTTTCATTATGGTGCTTGACGGATTTTGCAAATGCACTTGACAATACTGTTCTTGCAAGAACTATTACAGAAAGGCCGACCTCTGTGTCTTAAAATAACAACTAACTGTTGTTTTTGCTGTTGTTACGTAATTACCTAATTCCATATGTGTTATTTTATAGTTTTGAAATCCCCAGTATTGCTGTAGAATGTAGAAAAAAAATCACTAAACAAAAACAAAGAAATTTGCACTTTTGAACGGTCGTGTATATTAGCTATACACTATCAATACGATTCTAAACTACTTTAAACTTCAGTACTATGATCCTGACCAGGCAGGTACTAAGGAAGCCTGAATGAAAGCTAAATCCAGAGCACAGCAACTCATTCGGGTTAATAAATGTGGTCTTTTTTTGACCGACATATCCTCATATCTAAACGCTAACCTGCCAATTGCGTGACTATTTTGTTGCATCCCATAAGATCCCAGTCCCTACAGCACTTTCCACCTTATCCTCAAACAAAAACGCTTCTCCTATTCCTCTCTACTTTATTCATGTTCATTTCCGTATTAGCCAGTGCAGATATATAACCGTTGTGGACGAAGAGAAAAAATAGTGAAGACTATGAGCTTGCTGTTTTTAAATGGTCCTCAGTCTGTCAACAACAGCGGTAAGACAAAACAACAGGCTGCGTATAAACTGACAGGGAGATAAGCCGTGAGCTGAGCTACGTCTTAACTCACCTGCGCGGAAAAGAGAGATGGAGAGAAAGAGACAGTGAGGGTTATCTCTGGCTTTCGTACTCATCCGTTAGACTCGTGCTCTCCACAGCCGGCTAATTCCATTTTCCGTGGTGAACCAAGTTCACACGTCTCTTTCTTTCCCTATATCTCTTTTCTTCAATTCCATCATGAGCTGTCTTTCACCCACCTACTTCAACCTAGCGCTGCCTCTCCTCTCTCTTGCAATACACGCTTCATCTCTACTTCATTAGCCTTTCGTCTAATGATAAGCTGCATGTGTGTGTGTGTGTGTATGGGAAAATAATAGGTGTGCAGGGGGTGTATGTGCAAGGTCAGGGTGTTCTATCCTGTAGAAGAGTTCGTTATCTGGTGAAAAGGAGCTGAGGGACAGAGATAGAGGATTCGCTCTGATCCGGCAGAGCCTGCCAAGCTGTAGACAGCAGGATTGAGGATGGAGAGATGGATATGAGGAGACGCTTTTGACATTCTCCTCTATCCTTCTCTCTCACTCTCTCTCTCTCTCTCTCTCTGTCTCATCATCAGCATGCTCAGGCTGTCGGTGAAACAAATGTGCTCGCCTTGTTCCAATTAGTGTGGTGTGTGTTGTGGCTCGGCGCTAAAGCATGTTCGCTTAATGAAGGTATTCGAGCTGTGTGCAGCATCCTCTAAACACTCCGTCACTCGCAGTGCCGGCGAACACATCCCAACACTATCCGCTCTTATTGGATCAGACAGGACACAATAGGAGGAGAAGACACTGCCTCTGATCTGATTAGGCTCCGGGCCGAACGACACGTAAGTCTCTCTCTCTCTCTTAACCCCTGCATCGCAAGAGCGCTACAGCCCTGTTGCCCCAGGTATGTCTAATAATCACGTCCTTCCCAGGATTCCCCGGGCCTCGGCGAACAGCATACACATGTCAATCTGTTACACCGCTGACTGGGGGCGAAGGAGGCTGCCGTGTCAATCTCACTCCCAGCTCTGGGAAGAAGCTGAGAAAACAGAAGGTGTGATTGGCACGCACTCGACGTGGGCGCATCCCCGCCAACGTCAAACCTCCGCCGAGCTCCTAGCTATCAGCCGTAATAGGCGGGATGAGTTTCAGCCAGCTCCTGAAGCAGCAGGCATCGGGGCTGCTCTCTCTCTCTCTCTCTCTCTCTCTCTCTTCTTTCCTCCTCCTCTGGGAGCGCTCGGGTTACTCGCATGCATGCAGGATGGTAAACAACAAAACAGCGTAGTGCAGTCATTCATCAATCACCAAGTCTGACAAATGAGGTCAAATCAGCATGCATCTAACATGAACCATGCAGGAGAAAAAAAAAAAAAACTGATGAAGAATGATGAAATAACATATTCGATGAAATAAATCATCAGAAGCGATGATGTACAGTAGATGCCAGGTGTTGGAATGAGATGACGGGCTAATTCTGCTTTGCTCATGCCTGTGATAACCGGCCGGAAATCCCGCAGAGAAGGGGGACAGAAAAAAAACAAACAAAAAAAAAAACACTTAGCCCTTCAGCAGTTGGTCACAGGCAGAGCAAAAGAGTTAGCTTCCTCACTATGAGCGTGCTATTTTATCTATTTCTTTTTTTCTAGAACAAAGATGGAACAGATGTAAAATTAGTGCGATATCAAGGTCCTTTTTGTTTTCCCCCAAGTAGAAGCGTGGCTTGTGAGAAGACAGGCATTTCAGCATCAGGTTTTTGAAAATCTCGTGGAAAAAAAAAATAATGCAAAAGTCACTTTCCAGAATGAAGCAATATTAAATTGACTTCTGTGTAATTTACTCAAGACAAATCTTATCAGCAGGTAATAATAATACGAAATTAAAGCTAATTAAAGCATGTTGTTTATTCTGATTAATACTGTAGATTTGAAGTTTTTACATACGGAGCTAGGAAAAAATAAAAAAAAATGCCTGTCTGCAGAAGGACCGTAGTAGAAGAACTAAGTCTAATCATGCAGGGAATAGTGTACATGTCTTGTTGGAAATAAGCAAATGCACTAACATTGTACAAAGGTGTTTACTTACAGGTAATAAGTGTAGGAGTGATAGGTTCTTCTGCCGAGTGAGGTGGTGGTGGGGTATAAGCAGTGGAGGGGGGGAGGGGGGGATGGAATGGAAGGAAAGAAAAAGTAAAAAATATTAATGCTCGGAAAAGAGATATAAAGATGAACAAAAGCAGACATGGTGGCATACGTGTATATGAAAGAGAGAGAAAGAGAGAGAGAGAGATATTTTGGCTTTGTGATCGAGAGTTACGGTGACCGCGGAAGGGCGTCTCACATCTTTCGGACAACTTTCACATTGTCCGAAAGTATTACATACGCAACTACTTATTATTACATTACAACTACTTTACCACAGGGCAAAACTTCTAAACTTTCATTTAATCCAAGACGCCCCCATGACGCGAATTACTTCAACAAAATTGTGCTGCACAGTTTAGAAAATAAAAAACAATTTACACAAGTCTTTTGTTAAAAAAAAAAAAAAAAAAAAAAGTAGTTAGTGATTAGTGGTGCATCAGTCTCATGCATCGGAAAGTAAATTTTACCTGCGAACATTTCAAACAAGGTCTTTTTGAATAAGCATTACTGGTGGCAGTGCGGTGTGTGTTTAAGTGAATACTCCAGTGTTTTCAGGCTAATCTGTAGCCTTGTATATGTGGCAGGATAAGTAAAGTTCTTCCTACCTGTCTTTGGTTGGCCGTGTTTTAATTGATTGTCCTATCATGGGTTAGGTAAGACTATTTAAGCTGGTCGGTAAGGTGGCTTGGGTTACGGGTCCCGCCCCTTTACTTCCGTCGTTGTGTAGTCACACCCAGAACGGAACCGGGAAGTGCTGAGGATCTTTTTGCAGGTAAGGATGTCAGGTGCAGTGTATGTGTTTTAATTGGGTTTTATATATTATATCGGTGTTTGTTGGTAATATGTACACAGTACAGAAAGCCTGATTTAAGTCAGCGTACACGGGCATCCACCTGGTGTTGTGGACGTGATTGTTCCTCCCAACTAACTGGTCGTCTTCCTGTGGTACTGACTGGGCTCTCAGCTTCCCGGATCATGGCTTAAATGCCCTTCTGGTGAGACTTGTTACCAAATTGCAGGTACGTAACTAAGTTGCTTGTGTTTATGTAGTATGCTCTGCCGGTAATGGTTTTATTTGTAATTTTATATGTAACAGACTCGGGGCGGCGCGACGTGTGCTAGCTTCCTGTGGTGGTGCGACGTGTGGTGGCGCGACGCAAAGAGCATTATCGGCGGGCGCTGCTGTTTTGTCTTGCTGGGTTTTATCTTCTGGTTTAAGTTTGTTCTATTTATATTGATCGTATTTGTTTTTTCTTTTTTTCTCTTGTGCGTGCTCCTCCTACTGTCTGTTTGCTTTTAGGCTATGCCTTAAAGCTCCGTTGTTGTTACCTCTCTGTGCCGGGGTTTACAGCCTTTGGGTTGTAAACCACTGTGTTGGCGTGTGCGCGCGCAACACCCCCCCCCCCCCTGTTTGTGAATGAATGTGAGTGTGTACTGAGTTGGTATATGTTGGAGGTGCATGTAAAGAGGGAGAACGCACGTAGAATAAAAACGTGGGAGAGATCTTATTGGTCTTCTGCTTGCTTTCTCCTGTTGGTTTCCCTTTTTGTCAGTTTATTTTCTTTTCCTGTTATTCTGTTTCTTGGCTAATTGTGAGGGTGGGCAACCTTGTCCATTGAAGTGGGACTGTATTGTAATCAGTTTCTTTTTGTTACAGGAGCTGGGTGCTTATGGCGGCGGTGGAACTTTAGTTTTGTTCTTAAGTGTGTGGAATACGAGCATGTGTGTGTGCGTGTGTCACCAGTGTGATTGCAGGCTGCTGTGCTGTGTAGGCCAATTGCGCCCTTAAACCCCGCCGCCCGGCCTCGGTTCCTGTATTTGGAGTCCTGGATGCCTAGGTTGTCCACCAGTGAATGCCATGTGAACTATTGGTCCCAGTAATGTAATGTTTTTAAATAGTATTTGTAATAAAATCTTTTTATACTTTTGGATATCCTAGTCTCTTGCCTATATTGTGAATTGACCTGTGTGCCTTTTTGACGAGATATACTTAACTGGGGTCCCTGGCCCTTATCCAGGGTGGCGTAATCGGAAATTTAAATTTAATAAACTTTGTCTTGCCCTAGCGCTTCGCCACATTCTGGCGTAATCGGCAGGATTCACAGTAATTAGGCAGAGACATTGTTATCCAGGTGTAAATTTTTTTTTTGTCAAATTGTTCCCTTGTCTAGGAATCTATTCTTTTTTTAAAGTTGCGGCAAAACAGCAGCGTCTGTCTGGGTGGTGGCCAATATATCCTCCATTTTATTTATTTCTTCTGCCGTGGTACAATTAGGTGGTAAGCTGTGATTTTACAAATGGAGGAAGAAATCCGTGAACTTAAAGAACTGGTGGCCCAGTTGAAGGCAGACAACGAGAGGCTGCGTCAATAGCGTCTCCTTGTGCTGCCTGGCTTTAGTGCGGCATCTGTGCAGGCGACCGAGGTCGCACCTGTTATGCCTCCTCCAGTTGTTGTGGGTGCTAGACAGCCGGAGAGATTGGTATTTGTACCTAGGGACCATAAATGTCCTAAATCTAACGGCAAGTCAGGGAATAGCATTGATTGGATTAAGGAGGTGCAGGTGTGTATACAAGTTCGCCATTTGTCGGTTCTATTTCGAGATCAGTTCATGGAATACGTAATGGATGATGCACTTTGGCGTGCGCTCAAGCAATTATTTCGCCACCAGCCACATGCCACCTTGTTAGATGTGCGTAGTGAGGCAATCAGGTGGGAACGGGAGGGCATGCTAGGGAGTGTGAGTGCCCGTGGTCAGTCAGTCCCAGTAGTATATGGGATTTGGTACAGTGTTTGGGGGGAACAGCGTTCACACGCGAGTGGATCCTCGTCTTCTGAACTGAGTGACTTAAGGGAGATGTTAAAGGTCCAACTGCGGCGGTTAAACCAGTTGGGTCAAAATTTTGCTCAGTGTCGGGAGGCGTGTCTGCAAAGTTTTCTTCCCCGATATGGGCCGGTGGTGTGTATGGAGTGCCAGCAATCTGGTCACTTTGCTAGGGAATGTAATGTTCCACCACCGGGCCAGTTATCCCCTGCGCATATGGTGTCATTGCCGGCGGACGGGCAGAGTCAGTCCAGCCAGCCTTCGGGAAACTAGTGCCCAACGAGCTTTTGAGCCGTAGCTCGGGTGGGAAAGTTGGGGGCCCGGATGCGATAATTGGTAGTCGTTCATTGTCTCGGTTAAGGTCAGGCTGCCCATGGTTGCTGGTCAATATTGGTGGCATTTCGGCTGCTTGTCCAATTGATACCGGTTCGAGGTTGTCCACCATTGTGGAGAGCTGCTTTATGGAGGGGTTTACACAGTTGTCAGCCCCCCTGCATAAGCTGGTTGCTGAGTTTATGCGGGATAGGCGTAAGAAACCGGTAGGTCTAAGCTTTGTCGGTGCATGGACTGAGCAGTGCCAAACGAGTTTTTGACACTTTGAAGGAGAAGCTCATAACTTCCTCCTTTCGTGCATATGTAGAGATTTATTTATTTTTTTTCCCCTTGTCTTTCATCCTTGCGGTAGACGCTAGTAACCGGGATGTGGAGTTGTCACTTTGGCCAGCTGTAGTCTGCGACCCATAGAGTGTAATTTGGTCAACCATAGTTTATTGAGGCTGGAGTTCTTGGCACTCAAGCGGACCATGACTGAACTTTTGACTATTTGCTGGGGCATAAATGTGTTGTCGTTACTGATAACCCTTTGAGTCCTTTGCTCTCTGTCAAACTGGGGGTAATAGGATAGTGTTGGGCGTCCTAACTTGCGGTGGTTGATTTTTAGAATAAACCAGGTAAGAGTAATGGTGATGCTGATGCCCTTTCGAGACAGCCTCCGACCCTGGAGTTGAGGGAGTGTTCTGTCCATCGTCGGGACGACGATGCAATAGCGGGGGGTAGGTTGTGGCAGGATAAGTAAAGTTCTTCCTACCTGTCTTTGGTTGGCCGTGTTTTAATTGATTGTCCTATCATGGGTTAGGTAAGACTATTTAAGCTGGTCGGTAAGGTGGCTTGGGTTACGGGTCCCGCCCCTTTACTTCCGTCGTTGTGTAGTCACACCCAGAACGGAACCGGGAAGTGCTGAGGATCTTTTTGCAGGTAAGGATGTCAGGTGCAGTGTATGTGTTTTAATTGGGTTTTATATATTATATCGGTGTTTGTTGGTAATATGTACACAGTACAGAAAGCCTGATTTAAGTCAGCGTACACGGGCATCCACCTGGTGTTGTGGACGTGATTGTTCCTCCCAACTAACTGGTCGTCTTCCTGTGGTACTGACTGGGCTCTCAGCTTCCCGGATCATGGCTTAAATGCCCTTCTGGTGAGACTTGTTACCAAATTGCAGGTACGTAACTAAGTTGCTTGTGTTTATGTAGTATGCTCTGCCGGTAATGGTTTTATTTGTAATTTTATATGTAACAGACTCGGGGCGGCGCGACGTGTGCTAGCTTCCTGTGGTGGTGCGACGTGTGGTGGCGCGACGCAAAGAGCATTATCGGCGGGCGCTGCTGTTTTGTCTTGCTGGGTTTTATCTTCTGGTTTAAGTTTGTTCTATTTATATTGATCGTATTTGTTTTTCTTTTTTTCTCTTGTGCGTGCTCCTCCTACTGTCTGTTTGCTTTTAGGCTATGCCTTAAAGCTCCGTTGTTGTTACCTCTCTGTGCCGGGGTTTACAGCCTTTGGGTTGTAAACCACTGTGTTGGCGTGTGCGCGCGCAACACCCCCCCCCCCCCCTGTTTGTGAATGAATGTGAGTGTGTACTGAGTTGGTATATGTTGGAGGTGCATGTAAAGAGGGAGAACGCACGTAGAATAAAAACGTGGGAGAGATCTTATTGGTCTTCTGCTTGCTTTCTCCTGTTGGTTTCCCTTTTTGTCAGTTTATTTTCTTTTCCTGTTATTCTGTTTCTTGGCTAATTGTGAGGGTGGGCAACCTTGTCCATTGAAGTGGGACTGTATTGTAATCAGTTTCTTTTTGTTACAGGAGCTGGGTGCTTATGGCGGCGGTGGAACTTTAGTTTTGTTCTTAAGTGTGTGGAATACGAGCATGTGTGTGTGCGTGTGTCACCAGTGTGATTGCAGGCTGCTGTGCTGTGTAGGCCAATTGCGCCCTTAACCCCGCCGCCCGGCCTCGGTTCCTGTATTTGGAGTCCTGGATGCCTAGGTTGTCCACCAGTGAATGCCATGTGAACTATTGGTCCCAGTAATGTAATGTTTTTAAATAGTATTTGTAATAAAATCTTTTTATACTTTTGGATATCCTAGTCTCTTGCCTATATTGTGAATTGACCTGTGTGCCTTTTTGACGAGATATACTTAACTGGGGTCCCTGGCCCTTATCCAGGGTGGCGTAATCGGAAATTTAAATTTAATAAACTTTGTCTTGCCCTAGCGCTTCGCCACATATAGCACAGCTGGAGGTTGTGGATGACTAGCGCAACCTGGGATTTTAGAACGTTTTCCTGGAATGAAATTTTGTTCACTTGGGTGTAAATTTCACTTTTCATTTCATCTTTATGATTATTCATTTTCTGATTCAATTTCGCTTTGATTTGACTGCACTAAAAGCCTCCAGAACATTATATAGGTAATAAGAGGGATTTGGATGAAATTTTGGTCTCAGACATTTATGTCACGTCTGCGTCAAGAGACGACTTCACACTGGCAAGAGAATCATCTCGTATGTCCTTTGAAGTTTGTCTCTTGTGAGTGTGTGAGCGCTTTGATATCATTAATACACACCACTTGGCAGATGAAAGTTATGTACATTTAGTTTACATGTTGTCTGTTTGGCTTCGTTCAGGCTTAAATTTTTTATCTCCCTGTCGCTGTACAGTACATGCAAGTATATGTGACCCGTCACATCAAGTCCGGTATTAGTTTTGCTCTGTTGATAAATACCTTATCTTTCTGATCGTTCAACAGAATTGACTAAGTTTCAATCCTAAATATTGTTTCAAAATCCTTTAATGAACATTATCCAATAGAAACGGGGATAAAAAAAAATCAGTGGTGGCTCAAATGGTTAAGGCTGTAGGTTACTGAGTTAAAGGTCAGTGGTCAAGCCTCTGTACTGCCAAGCTGCCACTGCTGAGCCCTTGAGCGAGGCCATTAAACCCAATCTGCGCTATAACCTGCGCTATAACCTGGCCGACCCTACGTTCTGATTCCAACTTCATAACAGGGAAATATATGAGAAAATTATTTCACGGTCCACATAACAAATAATCGAATATCATTATTGTGATTTATTCGTGTGGCAACCCTTTACAGTATGTTTACAAAATTATTATAATTTTTTTTTTGATAAAATAAATTTTTAATGTTTGATCAGACAGGACAAAATATTGGTGATCAAATGTTGCATTTCCTCTATAATCTTACAGGTGGTGCGCTCTAAACTTTTCACCCATTGACAGGCAGCACCGAAACCTGTGTGGTAGGAAACAATTATTTGCTAAATTTGTTTAGAACTGTAACAAACGCTTACCATTTGTAAATGTTAAATCAGGATATTTATCAAGATGGTGATACTAACAGAATCACAATCTAACCCTAATTGGAATCTAGGTATCATGATAATACTAGAGGGGGAAAATTCCTGAAGAAATTTTAAGTGTGTCTATGCTCGAGTGGCATGCATGCTTTATGTGAACAGTACATGGAAACTACAGAAGTATCAGGTACTATAGGAACTAAAGTTATAAGCAAAAACAAAGACCCATGTGCCATTTGATGGGTCTAAGGAACCATTCAAGACAAGCATTTTGATTTGTCAATTGATCGCTTTGTATCTAATCTACACAGGATTCAGAAGATTTCAATATTACTTGTCAGTCACTCACTCATCGTCTATACCGCTTAATCCTGTATACAGGGTCGCGGGGGGCCTGGAGCCTATCCCAGGAGATTTAAGGCATGAGGCGGGGTACACCCTGGACCGGGTGCCAATCCATCGCAGGGTGCACATACATACAGTACACACACACACAAACACGCATTTACACACTACGGGCAAACTGGGAATGCCAAGTAGCCTAATATGCATGTCTTTGGACTGTGGGAGGAAACCCATCACGCACAGGAACTCCATGCACACAGAGACGGGAATCGAACCCGGACCCTGGAGGTGCAAGGCGACGACGCTAACTAAGCCTCGTGCCGCCATCACCTGTCACATAGTATAGAGTATATTTATTATTTAAAATTGGCTCAATAATCTCAAGAAGTGCCTCCAGACTTCTTGTTGAACAGAAATATGTTTCCGTGCAGGAAGTTGTGATTAAATCCTCTTTTATAGTAAGCATACAGATTCTCCTGCACATTTTCTCATGTAATTCCTATAACGATAATTTATTTCCATGCAGGGAAGAACATAAAGCGGTATAAAAGTAGTTGGACTAATGAGGCTATGATGCATTCCTGCTCCTCTGACACAGTGTGAACAGGTAGACGAGACGAGATCTCGTGTTTCAGCATTCTGAACAGCACCGCGTCTCGTGGGCATGATTCTAAATGGTAATATCAATTGAACTGCGAGTCTAGATTTAACATGAGGATTAGCATGTCCTACCTCGCTTCCATTTCTAATCTAATCCAGTTAATTAAACCGACAGATTCGAACGCGCCCGTTCATTTGATTAAGCTATATTGAGCAGGATTCAATTAAAAGGATCGTGCATAGTGAGCATAACCTTCGCTGTGGCTCCGACATCGCCGGGAGAGGCGTTGCTCCTGAAGGGAAATTTATTCTTAAAGACGTCTTTTATTCCCCTGCATGTCTAACACACAAATATGACTAATAAACCGTGTGTGTATGTGTGTGTGTGAGTATAATGCTATCGGGGTACAGGAGAGATCAGAGTGTAGGAATGTAGCGGGGGTTATTGTAATGAGTTGATATCACTTCCCCTGTGCCTTTACTGATGACCGGCTGAGAGATACATTGTCATCGAAAACAAATACAAAGAGCAGCGTGCGTGTTTGTGTGTATGTGAGTGCGTGGTACGGGTTGACTCTACAGTCCTGTAGGTTCTGATCGAGAGCTTTATGGGACCTGGCTAATGCAAACCAGCCTGCAGCTAAACCAATCACTCCACCGCAGCATAGCTTTCATCACCATTTCCCTCTCATCTCCATTTTCCCTCAGTTTCTCTCTCGTGCTGTTTTCAAACAAATTCCCTCTCTTTCTCTTTCCCTCTCCCCCCCACCTCTCTCTCTCTCTTTCGCTGTCATTTAAAAAAAAATTCGCCTTTCCATCTAGCTGCTATAAACTCATTTTAATAGGACTTAAAGAAGTTCGATTAATTATTCAGCATCACACTGACAATCCAGGGGCCCATGGGTCAAAAATGAAACTGGCGTGGAAATCTATTATTAATAGCTGTATTTGAAATCCCTCATGCTTGCACTGAAAAATACAGGACACTTCATTCACTGCATTTCAATGTGATTAGGATAAACTGGGTTATAAATGTCACTGTTATGAGAAAAGACTTTTTCATTCAAATGAATTTTTCTCTTATGTTTTTTTCTGAATGTTTTTCATCTCATGTTTTCTTTCCTCCTTTTTCCACAGCTTAACTTAGGGATCGGCGATATGACTAAAAATATCATATTGTGAGATCTGAAGATATTTTCCGAGTACGCAGAGTATGATATTCCCTTTTTGATTGTCGAAATGTTGTGGTAACTTTATGGATGTCGGGACTCATGATATTATCTGGACATCATAGCCCGTATTCACGATGCTTCTTAAGCCTACAAGTTGCTCCTAGTGATGAAATTCTTAGGAATTTCTTAGAATTATGACATTTTCTTAGAATTTCATCTTAAATTTAGGACTAAATCTTAGTAAAGATAAGATTCACGGAACATCTTAGCCCTAAAAACAGGTCCTAAGGTAAAAATTGTTAAGACTAGAGAGGAGGACGTTTAAGGGTACAAATATATATATATATATTAGCAAAAAATAAATAAATAAATAATAAAAGGAAAGCTCCTTTTTTTAAGCTTGGAAGAAAAAGGCTTCCCAGGTAATCTGATTCGAGCAACGGAATTGCGATCCAATGGGATGCAAGCAAAAATGTTGCATGGGAAAGGTGTTATTTCTTTTCCGATAAAGATAAAAGTCCATGTTCATTTACTGTACATGCAAAGCATTTATTCATCCTTAATAAGTGCCTGGTCAGAGCTCTATTCATTTAAATTAATCTACTAATTTATTGATATTTCGGGAAATGTACCCAATTAAATTAGCTGTTTTTAATCTTTCTGGTCTTTCCCGGTGTCACAGAAATAAGGATTTATAGCTAATTAAGAAAAATTTCCCGTCCAGTTTAGACCACGCCTACTACAGGTTTAATTCTCATTACAAACACAGATATACAGTATACAGCATTAAACAGACACATGTAATGCCACTAAGTAACATCTCCACTGCACATCATATCACATCACCCGACGCTAGTTCAACTGCATATACACATACTTATTACTACACATATTTACATATTATACATATAGCATGTGTGTACTGGTTATTATTTGATATACAGTATGAGTTGTTATAGTAATAAATGTACGTCTCACTGCTTACCGTTTCTTCATGAGAAGTACTACGCCGAGGAAGATGATGACAAAGAGCAGGATGCCTGCGATGACGCCGGCGATCTTCACCGTGTGGTCGGTCTGCTTCTCCGGCTCCACCGCATTCGGCTTGTGTGTTGCAGACCCTATGAACGGTAAAAAGTGGAAAAAGTTTGAATGACTTTTTAAGAATCTGGAGAAATCAACAGCTACAGAGTAAAGATGCGTGCTAATGGCTTGCATTTTAATTGGCAATAAAATCTTTTACTGCTGAGATATTTCTGGCGGAGACAGCAGCACGGAGACGTCTGCAAACTGGTGAGCGACTGTCAAATTAGCAGAGGAGAAATAGTGTGGAATGAATATTTGGGTGCAGTGGGCTTTAATGTTGTACATCATTTTGTAAGTTTTTTTTTTTTAGTACGAGACCCGCCAGTGTAAAATGTAATTAAAAGAATACTCCAGCGTTCGTTTTCAAACGGGTCTCGATCCGAAACAAAGACTTCAATGATTTTTATATACTGAAAAACCTGTTTAGTCGAAAGCTCACTCATAATAGATGTCTAAGAGCAGTTATACAAAGTGCTTTCATGAATTTTTCATACAAATGCAAACTTTAAACCTCTACTAGTCATTCTTTCGGAGACTGGAGTACTTTCATGATGAAAATTTGTGGTCGATTATTAATAAGTTCTCAAGCTTTGGTCTGATGAAAAGTGGTAAGACTTCCAACCTCCAACCCCCCCCCCCCCCCCCCCCAGATGTACAGTACAGATGTCTCACTGTTTATCAAACCTTTGCTTTTTGGAATGAAATTGTTCCATCATGTATTTTCAGTTAATGCTTCAAATATCCATATCCAAAAATTATATTGTTAAAAATGATTAAATATTTATTATACTACTGTGTCCAAGCAAATACTGTAGGAAGTTCAGAGAAAATATTTTTTAACTTGAACGTTTTCGTTTCTTTTTTAACAATCCTGTTCAAGCAGTTAATAAGGATGCTGTAAATGCATCTTTAATAATTAATATGGCTAATGTATTTGTCCTTAGCTCTGGCCATACATGTCTGTGGGATATGGGAGAGCCACAGACTACAGAAAGGAATCTTATTTACAGTAATTCACACTATACACCAATCAGCCATGACATTATGACCACCCACCAAACATTGAGTACAGTAGGTCGCCCTTGTGCCACCAAAACTGTCTCGATACATCAAGGCATAGACTCTACTCCATCCATCCATCCATCTAGGAACCTCTGTAGTTCAATTAGACACCTGGAGGCCAACTGTGACTACTGTATTTATTCCCATCTCATATGACCATGCGGTCAACATTCAGACACTATGGGCAATTTGGAAACGCCAATGTCTTTGGACTGTGGGAGGAAACTGGAAAACACAGAGGAAATCCCATCAAGATGGACAGAACATGCAAACTTCATGCACTCAGACCCAATGTGGGAATTGAACCCAGAACCTGGAGATGTAAGGTGACAGTGCTAACCACTGAGCCGCCACTACAACACTACACCCCCTCTGAAAATATGATTTGCTACCTGATACCAAGCCGTCAGTGTCAGATCCTTTAAGTCCTGTAAGTTGCAAGGTTTGGCCTCCATGGGTGATGCCTTTTTTTTTTTTTTTACCACACATCCCAAGATGGTCAACTGGGTTGAAATTGAGAGATTGAGAATTTAGAGGTCAGTACTTTCATGTTTAGCTTTGGTACAACTTTTTTCCCTGTAGACATATAGTACAGATGTCTCACTGTTTATCAAACCCTTGTTTTTTGAATGAAATGGTTCCATCATATGTTCAGTTAGCACTCCAAATATCCATATCTAAACTGGATTATTTTTTATTATTATTAAATATTCATCATACTACTGTGTCCAAGCAAACATCCACCTGAATGGCAGGACCCAAAGCTTTCCAAGCACAACATGCCTTGCTCCTGCCATCTCACCTTGCTGCTACAATGCACCCTTGTGTCACCTCTTCCCTGGGTGAGCTACAGTATGTCCGGCTTTTTCCATTGCTCAATTCTCCATGGGTTGTATGGACTACCTGCCTACTGTACGCAGCCCCATATGTGTGTTCTGCCACTGCAAGTAATTACTAAACATTTTCTGTCATTTTCAAATGGTGACATACAGTATGTGTCCTTAGAAAGATGCTGGAGCATTCCTGTGGCCTGTTCGCGCAGTAAGTCCGCTGAGACCTGTGGACTGTTTATTCCCATCAGCCATTAGGACTGCTGGGGTGATAAACCTGAAGCTATGTGATAACCACAGTGAAGCAATATGTGATAGGTTCACCACTGCCTCTTCGCTTCTATGGATAAGCGTGTGTGACTGTTGGTCGTGTGTGCCTCTGTTTGTGTGTGTACACTTGATAATATGAAGAGATGTCAATTCTGCCACCTCTGAACTGTTTTTGTGTGACAGTGAGTTTGGGATGACAAATGAGAGAAATGGAATGTTCTGCTCATGTGGGTACAGTACAGTATGTGTGTGCGAGACCAACTTGTACTGGGTTTAATATTACATCCTGGCACCTTGTTAGGGAATAGCTTGTGTGATTGTGTTTTGGTACGGATGTGCTGTGCTAAAACGAGCCTGTCAGATAGCAGCGTAGTGTTTAAGGCAACACGAGCACTGTGTATGTTTGTGTGTGTGTCAGTATCACGAAACATATTGTGTAGTGGGACTTTAGATTTATGCAGGCTTGTTTATACACACCGGTCTGACTGCAGAAGTAGGAGTGGGTATTGCATCAGGGCCAAAGTTCACCACACACACACACACACACACACACACACACACATACACACAAAAATGAGCACGTGCACACGGTCGAACACGGACTCGCACACAAACACACAGAGATGCGGAGCCGTCCGTCTTTTTGATGGGGTGTGATGGTGGGAGTAATGGGAGCGGACGGAGGAAGACAGTCCTGGCAGGGTGAGTGTCTGACCTGTTAGTTGGTTGTCGCCTGCAGCTGGAGCAATGCGGATGTAGGGAGTAGTGAGCTGCGTCACTAGAATAGCGGCTGACAGAGTGAGATCCACAACGACATGCAGTGAGAGAGAGAGAGAGAGAGAGAGAGAGATGTGGAGAGGTACAGAATAGGATTTTTTCAGAAAAAAAACAACAACTACTGTTCAAGCTGTTAAATTCAGAAAACATCAGAAACATAATGCTAATCACATTCAAAACACAGCAATACAGGCAGGAATTAGTCAAAAAGTTACCCTTAATTGCTATTACAGTGGTTTATTTAAGTTGACCATACAGGTATTATTGCATCACAAATATACAGAATGTATATATACAGTATTTCAGGCTGATAACTCTAAATTAACTTCTGGTCTGCAGCAGAGGTAGGTTTTGGTCTCGTCCTCCTGGGATGGTCTTCATGAGAGCCAGTTTCATTATGGTGCTTGACGGATTTTGCAAATGCACTTGACAATACTGTTCTTGCAAGAACTATTACAGAAAGGCCGACCTCTGTGTCTTAAAATAACAACTAACTGCTGTTTTACATTTAGGCATTTGGCAGATGCTCTTATTACACATCTCATTACACATCTGAGCAGTTGAGGGTTAAGGGCCTTGCTCAAGGGCCCAACAGTGGCAACTTGGTGGTTGTGGGGTTTGAACCTAGGATCTTCCAAACCATAGTCCAATGCCTTAACCACTCAGCTACCCCTGGCCCTGTTGTTTGTTACATAATTACCTAATTCTATATCTGTTATTTTATAGTTTTGAAATCCCCAGTATTGTTGTAGAATGTAGAAAATAAATCACTAAACAAAAACAAAGACATTTGCAAGTGACCCCAAACTTTTGAACGGTAGTGTATATGAGCCAATCAGGTTCAATATGCAAATGCAGAACTTATACAAATAAAAGTGTAAGAAATGCTTCTAAAATGTTTAAACCAGATGCTGAATTTACCTGCACAAAAATAATATAATTTTTAAACAGAACATTTTCTTTTAAATGATCCTAGATGAAAATACGTTTCAAGATTTGACAGTCCACATAGCGGAACTGAAATTTACACTTATGAATTATTGTAGTTCAATTACAGACAATTATACAGTATATTATAGAACACAGCCCTCTCACGAATGACTTTTCAGTGCAATAAACACTTTTTCTGCTGCACTTTCTCGAATGCCAAAATGTTAAATAATAGATAATAGAAACAGAATATTAAGGCTGAATCCCATTTCTATTTTCTACCCCTTCCCCTTCCCCTTCCCCTACCCCTTCCCCTTCCCCTTGTCCCTTGAAACGAAGTGGAAAGGGGAAGGGTTTAAATTTTTCCCCTAAGAAATGGGACACCACTACAACACTGTTATACGTCATCATACGTTGTCACTAGTTCCTAATGTTACGTTAAAGGACATGCGCCGATGTTTATCACACATTGCAATAAGAGAGAGATTACTCACTCCCAAAGTTTTTTCGCGCCGTATTTCATCCCTATACATAATATAAATTATAAAAATATATAAAAATAAAATATATATTTGTAATATCGTGCAATCGGTGCTAGCCGCTAGCAAACTTTAGCGATTTTTTTGCAAACATTTCTTTACAGAACATCACCATAAACACAAACACAAGACTAGAGGTAATATACATATAATGAAAACTTGTCATAAAAATCTTTATTTATGGCAAAAATTTACATTTATGGGTCTGTTTGCTCGAGTGAGCCGCCATGTTGAAAATTTCGCTTAGCCCTTCGTTTGAAGTGAGGTCCTGAAAAATCTTCGTTTGAAGGGCTATCTGGCCCTTCCCCTTCCCCCTCCCCCTCCAACCAAAAGAGAAATGAGACACCCCTACCCCTTCACGTGAACGCGCCAAACGGAGGGGTAGGGCTATGTGAAGGGGTAAGGGGTAGAAATGGGATTCAGCCTAAGTCCAACAGACCTACATATTTCTATATACTGTATAAGTTTTATTACTTTCATTAAGCATATCTAAAACATCTTTAAAACTTTGAGTATTTTCGGTAAGAGTGTAAAAACATTGTGGATGCTTACTGCTTAACCATCTACTCTTCGGATGGCTAACAAAATGTACGTTAACAAAACAACTGTACTATTTTAATGCGTCTGCGTTTATAAAAAAAAAAAAAAAAAAACAGTTATATGCAAAATGTGTTGAATGCTTTTTTTTTAACATTCGCAAACTTTCTCATGTTGTTTAATAAAAAGTTCTCATGTGTGAATGCTACGTCAAGCAGACAAAAAACATTGTCATTATCATACAGTAAGTGTACGGTGACGTAAATCAACCCTTTAATATTAGTGCACAGTGAGAGGACGTTATGCTAGTGAACACGTCAAACACATGGATATGTCAGCATGCTAACAATACAGAAACTTACCTTTGGTGGCGACTCGGACACAATCTATTTTAGTCTCCTGTAGGGAAGAAGACAAATGTTTAATTGGAGGTAGGAGTTAGGCTAAAGTATACCCAAAAGCCATACGTATTGTGGGTATCATGCTAGCTGATGGAAAACCGCTTGCCAGAAATACTAGCCTGAAATCTCTATGCAAAATAGAAAAAAAAAAAAGTTTCATATTAGATTTATTTGTTAAAAAATATTATTTTTTATTTCTTTTTCCCCCAGCTCTACCTAAAAGGAAAGGCGTTAGGAGTGTGGGATTTGATTAATTATCAGTCTTGAATAAACAGACGCGAGGCTGTCTGGCTAAGTGCCCATCAGCATTCATCAGCGGCACTAAAACACAGGTCTTCAGTCAATTAGGAAACGAGCTCCGGCTCTCCCGCTATACAGACATAGAGCAGCCTTTTAAAGAAAGCAAGCAGTGTCAGTGCTGTCAATCTAAACAGCAGCTTTCTTTAAGAGCATGGGCGGAGAGAAGGTGAGAGCTAGCGGAAGGAAGAGAAACAGAACCGAGAGGAAAATAAAAGAGAAACTCTGGAAAAGCATTAAGCGGCACTGCGTTAATGTGTCCGATAGAAGTGGTTGCACTCGGCCCGCTGTGGCCATGTCAGGAGAAACTTTAGCTGTCATCGCTGAAGTGCTTTTAACCCGGAGTTCGCCCTCCTATTGAGATAAGCCTCCTCTGATTGGGCGTGAGCCTTTGGAACATTTTACCTGTCAATGTGTTTCTCCAAAGCTAAAAATGCCCCGGTGTCGTTCTGCGGTCTGGGGAAAGTGTCGTAACTGTCTGCACTTATTCACAGAGTCGCCACATACAGCTCTAACGGAGGCAAAGTGCAGAGGCGCTTTGTAAAGCTCACAAAGGTCGCGCGTTAATGCTTTCGTCTGTGAATTCAGTTCCAGGTCGGGGCAATTCTGAAATCACTGCCTCGAATATCATCCATTAAGTGTGAAAACATCCAGGAGCACCAATATGATGTCACTCACCCAAATAGAAGTAGCGAGGAGCGCATTAACACACTGTACATCATTCCTGGCTCAATAGCACTAATGCTAACCAATGCTGAGAGGACTGATCAAGAGCGTATACGAGATTGGACAAGTCATATGTTACCCCATAGCACGATGCAAGTGAAGAGGTAAAATGTTGTGTAGAGTGATTGGGATTAGTAAACGTTTCTAACTAAATGTTACTGTATACAGTATATTGGGTAGAAATATATTATTATTACTGGTTCTGTATGCCCATAAATAAAATACACCTCAGATTACATCATTGCGACCCTATTAAGACCCACCCCGTTAGCTGTGCTCACGGCCTGGTAGTAGACACTATAGCTCTTGTGGGGAAGCAGTGGTGCGTTCCAGAAGCCACTGTAGGTTCGGTTGTCCCCCACAGTAAAAGGCAGAGGTGACGGGATGCCCCCGGAGGCAAATTCCGCTGTGAAGTAGTACTTAGAGTTGAGTGATGTTGCGTTCTGGTAGTGGACAGGAATGGGGTAACAGCGCAGGATCTCTGCTTCACCGCCACGTGCTCGTCTGGGCCTCTCTTCCTCCACCACCACCTGATACACACTGTGAAGCAGACAGACACAAAGGGATACAGATGAATACTGACCCACTGAGACGCTACAAAGTCTTTCACTGGAAGAATGCGGGGCTTACAATACAGTAAAAGCTAATAAATGAATACGTATACAACAAGAACAGCTATTTGTCTGATGAAACCAATTTCAATCTCAGGTTCCATTTTCCTCCCGCATGATCCGCAGACGGATCTACAATCAGGGGAGGAACTGTACAGAACCCAAATCCAATCTACAGCCTGAACTCTCCGGCTCGCCTTTCATCTTCTGCTCTGCAGACTCTAAGACATCACAAGTGTCTTCATCGTGTGTGCGATTCTTTAAGTCTTGTCCAATATTCTAAAGTACTGCAGCAACACAGTGGCAGAATCTTTCTGCCGAAAAAGCAAAAAATAAATAAATAAATAAAAAACATCCCTAGGCGCTGCTTCACCTTAAACATGTGAATAATTAAAGAGCAAACATAACCAGCACTGTGGTATAATTATAACGAAAACTCTACTGTATATTTCGGCTACGCTGGGCACTTTACGCTTTTATCATGTAGATTTATAACCCTCGTATTCCTGTTCGTAAATTCGGAGCAACTACCGAGCCTTATGCGACAACAATTTCCCAAAAGCATTGTATGCTGGACATTATGACAGGATAGTATTAATATTTAATATTATTAATATTTAAAGCAAATATTTAGGGAGGGTAAGCCTGAATCAGTGAACAACTAAATAACATAAAAAACTAAATAATACGGTATGCACTTCTGAAAGTTACTGTTCTTCAGCAAATAATAATAATAATAATAATAATAATAATTTGTTTTGTTTTCATTCTAATTATTGCAGATTTTTTCAAGCCCACTCTAATTAACATGCTTTTCGGTTTAACAAGATTCACTAGATAAAATTAGAAGAAATTCTGCATTATTATTATGAATAAAACATTAGTAATGTTAGCCAAGCAATTACCACTTGTATATACAGTCCAATGTTTTTTAACCCTAAAACAATAAATAATCCATATGTGTAGGTGCTGGTGGTGTGTCGACAAGGGAGCAAGGCAAAAAAAATAAAAAACAGCAAAAGTGCTTTAAATAAAATCAGATCAAATAAAACCTTAACCAATGTTGTTTTCTATTCATCAACAGTAATAAACAAATAATAATTAAATCCCCTAAGACAAATATAAGTACTTTAATTAATCATTTTGTATTCACAGATTAACTGAAAAGAAAAATATATAATGAATCTGAGATCAGCTAATTATCAAAATTTGGTTATTTTAATTTAATGCGGATATTTTGGTTACAAACATCATCACCTAATATCAGCGTATTTAGTTAACGTTCATTCCTAGTTTTTAACACACTGCTTATCCAAAGACTATGATAGATAGAAATAATATAGAAAGTGTCATCCAAAATACTTTGGTCAACTATAACATCAACACCACAAAAAAAAAATTAACACCGATAAATTAAAAAAAAAAAAAACGTAATAAAATCAATGCTGGCTGTGAGGAACACTTTCGTTTCACTGTATACTGAACTGTACATGGTTGAAATGACGACAAACGTCTACATGACCTGACTTGATAGAAAGATATGGGAACACCCAGTGCATCATGGGATTTAGCAGGCAAAGAGTTTAAATTTGTTTCTCCAATCTCCAGATCTCGATCTGATTGAGCATCCATAGAATGTACTGGACAAACACGTCGGATCCATGGAGGCCCCACCCCACCTTGTCACTGCTAGCACTTTGATGCAAATATTATGCATAATGTTTTGCTGTTCTAAAGTTATGACTGATCGGTGTCTAATTAAATGCTCTTTAGCTAAAGATGGCGGCGGACAAGCTGGTATTTATAACAAGAGACGCAATACAAGGAATGGAATTTATAAACTACTCATCGAGCCGAATGCTGGTTTAATTAACGTGCCATGACTATGGCTGTCGATAGCTTCACTAAGGTTAACTGATTGCCTGTTACTTGCATATGGTCATGATGTAGACTAATTGCGAGACAGCTTTGATTCATTTATGACCACAAACACAATGCAAGATTGCTACATTTGTATAATATACTGTACAGGATGTGATGTCACATGCTAGTTAAAGAAGGTTACAGCATTTCCCACTTTTTAGGATCATATTCGATTTTTTTGTTTCCTGATAAAATGAAGAAAAACTACTATTTGGAGTTAGTCGAGCTGAGATTTTGCGCGAGCCAGCGATGCAATGGTTAGCAGCTAGCAGAATGAATGTTGATTGATGCTAATCTGACCTTTGGGCTGGCTAATCTGTAATAAGTCTGGGTTTGTTTGGGCTTGCTAGCAAAAGGTTATCTGTGACTATAAAGAGCAAAGTATATAAATATACTGTAGTTAATGAAATTACCAACTTCCACGTTCATGTGTGGCTGAAGCAGACCGCTGCCCTTTTCCTTGGTTTTCTCATTAAATAAAAAATACGAAACAGCTGAAAAGTCTTTTTTTTTTTTTTGCCTGAAGCATCTCGGTACTACAGTACGATCCGACCCTGACAGCTCCCCGACCAGCACCGTAGGGTGCCTCTAATAAATAACTGTGACACAACAAGCCTTTATGCATTCATGAAGATTGCAACTTCTGGCTAACTCTATCATTATGCATCCTGCAGCTTTGAATCTCTTTTATATGTTGGCATCAGTCACTGGGCCTCCTGTGGCTAAGTGCCGGGTCCTCCTGTTTAGAAAAGAAATATGATCCGCTGAAATATTTATTCCGCTGCGTCTCTGCGTCTGAGAAACTGAAGTTAATTAGCACCTGGCCTCATACTGAGGTTAGAGGTTAGAGGCAATGAGGGCCAAATATGGCAGGCCTATACTGATTACGAATAAATGAGAAAGACGAAGGGACTGGGAGAGAGAAAGAGAGAGAGAGAGAGAGAGAGAAAGAGAGAGAGAGAGAGAGCAAGGGAAAGAAGCAAGTATAATGAGACGATAGCAATCATTAGAAATCATGTTACTGATCACTATCTCAGTCTTTTACCTGATATATTGATATTTCATGACCTGAATGAGGCCGATTGCAACAGGCTTCTGCTTGCAGCTCATAAATCACAATTGATTAACTGACAGTGGGTCAATATCACCGAGTGCATTTTTGAAAGATTGAATCTTTTTGTTTAATAAAGTGATTCGGCACGGTCCTGTTTGGATTTAGCACAAAAATGTCTCAAAGCAGAGACAATACTGATGCTGATAGTCTGATGCTGGACTCTAATACTGACTATAACATGATAATGTGTGACATAAGCCTACAGTACTGTGTAAAAGCCTGATTTCTTTGTATAAATGAAATTAAATGATGTAGATTTAAGAAATTGGAACAAATGCTTCATTGTGAAGCCTTAAATATACAATAAAGAAATAGTTGTTGATGTAACAACCTCAGCAGCAACCTCGTTTCCCCTCTTGTCTGTTCAGCATTCAGCATCACCGGCCTGATCGTCTACAGATATCATCATCTCCACCTGTTTTTCACTGACTTAGACATTTTTTTATGCTTGAAAGATTCATACTGTAGATAAACAAAAACATTTCTCCGTTACTGCTCAGATACAGGGACCGGGCTGAAAAACACAAGCTAAAAGGAATCCTGGAGAACTTTTCCTCAAAACGACTTTATTACAATTAGAAAGGAATTCTGACTGGGGAAAAAAAAATCTGATTTTTGCATACTGTATTACTGTATATGTATCTTCACGAAAGATTTCTCAAATTGTGAAAGCACAAATGTATTCATGAGCAGCGAGCATGAAGGGGTACGAGTGCACTTCACTTCAGCCAGAACTGAGCACTGCACACTGGGACATGTCTCGGGTCTACAATTAATGGCAACTTGCACCCACTGTTAATCATCTTATCCAACTCTGGGCGTCTCACTCTGTGTTTTTGTAGTTTGAAGTGTGAAGTGTGAAGGAAGTGTGAAGATGATGTAGTTCCAAATTGCTCCTGATTGCTTAATAATATGGTATTAATAATAGTAGGTTACTCTTTTTGTTATTAGTATCAATATCGTTAGTACATAACGTACTTGTATTCATATTCAGTCTGATGGAGAAAAAAAATAACACTAAGCATCCCTAGTTCTGTTGAAATGAAACCTGTTGTTAGGGATCACAGAGCAGCAAGACATCCAGATTAGACCAAGGCTTGTCTTTTCTTTTTTTTTCCAATCTAACCATAAATTCAAATAATGACAGTATCTGTATGATAAGAGGCAAGAAATTATGATCTTACAAACAACATTTTAGACATCCAAATGCTACAAATACTTCTCAGGTGGAATCCTGGCTGGTGTCTTGATAAATTGATAAATGCTGAACTTCTCCATAAAAGCTTGTCTGACTCAATATCAATAAATTGGAACCCATTTCCGTATCTCGACCCAAGAAATCTCCCTCATGTTCCCTCTGTTACTATAGAAACTGATCCCGGGTTGACACGTTTTTTTTTATTATTAAGATCACTTAATGTTCCGTATAAAAGCGAAAGGTCTCTGTGCATATGATGTAGTGGTACTGCAGGTATGCCTGTTGTCCCGATTGAATGGTGGGTTATGAACAGGACCGCCTTTCGAAACCCTGGAGCAAAATGGAGATACTGTAGGCATCGGGTCTGAAGATCCATGCGTGCAAGATGGACACTTCATGCTCTCACACACAACATCGCACATGTACATGTGCTGATTAAAGGATAAAGACTAATGAGCACAATTTATTATTATTATTATTATTATTATTATTATTATTTTTAAGTTTAAAATATCCAGGGTGAATATGAATAATCCAATGACATTTTAGGATTTCGAGGAACGCTTCACTAAATTACAGCTAAATCCGTTCTAGGCAGCGGGCACGCAAAATATGTTTATTTCTGTAATCTTTCAAATCATTTATTATAAATTTATAATACGTTGTACCCAAATAAAGAAATAAGGATTAGAACACAAGGAAGTGTGTTGTTTTAGAAAGAAAATCAAGTACAAGATTAGAAAACTGATTTGCCTTGCAGCTAGACTGAACCCAACTCTATCTAGCATTAGAAGAAAAAACAAACTTCCTAATGCATAATGATGATGTGCTTGCTTGTCTGACACACGCCTCAGACCCTTCGCTGCAGACAGAGTGACACCATCCAATCATCCAGCTATTTGCCTAATTCAGCATGACATGAACTCACCCAAAAGAAGATAACAATACAGGAAATAAACGGCGACAAACGTGGAAGGCTGTATGAGGAACCGGGCGTTCCGGAGTGTTACGTGTTAAATTGGCAGCAGCGCTGTTTGTTTAGTGCTAGGACTGTAAAGTATGCTCTTAAATGATAGTTATTCCTAAGATGCGAGGCTTAAGGCATTAAATACGATCATAAACATGCACCATATGCTCTGGTGCGCTAGGATCAGCTAGGAAAAAAAAAAAAATACGATTGGGTTTGACGTGCCACGTCTGGGCTGATGACATCAGCTAATCCTCGGAGGAAGTGAAGAGCGCTTCTGCGGTTCTTCCCGTGGTGGCCGAGGGCCAAGCGGCACCGGAGAGGAAGAAATACGCTCTCGCACTCTCTAACCTGTCGCTCCCTTGCTCGAGCTTGACATGATGTCTCCCTGCGGCCCTATGACTAATTGATTAAAACCTCTGACTGTGGAGAGAGCTGACACACCGCTCCCGCGTCTGGGGAAAGAGCGAGAGGAAGGAACGGGCCAGAAAAAGCACCTGCTTATAATAACTTCTGTTAAGGTAAAAAAAATTATAATTTTTAAAAAAAATATTACAGAAGATGCGAAGATAATTGAGATCTAATGAGGACGGAGAAAATAATCACTTCTTACTTGCAATTTGTTTTAAAGGTCCCTAGGTTCTTCTACTCAGAGAGCCTGCTTTCTTAGCTCACGGCAACAAACGACTACGGCGTCATCAAAGCTTGAACTAACAATAGGCAGGAAAACTGCCGAGAGCTAAGAGAAAATAAGACGGGGTGCTTATGGGAGCAGGGACGGAAAGCGGGAAGGAGCGAAGCAGGGGCTGTGTGGAAGGCAGCATGTGTTCCGTAGCTCCGTGACCAATTAGGCTCATTCCATCTCGCCAGCAACCAAATGCCATGCTCGCCAATTACACCAGATTGACTTGGCATCGACTGGAGAGTGACCTGAGAGCCTGATTTACTGCCTGCTGGTGTGAGGGCAGACAGACACGGAGATAGAGTGTGTACCTGTGCGGAAAAGGAAGCGTCGAAATCAGACCTCGTCTCCGTCCCTGTTCCTGTCTCTCCCGCGTTCGCGCTAATCGTCTCTCCGAGCTGTGCACCTGGGCATTCAAACAGGCACTTTGTGTAGCTCTGGGCTCTATATCTGCCTGATTTAAGAGCCATGCTGAGACACAGGCCTCCTACCTTTACTGCCTCTCCACTCACCCTGTCGCATTCTCCACGTTTCCTTGGGGAGGTTTTAAAAGTGCTACCACTTCCAGAGCTTTATCCTGCTATACTATAAACCTCTCGCTGACACTCTCTTCCTCTCGCTCGGTGAGACGCTCTAGTCACGTCGGTCTCTCCCAGGTGCAATTTAAAAGCCGACGAGCGAAGGGACGTGCACTAGCAGAGATCATCGCTGTGCTTTAATCTGAAATCTCTCACTGGAACAACAGGAAACAGATGGCATAATAGCTTGCAAAATCACACACTGCAAATTTCATATTTTCTTTGTCAGAGTTAAGGCAAAACGTAAAGGCATGCTCGGTATAGAAAAACCGAAGAACAAAACTGATTAGACTGTGAATCAGCCTACACAACGCTGAAACGCGTCCATACTGAAGTGTACGTACGGTCACATCCAGGTAAGCCAGATGGAACATTAAGGCAGCTTGACTTCAGCATGAAAAACAACCCAATCCATATTTCTGAGAGAAAAAGATCTACAACCCAGCCAGAGAGAAATCTTGCAGCACTGGTGCCATCCTTACCTGGCAGCACCGTCACTGCTCTCACGATAAGAAGAGGTGCAAAGAGAAGACTAAGGCAAGAGAGGGGAGAGGAAAGGGATCAGAATAAAACAGAGATGAGAGAAAGAATGTAGACATAAGAAGAGCAAAAATAAGAAGAACCTAAATAGGGAGGGGATGGAAGAAAAGAGAAGAATGGAATAAGATACAAGAGGAAGGAGAAAAGAATGTGGAAAAGAAAGAGAAACGAGGGGGGAAGAGGAAGAAGAAAAGACAGGATAAGTGAAAATAAGACGGGAGGAAAGTAGAAAAGAAAAGAAGAAAGGGGAAGAGGGGATGAGAATTTAAAACGAGATAAGAGAAGATACAGTAAGAGGTAGTGGGAGTAGAAAAGAAATGACAAAACTGGAGGAAGAGAAGACAAAAGAAGAAAAGAAAAGAGAATCGTAATTAACAGAAGAGCAGAGAAGAGAGGTGAGGAGAAGATAAGAAAAAATGAACAGAAGAGAGAGGAGAGGAGAGGAGAAGATAAGAAAAAACGAGAAGAGAGGAGAAAAGTAAATAGCAGAGAGAGAAGAAGAGAAGAAAGGAGAAAAAGGAAACAGAAGTGAAGATAAGAGAGGAGAAGAGAAGTGAATAGAAGAGAAGATTAGTACTAGAAGAGATGAAAAGAGAAGAGAGGAGAAGAGAAGAGAGGAGAGGAGAAGAGATGAGAAGAGAGGAGAGGAGAAGAGAGGAGAGGAGAAGAGAGGAGAGGAGAAGAGAGGACAAGAGAGGAGAGGAGAAGAGAGGAGAGGAGAAGAGAGGAGAAGAGATGAGAAGAGAGGAGACGAGAACAGAGAGGAGAGGAGAAGAGAGGAGAGGAGAAGAGAGGAGAAGAGATGAGATGAGAAGAGAGGAGAAGAGAACAGAGAGGAGATGAGAAGAGAGGAGAGGAGAGGAGAGGAGAAGAGAGGAGAGGAGAAGAGAGGAGAGGAGAGGAGAAGAGAGGAGAGGAGAGGAGAGGAGAAGAGAGGAGAAGAGAGGAGAGGAGATGAGAAGAGAGGAGAGGAAAAGAGAGGAGAGGAGAAGAGAGGAGAGGAGAAGAGAGGAGAAGAGAGAAGAGATGAGAAGAGAGGAGAAGAGATGAGAAGAGAGGAGAGGAGAAGAGAGGAGAGGAGAAGAGATGAGAAGAGAGGAGAGGAAAAGAGAGGAGAAGAGAAGAGAGGAGAAGAGAAGAGAGAAGAGATGAGAAGAGAGGAGAAGAGAGGAGATGAGAGGAGAGGAGAAGAGAGGAGAAGAGATGAGAAGAGAGGAGAGGAGAAGAGAGGAGAGGAGAGGAGAAGAGAGGTTTTCAGGATGATAGGTGTTGACAAGCTTAAGCTCTCAGCTGAATCAATTACATAAACAGATCCAGCGTGAGAGCCGTGTCCTGCTGATTCCCGGCTACAGACGCTCGATTACACTTTCCCCTTATCTGTGTGTGTGTTTGTGTGTGTGTTTGTGTGTGTGTGAGTTATCGGCACGGCTCATCTTGCCTCTTTCGCCCTGGGCTGACGATGACTGATCGGCAAAGGTGGTAAAACTGAGGAAAGCGTGGATGATCATGCGGAGCGTCTCCGATCGCTCTTTTGTCTGCGGCAGCGTGGCGGAGCGGCGGAGGCGTCTTCTGGCCCGTTGCCGGACCGTTCCTGACATTATCCTAACGCCGTACGACATGGCTAATCCTCTTAAACAAGCATCACAGCAAACACTCTCTGCTCCCTCTGGTCATGAGTGCTCCATCATGTTCCATGTGTGTGTCGTGTGCGAGACGGAGAGAGAGAGAATTCATGAGTTTGTGTTTAAATGTGTGTGTGTGTGTGTGTGTGTGTGTGTGTGTGTGGTAACCGAGATTAGTTGTCACGGCCAACTAGAGCCGAGGGAAATTTATCTCCGTGTGCATGTGTTAATGTTTTCTGATTACTAATGGCATGAATATTAAAATGACTCCTGCGCTCTCGGGTGAATCCCGGAAGACTGCGAGCGGAAACGTGCGCGATTGACACGAGATTCCCGATTCCCCCGCGTTCACCTGCTGCTTGGAATTCCATCCGTTCTCCACCTTATCTGCACCTTCCTGCTCCTCTAACAGCGAGTTTCTCTTTGATTCCGTTTGCTTTTTTTCCCACTCGCCAGCAGACAGCTGCTTTAGAAACGGCGAGTATTTGGTGTTTCTCACAAATCCAATCAGCACGAGGATGATCGCTTTATCATCTCAAACTGCTTTGGTGCTGAGAAGAAAAAATAGCGCACACACACATATACTGTATATACTGCGGTTCTTCTCACAAATCAACAGCACAGCTGTAAATCAGGGGGTAATAACACCGGTGTAAAGCTCTGTAATTCCCGTACATGTGATCATATTTTATTTGCTTTAAGCATGGAAAGTTTAAACTACACATTCCAGACGTATAGACTACCCAAGTGTCAAGGCTCTATCTTTCCACTTTAGCTCAGGATCTGTTTGACTTGCACGTCAGCACTTGTGTTGAATTTTTAAGTGCGGCCAAAATCTAAAGCTCGGTGAACCCGGGTGGAAGAGAGTGAAAAAGGTGCCATCCAGAAACTTCTTCAAAAGGAAAGACACAGAGCTGCCTTCAAAGGCAGGGAGCTCACAGCCTTCTCTCTCTTGCTCTCTCTCTCTCTCCCTGTGGCTAGACTGTAGTTACAGAGACACAGAAATACACCCAGACACACTCATGTATACCAAAGTCAACCAACAGTATGCACACAGGGACATACAGTATAATAAAGCCACATAATAAAGCACTCGAGGTCGATCAGAGGATCCAGAAGGTCAAATTTTGATATTTTCTACCATCTAAAGATCTGAATCTGAAAACCGGTGTTGTATTCGCAAACCTCTCTAAGTCAAGAAAGCAAGATTTAAAGATTTAACGATTCCAGGCCAGTTTCGGGTGAAAGGTGATCACCTACAGTAAGCTAAACCATCATTATTGGTATTTCAGCATTAGTCTCATCCAGGTCTTTTCACACTCGCGGATTAATGTGTTTACGTTGCTCACGTGACGTGATGGTGCCGTAGCTGATCTCTAATCCAAACTGATTACATCTATGTCCATTCCTCTGCATAATGTACAATACTGATCCCAAGATGAAAGCTGGGAATAATAAAAAAAGAAAATATAGGAAAGGCAAGAAAATAAAGCCCAGAGTGCAGGAGAAAAAGACTATAGATGGGAAAAAGAAATAGAGCAATAGAAGAGGAGAGAAAAGGAAAGCAAGAAAATTATCGAAAGGGACAAGCATTGAAAAAAAGAAAATGCATAGAGATATACAAAGTGCAAAAATCATTAGAGGATAAATAAGAGAGAAGCGAAAAGAAGAGAAAGAGACAAAAATAAAAAATTAATACAAAAAAGAAGAGGTAAAGATCACAGGAGAAGCAAGAATAGGCCAAATTGAGAGAGTAAATAAAAAATAAATAGAATAGAAGAAGCAGAAAAAAAAGAAGAGGGGAGAAGTCAAGTAAGAGAATTAAAGAATGAGAATAAAAAGAATTTAAAAAGAGAACCATGAAGAGCCCAAAGTGAAAGATTAAATAAGAAAAAAAAATTATTTTAAAGAAGAGGACAAAGAAGAATCAAGAGCTAAAAATAGCGGAGAATAAATAATACAAAAAAAGAAGGAATAGTGAAAGGAAGAGAAGAGAGGACAAATTAACTGTAGTGATCAAACAATGTGATCAGTTTTTGAAGTTCGAGCCATTTTAATCTTAAACTTTCTGCTAAGCCACTGTTTGGTTAAATATATAAATAGTGTTTGCACAACATCCACATCCAAAACTCCTGTTTCACAGAACGCATCCTGGATGTTATAGTAAGTGACACGTACTGTACCTGTACACCATCTATGCTGATGTTCTGTAACTGCACGGGCAGTAGCAGAGTGTGAAGTCATTTTTCTGTGGTTTCAAAATTCTCCAAAAGGCCATTAAACACATTTAGGTCACTCATCGTAGCCGCTGTTTTGTCTTCTGCTTTATGGACCACGTGACAGAAAGAAGCGATGCGGTTGACGTTTCAGGACCTTGTACAGTATATCAGAGGAAACTTAGAGGAAACCAGAATAGGTCAAGGTCTGAAAAATGACCTGAGAGTATATTAAATAATCAGAGCATATTAACCACAGCGTTCTGAGTTCTTATTTCTGCACACTGTATCCAAACCCTATACCCAATGAGTCTGAGAAACCAAGAGACTGATACGTCTCCATCGTCGTCTTAATCTAATTAAACCCACATCGTTATCAGATCTTACCTTACAAACAGCACGGTCTTGCCCTTGGCAATGAAAAAAACACATAAACCAAAGTCAGGTCTTTTAAAATGTTGATCAGAGGCTCTTTGGTGTGTGTGTGTGTGTGTGCGCATGTGTGAGCACATGTGTGTGGCTTCATTTGAGTAAACCAATAAAAGAACCATGTGATAATTAATGAAAGCCTGCCCTCATGCTGCCTCTGTAATTCTAATCAGCTGTTTTGTAATTACTCTACAGAGAGAGACTGCCACCCTTGCCCATGGAGAAGTTGTTAATATACCACCTGGCTTGCAGCAATAACAAAAAAAATAATAAAACGCAGAAAGAGATTAGATGTGGGATTAGAATAAAGAGATTTTCATCATCTTGTTTTTTTCCCTTTCATTATCGAGCCTTAGGTCAATACTCACTCACTTACTCATCTTCTATACCGCTTTATCCTGGATTCAGGGTCGCGGGGACCTGGAGCCTATCCCAGGAGGCTTAGGGCACGAGGGGGGGGACACCCTGGACAGGGTGCTAATCCATCGCGCGCACACACACACACTCACACACACACCAGGCATTTTTTTAGGAATGCCAATTAGCGTAACCTGTATATCTTTGGACGGTGGGAGGAAACTGGAGTACCCAGAGGAAACCCACCAAGCACGGGGAGAGCATGCAAACGTCATGCACACAGAGACGGAAATCAAACTCGGACCCTGGAGGTGCAAGGCGACAGTGGTAACCACTACATCACTACACCACCGCCTAGGTCAATACTGTACTGTGTAAATATGATTTTGCCAGATTAACACTGTAGCCTGGGATTAAAATAAAGAATTATTGAAATAATAAGTAAGCCTTTCAAATGTTCACGTATAATCCCATAATCTCGATGCGCAGGGAGCACTATTACAGAACACAAACGTAATTTACAGTATTTTCTGCAAAAAAAAAAAAAAATAAAAATAAATAAAATGGCACAAGCGTGCAAACATTAACAAAAAGAAAAAAACAATCCTAGTGGTGTTCAGAAACCTGCCAAGAGCAACAGCTTTATTCCACGTGTTTTAAATCTGACAGCGTCCAGTGGAAAATAATGAGTATGCTTGCATGACCTACTGTAGGGCTGGAAAGAGTGTGTTCTCTATCTGCTCAGGGTTTCTGGATGCACGCAGCTGAAGACCTCAGAGATTCATGCGCAGTCAGGCCTCGAGAACTGGAAGTGGGCTATGGAGTGAGTCCGGGCCCCCAACGCCGGATTCTACCACCATAACGATGCTATTTATTAATGAGAATGGGTCGAGAGAGATAAGTGTGTGTGCGTGTGTGTGTGTGCTATAGTCTAAGGGACAGCCAGAGGCAGAGCGAATAGATGAAAAGGGTTCAGAGCCTGAAACCACACACACACACACACACACACACACACACACACACGCACGAGCACACACAAACACACACGCACGCTTTGTTCTCGGCTTCAAAGGCCAAAGCTCACTCACAGGGACCAAATCCACAAACAATAAAAGGGGAAAAAAATAGATAAAAACTGTTTTGAAAATGAAAAAACAGAGGAAGGGTTTAGCTGTGAGCTAAATGCAGTCTTTACCGCTGCAGATGCAGAGTCACGGGCTGCTCCGGGAGCTTATCCGCGGCTTCACACGGGTCCTGCCTCAGACACTGCCTGCCTTTATTGAACCTTTCTTAGCTTTGTATTTGAATAACCGCCGTTTACAATACTCATTATGGCTAATCCACGTTGAACATACAGTACGCCACACTTTGATGTTTCTCTACACTCAATGTGTTAACCTGGTGTGTTTCGAACCATGAATCCCAAAACTGGTTGAGGAAGTACACTAAGCGTACTGTACCAGAATGCAGCCACCTGCTGTGGATTTAACTTTTTGCCTACAAAAACGCTGTTCTGGGATTGGGCTGTGTACAGTACCGCTACCCTACCTTTGTTACAGATACTATAATTGATGGAATTACAAGAGCACACACACGTTATGAGCAGAGCAGTGGGATGTACGGTACAATCATACAATAGAAGAGATCATGGGCAGAGACCTACCTGTCTCCAGCATGCTTTGAAAACTTTATTTTCGCGGAATAATCCTTTATAGCACAGTTGTATTCTCGAATCTAATTGGTCACTTGGTGTGTGTGTGCATTATATCTGCTTTATATTAAAGCTTTTGTTCGAATATGTTTTTCTCACTGTATAATAACAGCTCATTTACAAGAACTTGTATAATGGACGATCCACAAAAGTGAAGCCTAATGATAGACATATTTTCGACAAGCGTATTTTTTAGTTATAAAGAAAAATATAATCGCTTATATGGTAAGGTTTTCTATTCATTATAGGACAGAGTCTGTGTAGACTTTACATTTTCTCTGTAAAATTAAATGTTGTGTTCTTTTGTTTCATTTCCTTGGAAAAAAAAAAAAGAGAGAAAGAAAGGCTGCTGAGTGAGAATAAATGTACTATTACACAAGTGATGACAGGAACTTACACATCATATAGACAATCATATAAGCATTAACTTTAAAAGAGCAACAGGTCTGTCTATTTCCTGTCATCCTTAAATACTACTTATCCTGTGGTTTGTTACCTACAGTATCCAGGCTCTCGGGACAGAAGGCGGGAGTCACACTGAATAGGTGGCAGAGGTGGAAAGTAATGATTTATATTTACTCGTGTTACAGTAATTGAGTTCTGTGTCCTTTGTGTCCTTCTACTTTTTAAAAGTTATAATTTTACTTTTACTTAAATATGTTTTGCTAGAAGTATTGTACTTCACTAAATTTCAAACCATATTTGTTACTGAGTAAAAAAATAAATGAATAAAATAGTAATAATAATAATAATAATTAGAGATGCTCCGACCAGCATTTTTGCGGCCGATCACCAAGATCATGATCTGCCGATTGCCGATCACAGAATGGCAGCGGATTGGGAATCTTTTATCTATAATCTAGCAGAGTTTGCACCATTTGTAACTCTAAATTAACTACATTGAAAAAAAAACCCTGTAGAAATAGGCTACAGTCAAGATCTTGAAGAACCACCAAGTGTTTATTTTAGAAAATGAGAACTTAAGGCTACTGTAGGCCATCTTTCCCAAATAAGGCAGAGTAACTTAAAATTATTCCAAACAAAGAGGGGTCAGGCAGACCAACACACATCAGATCAGCTTAAAGGGATTCATTCATCCTTCATTCATTCATTTTCTATACCGCTTAATCCTGTGTTCAGGGTCGCGGGGGACCTGGAGCCTATCCCAGGAGACTTCGGGCACTAGGCGGGGTACACCCTGGACAGGGTGCCAATCCATCGCAGGGCACACACATACACACACTCACACACCCAATCACACACTACGGGCAATTTTTAGGAACACCAATTAGCCTAACCTGCATATCTTTGGACTGTGGGAGGAAACCGGAGTACCCGGAGGAAACCCACCAAGCACGGGGAGAACATGCAAACTCCATGCACACAGAGACAGGAATCGAGCCTGGCCGGGGAATCGAACCCAGACCCTGGAGGTGCAAGGCGACAGTGCTAACCACTACACCACCGTGCCGCCACCAGCTTAAAGGGATGTAGCCTCTTAATACACTGATTACATTTTATAATTGGCAGCAAAATGTAAAACTTGTTACACCTACAGTAGGGTACTACACTGAGGGATGGGGATGTTGTTGGCTTCGGCTGGTTTAGTTTCTCATACTCGGCATATTCAGTTGTATGGCGTGTTCTAAGATGCCTAATCATGTTAGTGGTGTTAAAATTGTTGCTTGCTTCCACCTCGAGGGATTTCATCACGACATAAATTGCAAACGGCTAACTTTACGTCTTTATCGGACACTTCCAAACTTCCAGACGGGAGAACTCATGTTGCCACTGCTAAGCTCCGCTCTGCTGTTGTTAACCTGCGCGCCGTGCATGCATAAGTGAAAAAGTCGCGCGAGTAATTTCCGTCAAGTGATCAGCTTTTTTTTTTTTCAATATCGGTCGATCATGATCGGTGGCCGAGCAATCGGAGCACGACTAATAATAATAATGCAACAACTGCGCTGACTGATTGATGGGCGTGAAGAATAAACGTGCCAAACTCACAAGAACGATGGAGACGGACAAAAAAAGATGCCAGTGATGCAGACCCAGGCGAAAGTGAAATGGCATCTAGTTCTTATGGAGACCACTTTGATTGCAAGAAAGGCAACAACTTTATTATGCAAATGGGTTCCTTCAATTAAAAACAACTAGTTTGAGATTTATATCTGCTTGACTTTTTTGAACCACACTAGAAAACCCCACCCCACCCCCACTGTACTGTTGCAATGCATTATTTATTATAACTATATGATTCATGCCAGTTGATGATAATTCACTGCCCAGTCAGGTACATCTAGGACCAATTTGCCTGGCTTGTTTTTGGGGGGATGGCAGGAAACCAGAGAAGCTGGATGAAACCCACAGAAACTCAGAGGATTGGACCCGGGACAACGGAGCAACAAGACGTCCATGCAGGAGACAACTCCAAGCACATACAGTAATCGATGTATTGAACTTCACATGACCTATCATAACTCGCAATCACTAATCTGATATAATAATCTGTAATAAACATTAAACAGCCTTAATAACTGTAAAAGTCCCATTTATTGACTGAGCGTTCCTTTATAAAATGTAATTGTTCCCTTACTTGAATTAAGATATGTCCTTATTCTAGGAAATAACGTCCTGATTTCTTCTGCTAAGGATCATCTTATGTGTGTTAAGCTTCTCAATCAGTTCTGACCCATAGGAAATTACCTAATTAGGTTTACTGTAGGAACAAACAAAAAAACATCCTTAAACTACTGCCTTGGGTCTGTGAAAATGTCAGGATCTTACCTCACTGGTGCTCCTCTGCTCTGGGCAGGTTTGAGGAGGACAGTAACTGTGCTGTCAGTCTGGTTCAGAGACGTCTCCTGATCATACGTTGGCATGGAAGGAGCTACACACAAAACACACACACACACACGCACACACACACACACAGCACAAAGGAGAGTATGAAGGGCAATTGGACAGACAGAAACACCATATCTTAGATGCCAAAGCTTTAACACTGCTTTACTCCAGGTAAAGAAATCACTCTACAATCCCCCTGCCTTTGAGGTGCTCATATGCTCTGTACAGATAAAGCACAAACTGCTACAGGCAGATAAAGTGACAGGCGGACAAACAGGCGGAGAGATTGGCACGTGGCTAAACATCTAAAGACCCTCGTTTTCTCCTGAGAGATAAACACAATGCTGTGTGGAAAAAGTTAATAAAATGGACTGTCCTGTGTCGCACGCTACATCCCAAACACAAGTAATCAGGTTAAACTGTGTAATGTGTGCATTATGGAAATGAAGCCATTTATATAGCTGTGTGTGATTGCATCATGAAGAGTCCCAGCTACAGACCTGAGATTTTAGTGGTGGCTTGAGTGATAGCTGGGGGGCCGTAGCCTTTAGCCGTGCTGGCTCTCAGGGTGAAGGAGTACGTCGAGCCTGGATAGAGACCCAGGAACACGTGACTCGTCTCGTTCCCCAGTTTGATTACCTTGCCACTCTGGTTGGAGAGGTCCAGCACTGGGTCGAATGAGCTCACAGCTTTATATGAGATCTGAGGACACGCGGAGAGAAGGTTTATGAACTTCGGCTACACATAATACATTCGCAAAAATGTTCTGCATTAATTAAGAATCAACATTCAATTCTTCTCAGTGCGATAATACTGCAAGGCTGAAAAGCCCTAGCATACAAAAATAATGATAATAAAATAAAATAAAAAAGAGTTTAGAATAACCCTAGCATGTGTCAGCAGAATTAATATTTATGTTAATTTTTAATATTTATGTTAATGTTATCATCCTCCAGAAATATTTACACTACAAATACGAGCTAACTGTACAGTACAGTATAATGCTGTATTAACAAACTTTTTCAATATCAGAGCGCCTACTTGGAGCCATGAGCTCAGAATGTGATGTCAGACATGATTCCTCACAGCATCATCACCTTTAAAGGTCCCATATTTTACTACTGCTTTAACAGTTACAGTAAGATACACGTCAGACCTCAAAGACTCTCAGAGTTTATGTCTTAATGCCCCAGCTGAAATACTACCTCAGGTACTACTGTACATTTTGTCCAAACTACAAGACGTTTAATTCACTCCTTCTCCACACGTGCCATTTCAGTGTCTATGTAAATGAACTACTGATGAGCCACACCTACTGTATCGACAGAAGAGCAGAGCTGAGCAACAAGCAAAAGGAGGGGTATTTTCTTATACTGTATGTCATCACAATAATAATAATAATAATAATAATAATAAAAAACGA
The DNA here is from genome assembly GCA_030522415.1 of Channallabes apus. Lineage (NCBI taxonomy): Eukaryota > Metazoa > Chordata > Actinopteri > Siluriformes > Clariidae > Channallabes > Channallabes apus. Next base: position 54,668,858 of record CM060105.1, read on the forward strand.
GTTGTGAGTCACTAATATTGGGGACTATGGGAGTCACTGATCAGTGAAGTTCACAATTAATGTTTTTTAAGGAAGGCTGCATAGGAATGTTGTCTTTTAAAGACATAGAAGCTAAAAGAGAGGGAGATCTATAATGTAGGTGTCAGTGAGGCTATTTATGGAAGGCCAACAAAAGGAGCAGAGCAGTTCTAAGGGGAAATATGTTGAGAAGATAGATGTGTCGGATGAAAACACATGAATGAGTGTTTCATCCGATTCATGAGTTCGAGACAGAGAGCAAAACAAGACAATATCAGGGAAGGAAGCATTTTTTAAAAATCGTCTTTAAAAGGCCAGGAAGATGAGGGTGAGTGAGACCTACAGGTGGTGGTGATGCAATTTACTGGATGCCTGTCAATGTTAAACAACAAGAAAGAAGTTTGTTAGCAGGGATTGCTAACTCACACCATGGAGACCAAGTGAATAGTGTATATTTTATTATACAGTATTGAATTTTAATTTAACTTTAAATGAAACTTGTTATAAAGTTTGCAGTTTTGAAGATGTAACTTCATCACTCATAATAGTAGCCTACTGTAGTGTCACATATTCACTGTGTCCATCATCAAGAACACATTTTCCCAGACTGAAGGCATGAACTACATGAACTTGCTTTTCCATTCACGTTCTCTTCACTACTAAAACTCGCAACAACCTTTTTTGATCAGACAGCACCTATTTAAAGAGACTCTAATCCTTAGCTCAGCGGGAAGTATTTCAGCCCTAATCTGACAACCTCCTGGTTTGCTCTTGGTATTTGAATTCTGACTCTGAGTTTCCGACCCTGATTATTAGTCTGGCGTATGATATACTGTTGGCGCCTTTCCCGACTTGTGTATGTTTTTGTTTCTTGATTCAACCTCACGTCTTAGACTGTCAATTGTTGAGAATAATTTAACGATTTCTGATCTGCACTTACAGTATATAGTGTACAAAGGGTGTTTGGGTCAAACCGGGACCTTTTATTGCACAGAATAACAGAACACAGTTATACTGTAGGAGTATAAAAAGCCTCTACTTCCCTATATAATCCCCTGCTACACTAAAGCACATATACAGTATTAGTGCTTGGATCCCATTAAGGTAGAAAGTTTTCTCAGCATGCCAGAGCCACATTGGACTACAGTACCTGCTTCATGTCTAAAACTATGGCCTCCCAGGAACTCCTTTAAGGGGCCAAACGGCTCGGACCAAGGTCAGGACTACATACTGTAGGGATGTGGAAATAACTCCCAGACGAGGTCCTACTGTATAATGTGCAAGTTGTGTTCATGAATGATTGTTTAAACAGCTTCCACCGACAAATGCGTCTCTTGCACAAGTTGGCGATAACTTATCCGTCAATTTTCAAGGATCAGGCGTTCCACTTGCTGAATGAATTTCAATTCAGTTTTAATTGGACAGAAATGTAAAACACTTGTATTTTTGTTTTCGACAAATCTTCGGTTTGATCATTTTACAGTGCAAACCAAAATAACACTAAATGCGTCTTGTTCTTTCCCCATTAGCCAGAGATGTGTCGTCTCCTTCAAAAGGCAGCCCTGTACTGTATATCACTGTAAGCTACAGTGCAGGAGCCTCTGCAGCATGTAGCTGTTGTAGCTTTGAAGGGAACATCTATAAAACTTAAGCAGTCTCAGAGAGCAGTGAGAACAGCTCAACATTTTAACTGTGCTCATTTTTAAATGCGCACGAGACATGTTGCAGTGCTCCATGGCCACTTTAAGAAAACACTCAGTTTCAAAATGTTCTTCAGAACTTTTTTTTTTTGTTGCAAGAAACATAAAATGAGAAATCACACAAGGACATGAGCTTTTTTCACTATGCTGAAAAGTCTATTCGAGTATTTTCATCCTTGCAATACAAATGCATTTACATTCTATACACTCTGCTTTTTCTCCTCCGTAATCCAAAATGCTGTTTATGAGTTATGTCCAATTAATATGCAGTACTATATCTGAAATGCTCCAAGGCCTCGTGCTTTTTAATGGTAGTGAGTTATTAAGAAAAGGAAAAGGAATTCAGTTGTCTGACTGGAATTCGAAGACGTATCGTCTTTTTAAATTACAGCGGATGAGCTTCGTTCTTTCTTTCCTTCCCACGCAATCTTTTTTAGCGTTTAATGCGCAGATATGAAATCACCTCTCTTGATTAGTGGTTCTTGATGACCTTGATGCTGGTAGCAGCCTTTCGTTCTTCGGCTCGCCTCCTGAAGGGGGGTGCCGATACTTGTAATTGCCGATAGCAGATTAATAGCCGGTAAATGGGGTTTTACGGGCAAGCGTGAAGTAAAGGAAGCCTTAGCTGTGTTCTGCGTGTCAGGACATGGCAGCGGAGGGAGGATGTGTTCGTCGGTGGGGGGAATAAAGCTTCCGTCTCTGGCGATATTTCGTGAGAATGAAAACCAAAAAGAGGGGAAGAAAGAGGAGAGATAGAGGGACGGCTAGAGAGAGAGAGACGGGGTAGTCTGAAAGATTGGCCAGAGCTTCAGAATCTGTTTTTGATATCACTGCTTGTCAGAAGAATCTCAGCTTGAACTCTTTGATGTTGTCAAATCAAAGGCTGGAGTTAACGTCAAGTTTTACTGCTTCTCTAGAATTCAGACAAAATATGTTTCAGGTCAATTCTGTGAAGACATCTAGGGGGGATGGGGGGGGGGATGACACACAAACACAAAAAGCCATATATATTGTAGCCATATTAAAAAATTCATCGAGATTGCTTTAAATTGATGGATTATCTCTAGCTTGCAATCCCAAGATACATGCTGGTATTAGAGTTGGACTGGCATGTTAAACCCACACACACACTCTGGAGATACTGTAGGGCTTGTCATGAATCATTAATGGTTACCACTTCAACAGTTTGATATTTCTACCTGCAATTCTCTCAGATTCTTCATCATGGGTACACTTTAATAAATAATGGATATGGTCTGTAATAAATGCTGTATCAGAGGTCATGAAGTGGTAGCTGCTGTCTGATATGCATTTCAGTCGTCCAAACCAAGTAAAAAAAATAATAAATACTGCAACATAGTCAATAAACCTATAGAAATAAATGAACATATGTCAGGGAGTCTCAAGGATGCGGGGAAGAGAGGATGCTTCATGTAGCACACTGTGACTTTTAATGATGCTAGGATTTTCCCCCAAACTATTGATTTTTAACATAAAATATGTGTAGATGACGATCACAAATGATTCTCTTCAAGTTCATTATTACCATACCGTATTATTCATCAGTATTGGTGGAATTCAATTGTTTAGCAAACTCAATTTGTTTAACTCAAACTGTTTACTGTGAATTCCCTCCTGTGTAAAGATCCTTAGAAGCTCTTCAGATAGGAATGCGCTGCTTCTATGGGACATTTAAGTCCTGTTTATTTAAATGGCACAATAAATTAAGACTCATTAACAACATTCTTTAATCATGTCGATTAAAGGCTTTCTACAAGGTTTCATGTCATGTTGGAACTGGCGTGGTGTTGTTTCTCATTGATCTCAGCTCATTAGTTCCAGTGAAAGGAACTCTTAATGGTTCATCATACCAAGCCATTATGGATAATTTCATGCTCCCAACTTGATGAGGACAGTTTGGGGACGGCCCCTTCCTGCTCCAACAGTACTGCGCAACATAGCACAAAGCACGGTCTATAAAGACGTGGATGACCGGCTCGCAAAATTAAAAAATATTCTTCAGTTTTTCATTTCATTCATTCATTCATCTTCTATACCGCTTAATCCTGTGTTCAGGGTCGCGGGGGACCTGGAGCCTATCCCAGGAGACTTCGGGCACTAGGCGGGGTACACCCTGGACAGGGTGCCAATCCATCGCAGGGCACACACACATACACACACTCACACACCCAATCACACACTACGGGCAATTTGGGAACGCCAATTAGCCTAACCTGCATATCTTTGGACTGTGGGAGGAAACCGGAGTACCCGGAGGAAACCCACCAAGCACGGGGAGAACATGCAAACTCCATGCACACAGAGACGGGAATCGAGCCTGGCCGGGGAATCGAACCCGGACCCTGGAGGTGCAAGGCGCCAGTGCTAACCACTACACCACCGCGCCGCCTCTTCAGTTTTTGGTAGCCCAAAATAAAAAAGATTATTTTTAATGTATAATATTGTAAAGGAAACAAAACATCAATCAAAAAAAATTGTTAAAACACAAATTACCACTTTATAAAAATAAAAATCATCAACTCAAATATTTAGTTCTAATTGAACAGACATTTCTATGAACTCGTAAGAACTGTGTAGAAGATGAATCAGTCTGTGGCCGATTCTGAATCTGAAATTTCCACTGATGTCACGGATGAATAAATGCCACTCTACGTTGCTTTTTGAAGTTTGCGAAGACTGTTAAATTTAGCCAATGGTAGTTCACTCTTTGCAACATAGTACGCTGTTCTAAACAACTTTTTCAGGACTTTGTTGTGCTTGGTTTATTTTTAGTATATTTTTTGCAATTGTCGGTTGTTCTGGGAAAGATGCTGCAGACTGAGCTCCACCTCATGTCTCGTGATGCTGAGATTTCTCATGCGTTCTGATTGGGTCTTTCCTAAAGTTACTGGTCCCATTAACAAAGGCGCCGGTCGAGTCAGAAATTGAGGAAAACTCAGGACACACCCGGCAGAACATTATATTATTTAGCTTGTCATATTCCAGCCAGAGAGATTCTTTTGTCCATGAAACCAAAACTCGTAGTCTGATTTGTCATAACTTTTCCTCTTTGTGGTAGGCGTTTTTTTTCTTTTTGGCTGTCCCTTCTTCACCCTGACCCGTCTTATTTGGCTACCTGCGTAAATACTTGCGTAATTTTTACTCACACACACACACACACATAACGGTCAGCGATTTTTTTCGATCAGCCTCTATCACATGTTTAAGCTTGCTGCGGGAGATTTCACTTGTCACATTTGAATAGTAAGATAATGAGTGATAAGATGATGTCAGAGGAATTGGTGTGCAATTAATCCGTCACTGACCAATCAGTACTGCCGCTCCCTATACACAGTTTGCGCGATCGCAAAGTGAACGTAAAAAACAAGCGCGAATTCAAACGCGTTTTCAATATTTCGACATTGGCTCATTGATGCCCGAAAATGACATAATTACCCAGCTACATTTACGAAATAATGCAAAAGCATTGGCATATATTTTTCCTTCCCATGATAGCCCGACGGGCGGGGCTGAGATAGATTTTGGTAGCCCGACTGGGAGAAACAATAGCTCCGGGACGTCGAGCTAGCGATTTTGCAAGACCTGGGATGAGAGGGTTTGATGTGAAACTGGTCTGCACAGAGTCCTTATCTCAACCTGATAGAACACCTGTGGAATGAATTGGAGCAGGTACTGGCCTTTCTGTTCAACATCTACTGTATGTCTGACCTCACAAGAAGAATTTCAGAAGAATGGTCAAAAATCCCCATAAACACACTCCTAAACCTTGTAGAAACCGTCCCAGATGAGTTGAAGCTGTTCGACCTGCAAAGGGTGGGCCGACATCATATTAAACCTTATGGAGTAAGAATTGGATGTTATGTTACTTAAGTTCATACAGTAGTATGAAGGTACAGTAGACGAGCAAATACTTTTGGCAATATAGTGCATGTATACATACGGTACATACTGTAAGGCCCGTGTTCAATTCCCGGACATCGCTGATGTCTGCTTTCATTACGAATTGACAGGAATTGCAACATACTGTAAATAACAGGTTTATACTGTATTAACACCTTCGTTCTAATGCCTTATCGTTTGTACAGTATAATAACGCCTCATTTGTGTTATAGGCGCTTTGTTATAAGAGGAGTATTGCATCTGACATGTTTAAAATACTGTTTGTTTTGCCACATTTTAGCAGCACTTGCAGTTGAGAGAAGTTTTTGGTGCTGCATCGCTCTCACCACCCTCAACTTCCCACATCTTTGGCGACTCTACTTTGCTGCTATAGCAGATCTTCTGTTGTGGTCCAAATCATTTCGATGAAGACGACTCATTGGATCAGAGACAGCTGAAAGGCAAGAGCTATTTACAAAGAATGTGTTTACAGATTTGTGATGTGCTTGTAAATGAATGCAGAGGCAACAATATATTCATTCTGCGTGTATCACATTTAAAACAGATGCGGTAACATGAGCTGCCTCTCCAAAGCAGAACATCAAAACCTAACCAGTGTCACCATTCAGTCATGTTATCCCGACATTTTTAGGCAAGCAATTTTACAGAACTGAAGCCTTTGTAAGATTTTATCAGCTTGATATATCTGATAATAGCAATAGCAAAAGAACAATAGCGGAAACCCTGCTGTGAAGAATGTGAAGATGAAATAAGAGGTAGCATTCTTTCTGAGGAATCCGAACTTCAAATACCTGCAGTGTTATAAGTGTTGCACTGAGATGATCTAATTAGCCTCTACCTCATATTGGGTGATGACTCCATAGGTGTGTGCAGGCTCTCTCCATTTGAGGATGATCTTCTCTTCGTACACGCTGGCCTGGATGGAGTCCAGAGGAACCTCGCCCGGCACTGACACAAAACGACATCATAAAACGGTCAGTTATGAAATAATAATAATAATAATAATAATAACAATCATCATTTCGTAAGGCGGTCTCAAATCATAATCTTCACTGATCCTACGGTATGTAATGTCCATGTGGTAAGATACAGGGTGTCATAATTTTATGTCAGATTACACTCAGCCTTCAAAGCGCATGTGTTGTTAAAGGTTGTGTGTGCACATGTGCTCATTTTGATTCATGTTCAGAAAGAAAGAAATCTCTAAATGAAAAAAAAAAAACACATTTATCATGATGAAACGTCTCCACATACTGTAGGAATTATTTCTTCTGTAATCTCTGCATGGGATTTTTTTTTTATGTAATTAAATGCCTTGAGGCAGTTATTCTAATAAATCAAATGTAGAAAAGAATTTCTGTTCACAATGAGGACATGATAAAACGTGTTGGCACGACTAACCACCTGTCCATATAACTTTAAATGTAAATTCAATTAGGAAAAAATAAATAAATAAAAATCAGGAAGCAAACTTTCAAATACTAAACAGGATTTGTTTTAATTCAAGATTTAATTCACTCAGTTAAACAAGGTTTTATATAAAATGCCTGTATTTGCCAGCCTTTATTTATTTTTTATTTTTTTACGTTATATTATTTGTAATTTCAGGTCTAAATACTGCCATGCATCGATGCTAAATGCTTTTCAAAACGGATTTGCATGGGTCTCACCGTCCTCGTCGGTCTGGACGTGGATCTCGGTGCTCTCCTTAACACCCTCCCGGTTGCGCAGCACCAGTTTGACGCTCAGGTTGGTGAACGGCGTCAGGTTGTGGATGGTGTGCTGAGGGGCGGAGTTCTTGCCGTCGTACGACACCTCTTCCCGGGTCTCGTCTTTCGCGGTCCCGCGGGCGGTGTACTCCACTGTCAGACTGTAGTTGTGGCAGCGTGTCACGTTGTAGCCGAATGACTCCCATCGCAGAGTCACCTGTCTGGCCTTGATGTCCACCACCTTCAGCTGCCGAGGCCCGTGCATGGGTTCTGAGACAAAGAGAAAGAGAGAGAGTTCATTCCGGTACAAAGTAGTGTGTGAAGTGTGAAATTCATTTATGTGAAACAGTGAAGTGGGATAGACGCGTATCTACAAGCAAGCGAAAATGAAGACAGAATAGAAATTATAAAAGTTGAGCCGAGTGCCGCAGTGGTAAAGCGCAAGTTCGATTCCCGAACTTGCAGCCAGAGGTCTAGAGAGAGTTGATTGGCCGAGCTCTCTCAGCGGGAAGGGATGAGAGGTACTCCTAGAAGTGCTCCTACATTAATCATGGCCCTACAGCCAATCAGGGGTGTCCGTGAGCTCACGCAAGCGGAAGGAGTGGATAGCGCTGTCCTCCGAGTGTGTAAGTGAGCAGTTCGAAAAGATGCGGCCGGCTGCCGTCACCTGGGTTGGAGGAAACACTTGATAGTCTTCGGCCATCCTGACTGAGAGGTATTAGTAGCTTAATGTAGGAGCCCCCTAGTGACGGGGATGATTTGGACACGACTAAATTAGGGAGGAAATCGGGGGAAAAATCCAAAAAATAGTAATAAATAGCAGCAGGTACAGTGGGGAAGATCATAGATGTGCTGCATATATTTCGTAATTTCTGATTTTAAGTAATTATTCTAATGAATACCTTCTGATAATTTTTTTTTGTTATACAAAACGTATAAGTGATGTAGTGTAGTGTTGTAAAGCTAAAACCCTAAAGTTGATTATCAGAGTGATTAAATTATTATTATTTAGTGAATTATTCCTATAAAAGCATCCACCTTCCTATTATACCACAGCAACACATTTAACTCCACATCGTTCTTAGGTACACAGACTCTCTCTCTCTCTCTCTCTCTCTCTCTCTCCCTCCCTCTGTACAGACTCTGATAGAACAGGACTGTCTTTGTGGAAAGGCCAAAAAGCCCAGTGACATCCCATAATCTCTAATCAAAGCCATTTCTCTCTTTCACCATCGTCCTCCTTCTCTCACTTCCATTTCCTCCTTCTTCTTCTTGCTTTTGTTTAGTCTTCGCCTTTCTCCTATTTCCATTTATATTCCCCTCTCTCTGAGCACAAACACTCACACACACAAATTTGTGTGTCTGCCTTGTAGACCTTTCGGCTTCCCCCGCTCTCTCTCTCTCTCTCTCTCTCTCTCTCTGCGTCTCTGTTGAGAGAGGAATCAGTCGGAGCACACGGTAATAAGATCAATTTCCATCCAGGTTAAATTTGAACTCCATTCTTTTTTTCTGGAACTTTCCCTCCTATTAGACTGGGCCGGTGCTCAATTTCCTCCTGCCCCGTACTGAAGAAACCCCCCCCCCCCGCCCTCCACACACACACACACACACACACACCAACACAAGGCTGCTGTTCTGAGGCTTTAGTCGCTATACTTAGCATTCTGGTGATGCAGAGGAACACTTGTGTGCTTTCAAAGCCAAACCCAGAATTTTTTATTCGACTTTTTTTTTTCTTTTCTATAAAAGAAGCACAAATTGACAGAAATGAAAACTGACTGAGTCAGTGGGACGACTGTAATATTGTTAATCAGAATGTAACCAGGTAAAGTCAGGGGGTGAGCATGGGATCATGAGAAAATCAAGCAGCTGCTGAAGGCACTTACACACACACACACACACACACGCATGCACACAAGGACATTTTTATAACACTGTCAATTTCATTAATCTCTGAAACCTACTACATGATATTTAACTAATCACGAGGGCACACGGTGTAAAGACGTGAAGCCGCGCTACTGTAACTCTTTAGCACACTTGTTAAGACTATGGTGACGGACCTGAATATTTTTAGATGAGATAATTGAAGCTTGTTATTCTTTATACGTTTCCCTTTTATTTTTTATTCTGAAATGTGAAACACTTCGGGCGGGGGGAAAAAAAACGAGCTGTTGAATATTTCTGTTTATAGATGACTGACAGGTCTTAGTGTATTACCGTATGCAGCAGTTGGCGTTAACGAACTGTAATTCGTAATCATCTCCATAATACAGTATATGAAATTATAAAGCATGTAATATGCAAAGCGAGTTTACCAAGTTAAGTGAGGTTTAACGTCTATTTATTTCATATTTCACCATGTCTTTTTAAAATGTTTTGATTTCCCGCCTTTGAGAATGAAGTTCGCATGTTCTCCCCGCGCTTGGTGGGTTTCCTCCGGGTTCTCTGGTTTCCTCCCACATATTAGACTAATTGGCGTTCCCAAATTGCCTGTAGCATGCAAATGAGCGTGCAGTATGTGTGTGTGCCCGGCGATGATGTGTCGGTGTCGAGGAGCAAACACAGAGAGCACCAAGACACGCAGGGTCAACTGAGAAACTTTGCGAGAGGGAAAAATAAACATTCACGGCAGAGTTTATCCGCGCAGAGCCGAGCGGCATTTCATCATTTATTCACGGTGCCAATAAGCTTGCGTGAAAAAAAAAAAAATGACATTTAGAAAGGTCATGGGTACAGAGGAAAGAGCTGAGCAGGCAGATTCAGACCCCTGCCCGCATCTCGCGCTCGTCGGCAGCGCGGCCCTGAGGAGCTGATCTCGGAGAACGGGTGTGCTTGCTGACACGAGTCCTCGCATCTCAAATCCCGCAGCTCTCAAGGTGGCGCCATCAATAAATAATAGTGGCTGTGATGGATTAATGCAATGCAATGTCAAAATGTTTGAGATGTTCCAGCTGTTTCTTATGGACAGGCTGTGTGTGTGTGTGTGTGTGTGTGTGTGTGAGATAGAGAGTTAAAAAAAATAATAATCATGATAAAAAAATTTGAGCTGCGATTTAAAATTACAGCATTGATTTTATTATTTTTTTCAAGCACTTTCCAAAAAAAAAGAAACTTGGGATAAAAAAAAAAAAACAAGTGCTGCTGCTGCGCCTTTGAAATATTTTTCCTTTTTGCCTCTGAATCAAGTGCGACTTTAAAAGCTATTGATTTCTGGAACAATCTCCAGAGTGCGCGCGGTCTGATTTCACACGTGGCTCAAGAAAATGACCTGTGCATGCGTTGTGTCGAACCGTTCGCATACAGTAATCATTCCTGCTTTCTTATTTCCTGACCGTCCGTCCGTATCGACGTCCATTATTTTTAGACAGGACAAAAGAAAGAAAACAATAATTCAACACAATACAGGCTACAATGACAGTGAAGTAGATTTCATATGGTCTCACTTCTCGGCAACTAGAGGCGAGCAGTAATTTAATGCTGTGCCGTTAGCGAGAGGCTCCGGGATTCGCAGAAACAAATTTTCCTTAAACATTTTCAATTGAGACACCTGAGAAAAGAGGACGGAGTGTACAAGACTGGATAAAGGCAGAAAGAGAGAGCGAGAGAGAGAGAGATGACAACAGAAAGCCGTGTGTGAGGAATGATAGCGTTTCAGGAAAGCCATCCAGAAAATAGAAGTTTTCAGCGTGTCCATTTGCAGAACTATCAGCTGACCACACAGAGTAGACCAGAGGTGGTGCTGAGGGGAGCACACCACCGGCCAGGCACACAAATCACATTACACCAGCTCCACACGCTCTCTAATGCACTACACACTCTAGTGTGTCTCTGAGCCACGGACCAGCAAGAGAGACAGAGTGACAGAGAGAGTTTTAACGTTCTCTTATTCCAACGTCTGTTTATGTAGTCAAATGCACTTAATGGATTAGGAACACTTCTTTCATGCTTATTTTATGCCATTTGCAAAGATTATTTCCCCATTATGGAGAGTGAAAAGTGCTACATTATAGTCCCTGACTGTATCAAACACCAAGATTTTTCCGGAAATATGTGCACTTTTAGCAGTCACTTAATGAGCAAGATGGATAGAGCAAGCGGCAGTGGGGGCGGGAAAGGGGAAAAATATCGTCATACATTGAGAGCCAATATTTAGTGTGTTGAGTTTGGTCATATTTGTTTTAAAAACATCCCCCAACAGAGGTGGATTGGGGAATAGTGGTTTAATTGTTTCCTCCCACAGTGCAAAGACATGCAGATTTGTGTAGTGTGTGTGAGTGTGTTGAGTATGCATATGTGGCCTGCGATGGATTGGCACCCTGTTTAGGGTGTACCCCACCTCATGCCCTAAGTCTCCTGGCATAGGCTCCAGGCCCCCGTGATCCTTTACACCAGATAAAGTGGTGTTTAGTGAGTCTGCTCCCCACAGGACATTTTTTGTTGTCCAAGTGGTATTGTTAATTTGGCAACGTCACAGACATTGGGACAGCATTGATATTAGGTCACTTTTAAAAGGCAGAATTGAAATTGACTGAAATTATGTCAGAACAACGTTGACTGCAAGGCCATGAGATAACCTGGAACAAATGCCCCTAACAGTGTTGCAAAAATGACTTCAATACAATATACTAAACTGATAGCCTGAAACAAGATATGAGCTCCAGTCGCTGCAGTGAAAGCACTGTCTGCTTGCCACTGGACCACTAGGGAACATGCCAGTTGATGCTTGTTTATTTGCATATATGACAATAAGCCACACAACAGGACTAGGCAACTGTAATTTACTGAAATGTTGAATCTAATAAATGAAAAATTTGCTTAACATCTGAAGTCTATGTGTAAACGTGGACATGTTGCTATGATAGTCAGTGACTATAAATATCAGTGACTGATGTATTGTGAATAATGGAGATTAATGATTGATTATTGTGAAAAATGCAGATTAGTGACTGTTCATTGGGAATAATTAAATTTAGTGATTGATTATTGGGAATAATGGAGATTAGTGATTGATCATTTGGAATAATGGGGATTAATGATTGATCATTTGGAATAATGGGGGTTAATGATTGAGCATTTGGAATAATGGAGATTAGTGATTGATTATTGTGAATAATGCAGATTAGTGATTGATCATTTGGAATAATGGGGATTAATGATTGATCATTTGGAATAATGGGGGTTAATGATTGATCATTTGGAATAATGGGGGTTAATGATTGAGCATTTGGAATAATGGGGGTTAATGATTGAGCATTTGGAATAATGGAGATTAGTGATTGATTATTGTGAATAATGCAGATTAGTGACTGTTCATTGGGAATAATTAAATTTAGTGATTGATTATTGGGAATAATGGAGATTAGTGATTGATTATTGGGAATAATGGAGATTAGTGATTGATCATTGGGAATAATGGAGATTAATGATTGATCATTTGGAATAATGGAGATTAATGATTGATCATTGGGGATAATGGAGATTAGTGATTGATCATTGGGAATAATGGAGATTAATGATTGATCATTGGGGATAATGGAGATTAATGATTGATCATTGGGGATAATGGAGATTAGCGATTGATCATTTGGAATAATGGAGATTAGTGATTGATCATTGGGAATAATGGAGATTAATGATTGATCATTTGGAATAATGGAGATTAATGATTGATCATTGGGAATAATGGAGATTAATGATTGATCATTTGGAATAATGGAGATGAGTGATTGATCATTTGGAATAATGGAGATTAGTGATTGATCATTGGGAATAATGGAGATTAATGATTGATCATTTGGAATAATGGAGATTAATGATTGATCATTGGGAATAATGGGGATTAATGATTGATCATTGGGGATAATGGGGATTAATGATTGATCATTGGGGATAATGGAGATTAATGATTGATCATTGGGGATAGATCAGTAATTTGTCACAAACGCAGCACAGTACTGTACATACTGATGGTGATTCAAGTTTTTTGAGCTGGAGTGCGAGTTCAAGCCAGTCATTACCCTGTGCTCAGGAAGTCTTCACAAGTCTGTAGAAAAAAATCCAAGTTTGACTAAGTGAAATGGTTTCTCAGTACCAGTAAGTAACAGTTATTGGTTCTATGTGGAACTTTAATGTGCTGTCACGGAAAGTTGCTGATTTTACTATCCAGTTTAAAAAAGTAAAAGAGTGTAAAAAACCTCAAGCCACAGCCTCAAGTTCTGTTTCGTTCAGGTATGGTCTTTGAATATGCAGTGGAGAAATGCTCATTTAAAGTGTGGAAGGAGGAGAGAGAGCGAGAGAGAGAGAGAGAGAGAGAGAGTTCATGAAGAGTGCTACACTGTAAAGTTGTTGGAGCAGAGAGCCTCTTTATACGCTGTCTGAACAGAGGCGTGAAAGCTCTTTCCTCGGTGAAATCACCGTCCCGCGCACAGCCAGCTCTCCGCTCCTGGGTGACCGCAGCAGCAATGAGTTCTGCATCATTAAACCAACATATGAAGTTACAACGATCTGTGAATGGGGACATTTTCTAGAATATTAACACTTAGCTTTACAGGGCAACAGAAACTTTCTTTAATTAACACAGTGCTGAGATTTATGGGCTTGTGCTGTGTTTTACTGCTGCGGTCAATCTGTCATTTCTAGCTCAAGTGAAATGGGCTTCAATTAAAACACACCCCTGCAGAATATTTCTATTATCACATCAATGTACGAAAAGGCTATGAAATTCCTTTTGATTAAAAAAATGGCAATCTTCTATGCCCAAATAGATAAGTATGAAACCCTGAGTTTAAGTATCTAGTATTTACTTAAAATAGCAGTATTTAAAATAAATAATACTGGATATCATCTGGTACTCAAGGTTTCACTGAAGAAAAAAAAAAAAGGAAAAGTGGTATATTATAATGTCATTATATGCTGTATATATGAAGTTGGTGCCGCAGAACTCAGGGCACAATGTGGGGTACTGTGTACCCCTCCAGCAGATACACTCACACACCCAATCACACACTGCAGACTATTAAGAAACAGCCCTCTTACAGTCTTACAGAGCAACCAGGGCACGGCAAGAACATGCAAACTCCTCAAACACACACAAAGACGAGATCCTAATCCCAACCCTGGAGACATGAGGCGACAATACAACCTTTTTTTTTTTTTTTTTTAACGCCACCGTGTCAGCATCTCAATCCGAGATCCAACAGGATATTTAAATATTAACAATAACATATTTCCTTCATATGTCTAAGCTGTTGCTACAGAAATGATAATGAACTTGAGCGAGCTTTTTAATATAAACCAATAGGAATAGAGAATTTGTGAACATCAGTATCAGGCACATACTGCATAAGCATTCAATAATGCATTTACAATAATTGCATACATTTATGATGCGACACATTATTCACATAGCGGTCTTTCTACAAAAAAAAAAACAGTTGAGAATGCGATGGTGCATCTGCCGAATTCATTCCTGCTACACTGTTTACTTGTTCTAACTCGAGTGCTTTCATTGAAAAAGCACTTCATTAATCACACTTTCTCTATCTGTTCATAAACTCTACCTTTCCTTTTGTCAATGTGTGTTTATATGATTATTATTTCTTTTACGGCTCTTTACATTTGACCATTTCCAGCATTTCACGGCGACTTTTAAACCGAGTGCCTCATGCCGAGTGAATCTAGCGGGCGCCCCAGGTGCAGGGTGATGAGCTGCAGCCTTGGTAAACTCGACGTTAATGTCAGATGCGTTTTTTTTGCAGCTGCATCGAGGTGAACAACAGTACAGTACAGTATATGCTTGTTTTTTTCCCCTCGACGTACACCTGGCCCTGCGCAATGCTCTCACGTTAACCTTTAATGCTTCTGATTCATTCTTTTCTTTTCTTTATTCTCACCAATGTTAGTTTTCTTGGTCGCTGATATTTTGCTACATTTCTTATCTATTAAGATCTAAAAAAATGTATATAAATCCCACCTACTGTATAATTTGTAGAAAACTGAAATTCACACCTGAACAGTACGTACTGTATGAGCATGAAGGCAAGTTTAGTAATCTCAGTCAACTCATTTGCATAACTTTTAATGTAATATTTTTAGCTAAAAACAAACAAATACTTAAAATTTATAACATTATTAAAATATATTTAATAGAATTTACATCCTGAAAAAAATCTAGCATTTACAAGAGTACAGTTCAGTAGCTCATGTTGTGAGATAAGGCAACTCATTCAACTCAACTTTCATCTAATTTCTTTAACAAGCTGAAAAAAGCAAAAACCAAACCAAACCAAACTAAACCAAACACTCGGAGTCACAGCTCCAGTCCCTTTGTTAGTGGCTAAACGTTAGCGGTCAGTTGTGTTTTATGCTTATATTTCGGTGAACATTGAGGATGGCATTACAAATAAAAAAAAAATCCCTGAAATGTGACTTAAAGGTGAATACTGAAAATAGGTGGGAAATAACTGAACAGTCATGAACATTAGTGGGTTTAAAGAAGGTATTTTTCCACAGCTGTTTCCAGGCTCTATATTCTGATTGGTTAAGAAAATGCAAAAAAAAAGCAATACACACTGTATGGGAAATCTTATGCTATCACTTTTTTTAATGGTCTATATATGAGCTTTGACATTTAAAATATTTTAACAATTTTTAAAGACAAACCACAACTACAAGACTTGATATTGAGCAGATATTCTGCGAATTGATGATACAAAAGTTTAACATTTTGGAAGGTGAGTGTTACGTGTGGTGTTTCATAAAAACACATGAAACACATAAAAAGGCATGGTGGTGGTAGCCTGATGGTCTGGGGCTGCTTTGCAGCTTCAGGGCCTGGACGACTTGCCATAATTGATGGAACCATGACTTCTGCAGTCTACCAGAAAGTACTGATGTTAGAATATCTGGCCATCAGTTTGTGTCCTCAAGTTCAAGCGCACTTGGTTTATGCAGCAGGACAATAATCCGAAACATACCAGCAAGTTCACCTCTACATGAATCACAAAAAACAAACAAACAAACAAACAAACAAAAAATAAAATTAAGGTTTTGGAAAGTCCGGACATAAATCTGATTACGATGCTGTGCCATGACATACGCTTAAACAGGTTAAACCCTCTATTGTGGCCGAATGTGATTACTTCTGCAAAGTAGAGCGGGCCAAAATTCCTCCACAGCGATGTGAAAGACTCATTGTCGGTTATGGCATGCACGCCTGATTGCAGTTGTTGCCGCCAAGCATGGCACAACCAGTTATTAGGTTTAGGGGGCAATTACTTTTTCACATAGGCAGGTGGGTTTGGACAGCTTTTTTTCTTAATAAATGATATCATAATATTGCTGATTTTTCCTTTTTTACAGCCTTTTTATTGCATGACATACAGTACCTGGGTTTTCTTACACACTTTGTATGAACTCTCATACCACACACACACCTACACACACACACACACACACCTACACACACACCCACACACACACTGTGTGATCTACAGAAGGAGAGAGACTTGGTGTGACACTTCCTCTTTGCATTTGTGTGGAAGCTCCTCTACTCCTCCTCTTCAAAGCGGGTCAAGGTCGGTTTTGAAGACGAGAGACGCTCTGACCCGAGCTCGTCTACTCCCTTTCTGCTGTCGATAAAGAGATACGGGAGAAGCCTTATTCCCAAAAGGCTGAGATGCTGAGATATTCTGTTTAAGATCATGCTGCGGTGACTGATAACGCACGAGCCTGTCTGGCGACCGTGCGTCGGTCTCGCCGTCTTCTTTCTTTACGGAAAACGCATAATTGAAAATAAAAGGGGGTAAATCCGTCGCTGTGGAGACGGCACAAATAGGAATAATTGGAAAACATTTGTCTTTGAATACAGTAACAAAATTATGTACAAATAATTCTGAGACGGAAAACAGCTCGCAGATATCTGATTATTTGCAAAGCAGACATTAGAATAAACTGGATGTTTGGAGAGTAAAGTAATTGAAGTTAACAAGAGCGTGCTTAACACACACGTGCACGCACACACGCACACACACACACACTGAACGTCTAGATTGGTATTCCCGGCACTGCCCCTGGTCTGAAGATGTAATTGAATAATTCCAATTTGACATTTGGACGGAACTATTAGTGAGGTTTTATCATTACGGCGTGACATTTAAATAATGATTTCTAAATTATCTCCACATTATCAGCTCCTGTTCATTCTAATGGCCTCCGCGTCTTATCTTTATCATGCAAATAGATAACATGATTATACACAGGCTAAACAGAGAGAGAGAGAATAAAATAAACTAAGTTAAACAAACATTGAGGAGATAAGCCAAAACAAATAAGAGAACAGGAGAGAAGAGAACGCTAAAGGGAAAATTGAGAACAAACTGGCGAAAAGCAAAGCAAAAACATGATGAAGAGAAAGAAAGAAAGAAGGAAAGAAAGATTAGTACTAGGGCTGGGCCGATAAGCGATATCATATCGAATCGTGATTTATTTGATTTTAAAAAGCTCTAGACATTTTTTGCTCGATATGGATTAATCTAAGAGCCAATCACACAGCAGAACAATACGACAACAACCAATCGGCGTGCAGCTTGCGCGTGCCGTGCAGGTCAAAGTTAATTTCCTACCGCACTTTGCGAAGCAAACTTCACAACAGGACGACAAAAAAAAATGTTAATTGTGGAAGCAGCGATGAAAGTTAATCTAACCTCGAGTTATTATCCAAAGGTGTTGAAATTGTCGACAAAAAAGGTAGCACGAACTCCGTTAGATGAACGCATCACCCACACGACCACACTGAAAGCATGAAAATGCGGGTCGATGCTACTCCGTCAACTAGCAGGGCTAGCAGTGGGGCTGTACCAAAGCAGATATCGCTCGTGTCGTCTTTCGTGGCCATTACACCTTATGAAAGGTGTCCAAAAGGAGCAAGGATATAACCAGGGCCGTTTCTAACTTTCTAGCGAAATATACTGTATGATGCCCCTAAGCACACGAGGCTGAAGTTAGCTCCTTATTCGCAACTTCTGGTTCGTTTGGCTCCTTATTGCGGGCGTCTCATTCTGCGGCTGAAGTTTAGTTCCTTATTCGCCTCGTTACTAACGGGAGTGTTCGCGTTGGCGAAAGCTGCGCAGTTTATCAGTAAAACGTTATTTTGGTGGCTTAAACCATTCTGGCCAAGCGAATATGAACTATACAACATCTAGCAGGTACCCAACTATATAGTAAAAGTGAAATTGTCCTGGTCCAGATTGACAGCTGCATAATTCATTCCATTGTCAATTCAAAACATTCATTTGTTGTCATTGCATGTTTAAGCCATTATGTCAGTTTATTGGTGCCGTGTGAAATAGCCTTCATTTAACTCTGAACTGTGGGATAAAAAGACAGCGTTAGTGTGTGTGGTCTAAATGTTGTTTCTCATTATTGTTTAAAAATCTCAAAACATTGTAATTTATCATCACAAGATACTTTGCATCATCACAAACAAGTATTAAAAAAAAAAATTTAAATCTTTGCCTTGTAAAGATTCTGAGCATGTGCCTACAGTATCTTAATTTTTAAGGCCAAATCTGTCATCTGTTTTTCTTAATAAACTATACTTTAAAATGTCATTTAATGAACCCTTTAATTTTTGTGGCTTCAGTCATTGTTGGGATTCTCTTTTAAAGCTGGCAGCATTAACAGCTTATATCGAAATATATATCGTTATCGTTCAATATGGGGAAAAATTATCGAGATTACTTTTTTGCCATATCGCCCGGCCCTAATTAGTACAATTCCCGGAGAAACTGTGAAGCAGGCAAAACACTGACAATCATGGCTCATTTCTGACCGTAACGTTTATAAAGAGTCTGTAAGTCCATACAGGTACAGTAGTCCCCAACTTACAAACACTCGAGTTACAAATTTCCGTAAATATGAACGGACTACAAACAAACAAACAAACAAACAAATCATAGAAAAAGCTCAAGTGTATTGTACAAAAAATAGACACGGCAGTGCACCAGATACTAAAATATATTCAATTATACACAATATTTTCAGTGTGTAAGTGAATGTATAAAATGACTAAAGTCTGGTATATTGTATGTCTGTGCGTGGGGGGTGCAGGAGAAATGAGTCGGCCTCATCGGCTCCAATGTATCAGTTCGGGAACAGGATGATATAAAATGGCTGTTCTGTAAAGCTGTGCTGTGTCAGAGCCATTTCTTAGGCGAGGTTACTGTTTTTGGCCGCATTATGGCAGTGTTGGGAAAGTGGACAGCGATTTAGTCAAGCGGATTGGCGTCCTTTACATCGTATATTAGTGTCAAAGTCGTATAACACTCACTTTGTCGGACTTATGAACAAATCTAACTTATGAACGTGCTCCTGGAAAAGAGTCGGGGACTATTGTACTGTACCTTCCTATACACTGCGCACCCACCTGCGAATCTCACAGGCACTGCAAATGTACAGTATTCAAGCAGCCAATGGCATGTTTGCTTATACAGTAGGTTGACTTTGAGCCATGTGATGCCAGCCAACAAAATATTTTCAAACTGCTAGCTCACACACCTTTGGGAGAAGCATAACATGATCAGAGTATAGCGCTATCCGCTCCTTTCGCTTGCGAGTGCTCACCGATGCCCATGATTGGCTAAAGAGCTGTGATTGGTCGAGGGAGTTGAGGCACTTTCATAGCAATCAGCTCTCTCTTGGCTGTGAGAGACTTCACCGGAGTCCTTGCGATTTCCAGATGATAGGGCGATTTTGTTACCGCTGCGCCACTTGGGTCTGAGCTTTGGTTCTGAGATTGTTTGAGAAAAGAAGCTTTACAGTTGTTTATGTTAATGTGTGTATTTCAAAAAGCAAGTGCAGGATGACAGTTTTTCTGAAGTTGTCCAAAAGTGTCTTGGTAGTGTTTATCCACTCCACAAACCCCATCATAGTCTAAGGAGTGATTTTGTTTGTACTGATTTCAGCGGCACTTTTTGAAGCGGTTAATTATTTTTGATCTACATGATTTTTACTGAAGCCGTTTTTTAAGCCCTTTAAACCAAATACGAGCAGGCTAGGAGTCAGGGAACAAAGTGTTTCGCCACAGGTGCCAACTGGACCCTCATAACTCGAAAACGGTGTATATTACTGGGGATGGGGAGATTTTCATTCCATTATGCTTTCATTATGCATATTGTTGGGGTTTGGAGGATTTTCATTCTATTATGGCGAACATTTTAACATAATGTAAATTTCGTGGAGATGCTTTGAAAATTCAAGATGTTTCTAGGCATCAGATTCCTCAGAAAAGACAATTCCCAGTGGGGAGGAAGGATCCCTCCACCGGGATGACACGCATTAATTAAAGTTTTTTGCACTTTGAAAATAACGATAACAATAGGTGGGGCGCCCTAAATGAGCAGAAAGGGGAAAGGATATAATAAAACAAAGAAAAAGCAACAAAACATAGAGTGCAGGAATAGAGAAAGGAAAAGAAATACACAACGAAAAGAAAGCTCATATGGGAAAGCAACATTACATTGAAAAGAAGAGAAAAGCTGAAAAAAGAGAAAAGAGGAGAAGAGAAGAAAAAGAGAAGAGAGGAGAAAAGACAAGGAGGAAGGTTGAGAAAATGAATTTGAGCAACAACTACAAAAAAAATGTCTGAAATACAACAGGTGTTGAGGAGAGAGAGTACAGTATGCATGCGGGATGTCTCTGCAGTCTAATCTAGTGGATCACACACACACACATGTATACACACACACATGTATACACACACACACGAGGGCACAGCACCCTGAGGAAAGACCTTCTCTTCCTTCCTATTAGTCCCCGGACGGGACTAGTTTTACAGAGGCTCGTTAGAGAAATTTCTGTTTCACAGACGTACTTTGTGATTCTGTCTTTCTCTCACACGACCTCTGTAAAAATTCCAGAGCAAATTACCTACTGTACTGTTTTTCAGCCAACTCGGCGGTCCTCTGAGAAATCTAGTCCCGTCTGAATAGGGCTTAAGAGTTGAAGACGCTATGGTTACTATTGCAAAATTCTCCAACAAAACTATAATCCCACGATGATGTGTGAACGACAGTGAAGAAAGAGGGAGAAAGAAAGCTCAACGAGTCAGAATGCCTCTACATCGGTGTACAGGGATACACACTGGCTACAGGTCAGACTGATGAGACTGTGTGTTCACTCAGGAGTGAAGAGCGAGGAAGAAGGAATGAGAAGAATGACTGGAAAGTAAGAGAAGATGTTAAAGAGAGAGAGACAGAGATAGAGAGAGTGTGTGTGTGTGTGTGAGGGTGTTAGTGCTCGGCACCAGAAGCGAGAGCACAGAGACATTAGTCCTGGATGAAGGGGAACAAATTGGGCATGTCTACAGCAGATACACTTGAGTGGATGATGATGACAATATTTTATGTTAGTGTGTGTGTGAGAGAGAGAGAGAGAGAGAGAGAGAGAGAGAAAGACAGGTATAGAAGCTCTCTCTCTCTCTCTCCCTGATTGCTGAGAGTGATTTCCGTATCAGGTCTGCCTCAGACTCCCGCACTCTCTCTCTCTCCATCACGGCGTTCTGCAGAAATCCCCAGCTCTCTCGTTCTGACATGACACTGCCTTCATCCCTCAGTCTGTTTCGCTGCCCTGTTCAATTACGGCCCTCGACACAATCAATGCCTGCTTCAGCGTAATGGATCTGTTCGCTCCGCAGCCATCTGTTAGCTCCGTCTCTCTCTCTCTCTGTCTCTTTCTCTCTCTCTCTGTCTCTTTCTCTCTCTCTATCTCGCTTTCTCCTACAGCTCTTTCCCACAGAGAGACGGATCTTGTCACTGATACGGAGCTATAATAGATGATCCGGTGTCATCCGGCAGTCGGCTTCTCGCGCGTGTGGGCGCTGACCTAGCTGTACGTAGCGATCACAGAGCCGGCCCGAGGAGGTGGACCCGCTGCAGCGTTACGAGCCCACTCAAGCACACACACACACACACACACACACACACACACACACTATGGAGGAGTTTTGACACGTGGTTTCACCACAACCTGGCTGTGGCATATGGGCCGTATACGAAGTGGCTCACCGGTGGCTTGGATATATTTTTAGGATGCGATCTGAGCCGAACCTGCAAGCTGGCAGAAAAGCTTTTTTATTTTTATTTTTTTTTTTATTAATTGCATTGTTTATTGCAAATAAGTGCCATGTGACTGTATTAACATCATTATTGTTTCCATAAAATCTCCATTTCGCAAAGCTGAATTGTTTCGGTGCTTCTTTTAGAAAAAAAAAAAAATGCTAATTTGTAGCTACACACTTGCTTCTGGTTGCTACACACTTTCCCCAGAGATACAAAAGTCATGTAGCTAACATTAAGTAAGCCACCATTCTCTCTCTCTCTCTCTCTCTCTCTCTCTCTCTCTCTCACACACACACACACACACTAGACATGTTTTGTCTGACAGTGACACATTGTTATCTTGTAAAAATAGAAAACAGTTTAAAAACACACAGTAGTGGGCGTCATCTTGACACAGGAATCACTTTCTTTTTCAGTATCTTTGGGACAAACCGTTCGATACGCTAATTTGCAAAAGTTTAGGCACCCCTCACCAAGCAGCATACTGTATGTTAAGCAAAATGAAAGAAAGAATTAGAAATGGTGTAAAGACAATGTCTTCAGCATCCACATTGCCAAAAAAGTTGGGCTGTCAATAAACCAAAAAGGGGTCACCGGTAACGTCTCTTCACCTTGTCCTTTATTGAAAACTCTACAACAACTCATTATGTGATGATTTACCCTGTGAATTTTAAATATTTGTAGAAAATGTGTACTCATTTAAAATCTGCTGAATGTTGCATTCAGACAGTCATACAAGACAGTAAGGACAACAGTTTACCAGTGTGAAACATTACCGCTTCTGTTAATAATGCTTTCATTAAGTATTGGGACATTGAAGACACCAGTTGGTCAAGTTAAGCTAGCAAGATTGTTCCTTGTCCTTGTCCTGCTGCAATATACAGTACAGGGATGTCTCTTTGGATGGCAGGGTCAATGGTTAAGCCATTGGACTACGGTTCGGCAGGGCCCAGGTTCAAACCCAGCGACCACCAAGTTGCCATTGTCGGGCCCTTGAGCAAGGCCCTTAACCCTCAACTGCTCAGATATATAACGAGATAAAAAATTTAAGTTGCTCTGATGACATGACTGATTCTGACTTTTGGACCTGACGCTGATAACAGCTTGGATGGTCCTTTTCCTCTTTGATGGACAAAAGTTGATGGGTGTTGATTCCAAAAACTATTTAATCATGACAAAACACATTTCCAGTGTGTCACTATCCGTGAGACAGAACCCAGTCTTTGACGCCTCTGGTATTAATGCACGGCTTTCTTAAGCCTCAAGTTGCCGTGTGCATGGTGTTAATAGACAAATGTTTACCAAAGTGTTCCCGGGCCCACATCATGATTTCCACAATAAACATCTGACAGCTTTTAATACGGTGATGTTGAGGGGATGGGCGATTACAGTATATGCATATCCAGAAAGGTTTTTTTTCGTGCCTGCTTTTTACGCCCTGAGATTTGGTGGGTTTCCTTGAATTTCACTGATAATGTTAACATTGGGGAAATCCTGTTATCCTGAAATATCTGGATAATTTACAGATGCATTTGTTGGCGAATCTGCAAGCATCGCTCTAGATTCGTTACAGGACTAGGCCTGTGGTCCCCAAACACCAGGGCGTGTATTCACAAAGCTTCTTAGTATTCTCTCAGAGAGCTCCTATCTTAGCTTAAAAAGTCCTATCTGGGAGTCTTAGACTAAAAGTGATTTAGGAAACTTCTCAGAACAACTATGAGTAAGGAAAGTACAAAAACCTTTATCTTACTGAGGAGGTGTGGTTGACCCCGTTGCTAGGGATGATGGACTGGGATTGGTTGCTAAAAAATAACCTCTGACCTCTGTAAAGGTCTTGACTTGCGCTCTTTGTGAAAATAAAATATATGTTATTAGAATAGACAGTAAAATCAATGTTTGTTTATGAAGGAATACTTTTATGCAAAGTTCCTATTATAGGCTACTATAAATATATTGAAGATAATAAAACAGCCAAATGTTGAAAATTATTCTACTTTTGAAGCAACCAATTTCCACACAGTAGTTGCTATATTAAATTTCTTACATTTATTTACCACACTGATTTTATTATTTGTAATCCACTTTGTATTAATGGGAGCAAAATGGCTTTTACCAGTTTATGTATATGATTGTAGGAGAGTCTGTTTAAGTTGCACTTTTATATGGTATGTAGTCAACAATTCAGGAGAGATGGAAGGAAGTAAAAAAAACAAGAAAACCAGATTAGACAGAAGAGCAGTGTTTACTTTTACAACAGCTTTATGTTCAGTGTTTGGAGAATATTTCTTCTTTCCATTTTTTCCTCTGCTATAGAAACTCTTAAAAGTCCTCCTCTCTACTCTCAACTATTTTTATCTTAGGAGCTGTTTTTAGGGCTAAGATTTTCATAAGGTTTCATGAATAATGTTTATCTTTACTACTATTTAAGATTCCTAAATTTAAGGGGAAATTCAAAGAAAATGTCCTAATTCTAAGAATTATGTTTTAGAATACTGTCTTAGAATTTCATCACTAGGAGCAACTATTAGGCTTAAAGAGTTTCCTTAAAGTTCTTTCTGTATCTGTTTTGATGCCTAATAAAATTAAGTTCATGTTGCAAGCTAACTCTAGCGAAAAAACGAATAAAAACAAACAACCGTCTATTTCTTTAAAAAAAAGCTGAGACAGCAGGTGAGACCCTGAGATAAAAAAAAGACAAAAAAATTATTTTAAAAGAAAGCTTTGAAACTTTAAAGGAAAAAAGCCACAAGTCCTATCGAAATTAAAAGTTTATCGCAACAGTTGACTCTGTACTTGTATAATAGCATAGACGCAGCCTTAAAAGTATGTTCGAGACGTCAACTCTGCCGGAATGTTCCGGATTAAAATCAAGGCGGAATATCCTGAGATGGCCACAAAAGCCCTAAAAACCCTGCTTCCATTTGTGAAGCGAGGTCGTCCGCAGTCAAAGCAATGAAAATATATATATTAAAAAAAAGATTTTTTAGTGTCTCGCATCACTACACCTACACCTACTGTAGATGAAAACGTCTCACCACCGGGAAACAAGTTCAAGGCTGACACTCAGACAGTGAAAACTGTCTTACATAAAACTGATCAGTGGTGCCAAAAAGGTTGGAGACCACTGGAGTGGGCGTGTCTTTGAAACTCTTTGTATTTTAGAACATAATTCAACTTGTTGTTAGCCGTGTCTCAACTGTTTTGGAGGATTTGAAATGAGTGCATTTTTTCCGTGAACAATTAAATTTAATGTACATAAACCATCAAATAATGTGTTTTCAATATACTGTAGCACACGGTGCAGAGACTTTACAGACGACTCCAACTGGGCTTGTAAAAAGAGGGAAAAAACACTACTTACAAATGCACACTTACAGTACTTTCGATTTGATGAGTTTAAAGAGAAATTGCAAACACACACACACACACACACTTTCTAGACTAGTTGTAAATAGTGCTGCTTTATCTGGCTTCTCTGATTGCACTTGTAAACGGCTTAGCAATTAGCTAATGAGCTCAGTGAGATGTGTTTACAGCAGGCGCGATGCTAGGCTGCGCGCTGCGGAGTGCACAGTTCAACAGCCTCGCCGTTAAAAGCAATAGTTTAATCAATTGCAGAATTTGTGATCTGCTGCAGCTCCGGTTTATCCTGAGCGCGTGGCTTTATGCTAATGTGGGAATTAGGCAGCGCGCGTTCACTGTAGTGCCTGAAGTGTTCCCTCTGTCCAGGAGAGAAGAAGGAGCACTGATCTGTCTTTCAGCAGGTGTAAAGATTGAAGTGTGTGTGTGCTTGAAGAAAGGGCAGAAAGAGAGAGGTTGTAGGGAAGGCAGAGAAGGGAGAGACTGGGGCAGAAGGAGAAAAAGAGAGAGCAAGAGAGAGAGAGAGAGAGAGAGAGTAATAAAAAAGGAAAAAGATTTCGGACATGAGAGATAGGAAATGGAAAGAAGGAGTGAAGGGGAAAAAAGGGGAAATGTGCGACTTTAAGGGAAGAGAGAAAAGAAGTGAAGAAACAAACAGACAGTGGTTGTGGAGACAATGGAAAGGAAGTGAGTAGTGGAAATAGTGGATAAAATGGATGGAATGAGTGGGAAAGTGTGAGAAGAGAGACAGGGAAAAAGGAATGAAGGAATGAGAGAAACAGTGACATGGAGGGAGACAAAGAAAGTGACAGAAGGTTGTGAGGAAGGTGTACAGGACGTGAGAGATGTAAAAGAGTAAAACAGAGAGAGAGAGAGAGAGAGAGAGATGGATAGAGTGGGACGGAGTGGCAGAGAAAAGAGATGGAAGAGGGAGGAGACATGTGATAAAAGAGGGGAGAGTTCATAGAGAGAAGGAGTGAAGGAAAGGCATTTAAAGAATTGGACACATTGAGGGAAGAGAGGGAACAGGAGGAAGGAAATGAAC
This sequence comes from Channallabes apus, assembly GCA_030522415.1. Classification (NCBI taxonomy): domain Eukaryota; kingdom Metazoa; phylum Chordata; class Actinopteri; order Siluriformes; family Clariidae; genus Channallabes; species Channallabes apus. The sequence goes on from CM060105.1 coordinate 54,695,730, forward strand.
AGACAGAGTGGTTATGGGGACAGAAAGGAAGTGAGGAATGGAAAGAGTGAAAAAGATGTTTCAAAAGAATTGGACAGAAAAGGAGGGAGGCAATGAGAGAAAGACAGAATAAGAGAGAGAGAGAGAGACAGACAGGAAGAAAGAGAGATAGAAAGAGTGAAGGAGAAAGATGTAAGAGTGGGACAAGGTGAGAGACAAAGAACAAGAAAGAGGGAAAGAGGTGGAAAAGTGACGGAAACAGAATGCAAAAGTATGAAAGAGAATGAAAGAGAACGAGGGGGACAAGAGTGAAGGAATGAAGAAATGGAGTGGTTATGGAGACAGAAAGGAGGTAAGAAATGGAAAGAGTGACGGAAGTGGATGAAAACAGTGACAGAAAAGCCGGCAAAAGAAGAGATGGGCAGAAGGAGTTAAGAAAAAACGAGAGAAAACTGGGAGAGAGGAAAGACACAGAAGAGAGTAAAAGAGAAACAGAGCAATGAAAAGGGGGAGAAACAGAGAGTGAGAGAGAGAAATAGAGAGAGATAGAGTGCGAGGAAGAGATGTTTTAGGGAAGACAGACAGGAAGTGAGAGAGAAGGCGTGTGAGAGAGAGAGAGAGAAGACGGAGAGGAAAAGGAAAGGAGAGAGAGAAAGCAAGATCAAGGACTAAAGAGAGAGAGAGAGAGAGAGAGAGAAGGAGGAGGAGGAGTAGAGGGGGAGTGGAGGAGTGCGAGACAGAGATGTTCTTTAAGTGCCAGCTCCAAGAGTATTATCACCACTTATCTCTCCATTTCAGGGTAATTATTCATGCAGTCATTTTAACTCAGGGTATATACACGGATACGTGTGTGTGTGTGTGTGTGTGTGTGTGTGTGGGTGTGTGTGTGTGTGTGTGTGTGTGTGTGAGAGCAGTAGTATATAGTCGCTGAGGAGTCTCTAGTGCGCGGCTTTCGGCGCTTATAAAAGCGTTTTCATATCAGCCTGCTTTTGCGACTCGTAATAGCTTTTGATAGCCAACATTAAACCCTCATCACCTGAGAGATGGCGAGAGATACACAACAAGCATCGTGTACAAGAGCTCTCAGTCATTACGCAGGCATGCAAACACACACACACACACACACTCACACAAATCCACTGAGCCCTTGGCATCCAGACGCAGATAATAGGACCGATTTTTTGAGCTGATGTGCAGGCAGTTCATCCCCCTCCCTCCTCTCTCTCTCTCTCTCTCTCTCTATCAGTCTGATTAATGGAACAGCTCTCGCCCGGCGGTGGAGGGAGGGCAGGTCATATAGCAAACACAATGTGTTGATCTCAGAGGTGCTAGGATTCATGATTAACGGCTCGAAACAGCAAACTGATGAGCTGCAGAGTCGGACAGAAAGACACTTTCTCCTCACACACACACAGACATTCAGGCAACACAACGCTCTGTAATGATTGACAGCTCTCATGTTCGTTGCTGCCTCCTGAGGTTGCTGGTTAATCAGGCAGGTTTGGATAAAATCTGGGTATCGATCTGTGCGCTGTCGAGTGTGACGCAGGGATCCGACGTGCTACGGCTCATCTGCCGATTCTGCCGCGGCTTATGATCTCCGGTATGGACCTCCGGTCAGAGGTTCGATGGATCTGCAAAGGAAAACGTCTTAATATATCACAGGAGTGAGTACGGTGTCTGTGGAATGAGCAGGATTGTCCGTCCTGATTGGTCAGAACGTCTCCAAGTCATTTCCTGTACCGGAGACTCGCACCTGAGATTCAGCCACGCGAGTCACTTGAAGTGAAAAACAGTGAGGAGAAATGAAACGAAATGAAACGTGTCTTTGGAAGGCGTCTCGTCTCCAGAATCCATGAACGTTTTTTCCACAGGAACGACTTTTTAAAGAATGTTTGCTTGTGAAAAGGTTCTGGTGATGTTTATTCGCCGACATTATGGACGTTGCAATAATGTTGGTCTTAGGAAGCTTTGGAAAATTCGAGTTACTTTGATGAAACGACGTCAGAACAACATTGTCTGCTAGGGATGGGAATCACCAGGGATTCCCCGATACGATATTATCACGATACCTCGTCGCCGTTTCCATCTGCTTTTGCCATTTTGGAGGTGTCTTGGTTTTATAAACATCCCAATTCGATATTCTTTTCAGATTAGCAAATCATTTTGATGCTGTGATGCCTGCCAATTTGTAAACAGTATAAAGCGCCACCTGTAGGATTATAAAGGAATGGCGACATTTCACCACCTCAATGCAAACTTATACAAATTAAAAATGTTATATATTTTTTTTAATGAATGGAGTGCACGGAGTAAGCATGTTCTCCCTTTGTTTGCTGGGTTTCCTGTTGGTTCTCCGGTTTCTTCCTACAGTCCAAAGTCATGCAGATTAGGCTAAGTGACATCCCCAAATAGCCCATAGTGTGTGAATAATATATATTACACCCTATATTACAACGCTAGGGCTCATGCTGCTGGGTATAATGTAAAAGTTATACAGAGAATGCAGTAATAAATGGATAAAATTACAATGGAAATCCTGAGGAGACCACAACCATACATGAGCCAAGACACACACACACACACATTCACACACTGGCCCCCTGCCAATCAGAACAAAACTAGCCAATCGTGGCACTCGGTGAGCTTGCGTATCACACAAAGAATCCAAAAGGGTCATTATTTTCCAATACAAGCCAAGATAGATACAAAAACTCTTTCACACTCACACACACACACACACTAAAATAGACCCATCTGTTGACAAACACCTATTCTAATAGCCTCAGTCAGGGCAGGTAACACAGCGCAGACGCAATCGATTGCTCAGTCCATTCTCGCTGTAGTGATTGAGGTCACGGGGTCTCCTGAGACTCTCCCGGCTCCGTCTTGCGTCCGAGCATGACCCCCCCCTCCCCCCCCCCCGGCAAACTTTAACCTGCTGGAACAACGTAATATGTTAGTCTGACAAATTAGACCGAGGCTGGTGTTCTGTCAAGCATCTGATGAGCGAGAAGCATGACTTCTCTCTGATGAGTTACGAGCTGCAGGGAGCTCCACTGATTTACTTCCCTTAAACGTATTTATATCGAGCAGCTAAGGAGCGAATCTCATTAAACCAGATGAGGCTTGGAGATTACTTTTTCCCTGGGATAAAGATGCTAAAAGTTTGCAGTTGGCGTGCGACGTATCGACGCGGCTATCGAACCGGAGGCGAGCTGAAAGTGCGGAGTCTGGAGATGTGTGAGGAAGCTGACGGTCGAAAAAAACCAAAGTCGCTCGCTCGGGGTGTCCGAGCTCACGGAGATGTCCAAGACTCCTGTTTGTACGTTGACGTTTATTTGCTTGGAGACTTGACTCGGTTTCTTGCGAAGGCGTCAGGCATCGAAATTCAAGGTTTGGAACGAATTCAGGGAGCAAAAGCAGCAAAGCCGCTGAAAGAAAAAAAAACAAAAAACTGGATCTCCTAAACAAGATGTTGAGCGCGCCATGAGGAAGCTCGGCATGGCGGAAACGACAGCTCGTAGATTATGAGTGACTGATTAAGGGAAGGATAGTGTTGAAGCAGCCCGCTATGTGTCAGAAGTACAGCCTTTTCCCGGCTTCAAACTCCAAAAAAATGTCGAGAATCATCCAGGAGCAAATTCATCATCATTAGCGGGAGGCTTGTCGGCCCGCAGTCGGGCCACGTTCCAGACGAAGAAGGATTTGGGCAGAAATCAAGGAGTGAAGCGCGGTGTAGAGCCGCTCGTTCTGGAGCTGCGTGACTTAATGACTGCAATGAGCTGCTGTTTACTGGTGTTTAACAGCCGAGGAGTCGACCACACGGGTGACTTATTAATGCAAGCATCTGTGAGAGGAGGAGAGCAGAGGAGGGGGAAAGAGAGGAAGACAGATAAAAGTAGGGGAAAGGGAAAGCAGGAGAGACGAGAGGAGGGGACAGGAAGATAGACGAAAGAGAGGGAGAGGAGAGGGGAGGTAAGATATTTTTTTTAAAAAGAAAGAAAAAGGAAGTGAAACAAACTGAAGAAACAAAACGAAAAAGCAACTGGGTAAAATGAAAGAAAAAACTATGGAAACCGATAAAAATTTCAAATAAAAAGAGAACAAAAAGAAATGACAAAAAAATGTATAAAAAGAAGACAAATCCAAAGAAACGACATTAAGAATCGTGAAGGGAAGAGATGAGAAGACAGGAGAAAAGAGGAGGTGGAAAAAAGAAGGCAAAGGAATAGAGTAAGGGCGAGAGGAGAAGAAAAGAGAATAGAGGAGAGAGCGAAGAAAAGACGAGGAGATGATATGAGAAGAGAAAAAAAGAGATGAGAAGAGAGATGATATGAGAAAAAATAATAAGAGACAAGAGGAGAGGAAAAGGGACGAGACATGAGAAGAGAGGAGAAAAGAGATGAGAAGAGAGGAGAAAAGACGAGAGCAGAAAGGAGAAATGAGGAGAGATAAGAAGAGAGGAGAGATGAGAAGAGAGGAGAGATGAGAAGAGAGGAGAAAAGACGAGAGCAGAAAGGAGAAATGAGGAGAGATAAGAAGAGAGGAGAGATGAGAAGAGAGGAGAGATGAGAAGAGAGGAGAAAAGACGAGAGCAGAAAGGAGAAATGAGGAGAGATAAGAAGAGAGGAGAGATGAGAAGAGAGGAGAGATGAGAAGAGAGGAGAAAAGACGAGAGCAGAAAGGAGAAATGAGGAGAGATGAGAAGAGAGGAGAAAAGAGGAGAGAATATATGGGAAGAGAAAAGAGGAGAGAAGTGGTGAGCAGAGAGAGAGAAGAGGTGAGGAGAGATGAGAAGAGAGCAGAGAAGATATGACATTGAGAAATACATGCTGTTGTTTCAGTTTGCAGGATAAACAGATGGCGTAGCAGTTCTTCTCTCTCTGTGCGGTGCAGTGAGCTCGCTACCTCTGACTGAGCTCAGTGTCTGGCTTTGTGTCTGCGAGTCTGGAACACAACGCTGCTCAGTAACTGAGTGTGTCTCAGTCTCACACACCTTCAATCCTCTGAAACACACACACACACACACACACACACACCCCACACACTAGAGTGTACAGCTCGAGTGGCAGAGAGGAGCATCAAGTGACTGTGAGAGATGTCCCTCCTGCACCTGCTCATACTGCAACACAACAATACTGCTAGCACTGACGAGCACATGTCCACGCTCTCTCTCTGTCTCTCTCTCTCTCTCTCTCTCACACACACACACACACACACACACAAGCTAAAACTGTCCTGAAGTTTGGCAACACGTTAGAGGTGTGGAGGTAGTAGAGGATGAACTAAAAGGAGAGCATCTGCAGTACATGGCTAACACGAGCAGGTAAGTACTCTGTAGGACAGAGAGAGAGAGAGAGAGAGAGAGAGAGAGAGAGAGACAGAGCGAGTCCTCATTGTACACCTGTGTGTATTTACAGATGACCTTGCTAAGTGATGTTGTAATCAATGCCAGCGCTGCATGCAAATATGCAATATTTTTCACAGATGCTGGCAAACAGAAAGCCCCCAAACACACACACACACACTTTTTTAAGTCTAATAAGGCATTCTTTTCAAATGAAATTATACTATAGTTCTTCTTTACTAGTATTTTTTTGTTTAAAGGTCCCATGTTTTACTTAACACAGGTCTCTCTTGAGGCTCTTTCAAAATATGTTTGTTAATGCTCCAGCTGAAATACTAAAAAAAAAAATCTGCTAACAAATACAGAGGGCACAGTCGAGGGTCACTAGGGGGAAAACCTAACATGAACACACTCCTAAAAGTTGAATTGTGTACGTTATGTTCCCTGTTGTGGAAAAAGACTTCCAAAGAGAATACAGTATGTAAAAACATTCCAATGTCAAACCAACCTAACCGTTAGACACGAACATTTTTTCTTACCTAACGCACGTTTAAAGTATGTTATTCATTGCCTTCTATATGAGTCATTCAGTTGAACAAATAGAAACAGGTTTAATTGGTGCAGATTTTGTACTCGTTATACGCTGCCTGGGGGGAAAAAATTGCAGGAGGGTCAAATTATTGGGCTGTATCAAGCAAAAAAACAATTAAGGAGATTTCAAATTACTGGAACTGGGTCAAGAACCCTTCAACACATTATGAAAACCTGGGTGGAAGAAACACGGTCAAAAAAATAAATAAATCCATGGAGATCACTGAGACACCAGGGTCCGTATTCACAAAGCTTCTTAGAATTCTCGTAGAGAGCTCCTATCTTAGCCTAAAAAGTCCTAGCTGGGAGTCCTAGACTAAAAGTGATTTTAGAAACTCTGAGTAAAGAAAGTACAAAAATCTTTATCTTAGTGAGGAGGTGTGGTTGACCCCGTTGCTAGGGATGATGCAGCAGTTCGAGGACTGTGATTTGTTGGTACAAAATCTGTCAAATGAGTTCTTTGTGAAAATAGGATATATGATAATAGAATAGACAGTGAAATCATAATGTTTGTTTATAAAGAAATTGTATAATCATGACTACAGGCTACTTTACGCAAAGTTTCTGTTGTAGGCTAAATATGGTAAAGATGATAAAACAGCCAAATGTTGAAAATGTGTCTACTTTTGAAGCAACCAATTTCCATACATTAGTTACTATATTTACAGTAATTTCTTCCATTTAAAAGCCATACTGATTTTATTATTTGTAATCCATTTCAGACTGATGGGAGCAAAATGGCTCAGATTTTTACCAATTTACATGATAGAAGGAAAGTCTATTTAAAGTTTCGTTCTGCCATTTTGGCTCTTAAAAGTCCCCCTCTGTACTTTTAACAAATTTTAACTTAGGAGCTGTTTTTAGGGCTAAGATGTTTAGTGAATCTTTGTTATCTTTACTAAGATTTAGTCCTAAATTTAAGGGGAAATTCGAAGAAAGTGTCATACAGTAATTATAAGAATTGTCTTACAATTCCGTCACTAGGAGCAACCTTCAAGCTTAAAAAGCTGAACACGGGCCCAGATGTATCATGTATCATTTTTATCTTGACTAAGATTTAGTCCTAAATTTAAGGAGAGAGAAAAAAAATGTCCAAAAAAAAAAAAAAATACTTGATTCATCACTCCGGAAATAAAAGCTTGAGCAGGCATCATGTGATCTGACGAGTTTAGATTTAGACCCAATTCCGACGAAGCGATGTGTAGGAAGGGAGCAGTGGTGTCAAAAGTATTCACATTCATTACTTGAGTAGAAGTATAGATACTAGGGTTCAAAAATATTTCTTTAGAAGTTGAAGTATCAACCCAAGCTTTTTACTTAAGTAAAAGTTTAAAAGTACTGGTTTCAAAACTACTTAAAGTATAAAAGTAAAAGTACCGTGAGGGGCGACAAAAGCATTAAGGTCTCGCTTTCTGATCATGGGGGCCCCTTTGGTTGGGTGCGTTGTGCGCGTTCTTATCATGCGACCGGAGGGGTTGCGCGTTCTGATCATAAAAATAGAGTAACGAGGCTATTTTTAAAATGTAAGGAGTAGAAAGTACAGATAATTGCTTAAAAATGTAAGGAGTAGAAGTAAAAAGTCGGCTGAAAAATTATTACTCCAGTAAAGTATAGATACCCAAAATGTCTACTTAAGTAAGGTAACGAAGTATTTGTACTTCGTTACTTGACACCTCTGGAAGGGAGGCACATGAAGCGATGCTCCCATAATTCATAGTCGCCACTGTACAGGCGTCTAGAGCCAATGGTATAGTATGTGGCAATAAAATGAAGTCAGGTGACAACCTGAAGGTTTTCTTCCCTAAGACTTAAACTTGTAATAGACACATGGTTTACACATACACTAACAATACACATTGTGTGCTGTAATTAAGGTTAAATGTGACATTGCTGGGTTTGAGAAATAAGTAGTGCCACTCTGTCCTTGTCTAAGTTTTGGTAAACTTGCGGCAAAGCCGAAGCTTATTTCTGATCTGGAACCCTCTGGAATAGATTGATTTCTCACACACAGTCTGTCTGAGGAAACCTAAAAAAAAAAAAAAGTGCTGGGAATTATAACAGTGACTCCTTTAAACTTCAGAGATTAACCGGTTCGACAGAGCCACAGACACGATGAACAAATTGGTTTTAATGGCACTGTTAGCATTAGCAAGCTAGCGAGAGGCTAATAAAGGCGTAGTGGACTCCTTATCTGGATAATAGCTGTGATAATTTGGACTCTTTATCTGGTTAATGGCTGTGATAATTATGTCCACTGCCCTGTGCGAGGCCTCCGTGTTTTATATTCCCTTAACACCATTAGCGAGATTAGCCTTATCTGTTTGGCAAATCTATTCTCTGTGTTCTGCTTATTTTATATACAGCTGTGAGGATGTTAGGGCTAATCAGACTGCTATAGCTGACCTCGTACAATATATTTATGGAAAGATACATACATTTAGTTTCTATTTATAAATTAGATGCGAGGAAAAAGCTGTCTCATGGCTCTGACGCCTTTTTACCGTTAATGCTTTTACATCTAGAAGTAATAAAAGCCAGGAAAATGTCCTTCCTGGAAAAACAAACTATCAGTTTACACTAAATGTAAAATTTAACTTCTATCAGAAACAAAAATGTTACATAAAGTATAAAAAACAGATAGTTATGTATAAAACTCACCCTAACTCAGTCCCCACGTCGTAAAAAAACAACAATCAGAAAAACCTTGAGGATAAATAGGCTTTGTGCTCGTCACAAGGCAATAACGAACACAACAGATAAGCTTGAATACGAAGTAATACAATTTACTTTCAAGAGCAGAGGCCATCTTTTCTCCTCGCGTTTGGATGTCTTTGTCATCATCCCTCAATTACGGCCCCGCGAACAAAGACAACAAAGAGAGCAAGGAGGGAGAAAGAAAAAAGAAAAAGAAAAAAGAAAACATATTGACCATGCAAGGAGAAAAAAAGGACAAACCCTAATATAGCCACTATATATCGCGAGAGTTATTAACCCTTTAAAGTGAGTCCGGGCTCTACAGTATGTTTCACTTAAGCTGGCCGGACTGGTCATTAAGGAGAGGTAAACGGTGCCTGGTGCCCATAATAGGATAATAGCCCCCGTGCTACAGTAGGAGCTGATAAATGAGAATGGGTTAATGACCAGTGTGTTAGAGTTTGTGTCTGTGGAGGTAAATAAAGAGCTCGGGTGTGTTCGCTGGAGCTGGTGTGATGTATGGAAGTGGGAGAAGAATGTCGCTTGAAGATCAGGAAGAGGAGCCTGGAGTCAGCAAGGGGAGAGCGGAGGATCAAGAGTCTTTACTGGTAAGGTTCTCATGGGGCAGAGCATCCATCACACAGAGAGAGAGAGAGAGAGAGAGAGAGAGAGAGAGAAAGAGTACAAACAAAATAGTACATACAGTATGTAAACCCTGAACCTACAGCACACATCATATACACCTGCTGAATTCATACATAGTCAAAATGCTCTGGTACTGTAGGTATCAGCACACACACACACACACACACACACACACACACACACACACACACACACACACACACACACACACACCCTAAGGGCCCTGGAATGAATATCGCATAAGCCTCACCATCCATCCCCATCAGTTGCTCAAATGAGAAACAGTGGAACCTTCAACAGGAGGTCAGACCCCCTGATTACAACCCGAATCCAGTCTCTCTCTCTCACTCTCTCTCTCTTTCTTTCTTTCTCGCACTCAAACTCTGACTAAAAAGAAGATTCGATGTCTTCTAGCCAAGCTTCATACAGTGCAGATGGTGAGCGTTCCATACAAACATACACATTGAACATATTTACTACCAAAACCTTGACCCTTCCAGTCTGCGCTTTTCAATCCTCACCCGGCACAACGCCGAGCATCGCACTACTCACCAGCGCACTTGGTACGAGCCCTAAGTGGTGGCCCGGGTGCCCCTGTGCCCCCGTCCAGTGGGCGTGTGAGCAGAACTCTGATCTCGTATTCTGTATCGGGTGCCAGGTGGCCGATCTTGTGCGACGCCTTGTCGACGGGCTGCAGGTCGTACATGGTGCCCGAGACGGTACGGTACTCCACTTCACGGCCGATGATCGGCCCGTCGCCATTGATGGAGTTCGCATTGAGCTGGATCCACAGGTAGGTGGCGCCCACTGCTGTCAGCTGGGGAGGTGCGATGGGCACTGGGGGTTCTGGGGAAGAAAAGGGGTGGGACAGTAGTTAAATATACTGGAATATGGGATTCAAGACAAAGTTCAGTTCGTCTTTTTTTAAAGCTAGTTTCAATATGTATAACTGATTAATCTTTTTAAAGCTTAATTGAGAAAGCAATTACATAAATCAGGTACTTAAATATTCATTTCTGGCAATCACGTAAAGTGTGACTAGATTAATCAATTCAGATACGTAGCGCAATGCTTTTGTGTGGCGATTCACGTATTGCCACACTAACTCCAAAATAAATGTATTTTTTATTATCTTTCATTTTCTTTCATCAAAAGTAAGAATATACTCTACAGATGTCGCCATTAAAAACGCACGTTTCGAGAAAAGGGATCCCGTGACTTGCCGCGGCTTTGCGCGGCTGCGTGCGGGAAGCTGTGAACATGCCCTTCATTACCTGTAGGGGGCAGTCGTGTTTCAGTCTGAAGTATTGTGTGTCTACTGAAGCCGAAAATGTGTCCAAATTAAACCGCGCATGCGTGTTTGGAGACGCATTTACTGCAATGCAAACTTTTCAAGTTTTGCATGAGGTGGCAACCCTGCGTATACAGTACGCTTCAGTCTTTGTCACAGGCACTGACAGATTGTGTGGGGAGCACAGGTCCGATGCACACACCCAGTCTCAATGTGAACCTTAACGGTAGGATTTCTATAAAATAATAAACAAATAAATACATGAATGAAAAAACAATAAGAAAAAAACACTGTTACTCATATGCACTGTATAACTGTAGTTGGTTGAAAAAAACATAATGAATTTATATTAACTTCCACCAGATTTATCGCTTGTATTGGGAATTAAGCCCCTTTAGAGCAGATCTGGTGTCAGTTTTGATGTTTAACTCAACAAGGTAAAAGAGATAAAGGAAGGAAAAATATTTAAGTAAAAATTCTGATCTTCGTTAAAATCTTTACGGCTTCCTGACTTTATCCACGCCAGAGAGGATCAGACGATTCATGCTCTTTATTAACAAACACATTAGAAAGGCTCTCTAAAGTCAGAGGCAGCAGATGCTTTATGTATATTACACAACCCTGCTGCTTAGCTGCAAAATATGAGCAGCAGAACTAATTCAGTTTCATTGACAAAGTCTAAGCACTTATTCTTAATCAATAAAATGCTGTTAGAGCGCTTTGTTTGAGAGATAGCATGACTATGTGCATGAGTGGTGGAAGAAGCTACTGCCGTCACGATCTCTGACAGAGAAGCCGTGTTTAGTACGCTGCTCCTCTTCATCTACATTCGCTTCATGGGTTTGCAGGAAAAGCTGACTGAGCCAGGTCGTACGAACTGCCTTATCGATTAACCAAACATCTTCGACCAGAAATTACATTTCTGAAGGATATTTATGCTCGTATGTGCCGAAGAGAGAAAGAGAGAAGGATTTGCCGAGCAGAACTGTCCGTTCGAGAGCATGTTTATATGCACGGCTACAGCTTGGACATTATCATTGATGAACACATCAAAACTTTATGCCTTTGGCAGCCTCTGCGCTGGCCGTGCAGACGGTGTCCTGTTGGATGGCATCATTTAGAGAGGATATATGCCCTCTGGGGCAGGCAGAAATGATTGATGCCCCCCACAAGACCATTACAGTATAGCCAATATGATAATAAAGCGTAATTCATATTTATTACAGACGCCTTCTTACTGCAGAGATCGATCAGGATGGAAATACTGGCACACAGTAATGCATAAATAAACTGGTTACAGTGTGTGTGTGTGCGTGTGTGTGTGTGTGTTTTTTTTACAAAATTTTTTACTAAATAAAGCCACAAACAGCTACAGTTCAAAGCTGAACTCCTCCACTCAGCCTGAAGGGAGCGCTAACAACACAGTATGCTGACACTCGTGTACAATCTGTTTAAGTGTGTAAGAGTGTGTCTGGGTGTGTAAACCTGCCACATCAAGGTCACAGATCCTACAGATGGCTGATCCACAGTGACCCCACCCAGCTGCCTTTAAATATCCCATAATCTATCTGGTCACAGACGGCCAATCAGATATCACCTCAAATGAACTGTGTGATCCTGCTCAGTCTCAGGAGCCACGGCGCCACCTAACACTGCGGCAGGGGAAAGAGTTCGAGCAGGACAGGTGAGAAGGGAAGAAGAGCACTATAAACACGGAGCATGCTAAAATGTTAGCCTCACTGGTTAAGCATGAACGGGAACACATAAATCAAAATCTTAGCCTCGAGCAAGAACTCATTAAAGGCTTATGCCAGGAATTATTATTTTTTTTTTAATATAAGACAAATATAAATAGGGAATTTTCCTGACTTTTAGGCTAATTTATTTTAGGCATACATCAGGACTTTGAGATTAGCGGAAAAGCACATCAGGGTTAAGAAACTGGAGAGAACTCAGCATTAAATGATAAATTGCCTTTAACTCTTAGGTGGGAGAAGAACCTCATTTTGTAACTTCCGTGGAATTGATATTATTAGATTTTAATTAGATTCTTTTTGTATTTGTTTTTGTATTTCTGCACATTCAATGATTTTTTCAGATATATGTTTTGGAAAAATTGTTACCCAAGATGACGAAGGAACCAAATCCCTTAATAGGGCTTTTATTGAAACATCTGGAAATTCAAACCTTCAGAATTTCTAGACTTTTTTGACTTTAAATAAATAAATAAATAAATAAATAGAGTTTTCATTGTTGTCATTTTAGTTTTGCAAATCAAGGTCAGCGAATCTACTGTAGCATATACTGTACGCCTTCTTGAATTTCCAAGTATTTCAATGAGTGCCTTATAAAAGGTTAAGAAAACAAACAAATTTCACCGAAACAAAATGGAAGGATTTTCATTTTTAACCCTGAGTAGGATTGCTGCAAAGGTCATGTGATAAAAACTGTCACACAACTAGGTGTGATTTCCTCGGGCTTGGATTAGGTTGTTGGATGGCTGTGTGCCGCAGAAAAACATATATACTGTATGTCTAGTCTGAGTAATCAGACATCAGCTTGCAGTCAGATATCAGCTGTCAGGAATATCTGTGATACTCTTGTGCCTCAGTCGCTAACTTTTCTCTAGAATTGTTTTTCTTTTGCTAGACTTTTCTTGTACTTTACTAGTTGTTGAAATACATCTAAAAAAAAAAAAAGAACTGCATTTCGGTTTAGGAAAGTTTGGAGGCCACCACATACATACAGTACAGTATGATACCTACTGTAAGGGTGCACACTATTATACGATTTAAATATTTGTCCTCTGGTTCTCTGAAATGAAGGATAGAAACATCATCACCCTCACCGCATGTAAAACGTAATTTCCCAACTGAGAAAATACACATGAACACAAATCGGAAAGCTCTGATAATACAAATCCAACTGATCTTTGTAGTCCATGTTGTTTTCATATTGCGACTTAAAAGCACAACTCATGGAACCAGCTGGATTACAACGCCTAAAAGTAAACGTTCTGAAGTGTAGCTGTATTTCTTATGGATTCTGACACCATGACACGCAACAAATGTCTTTCAATAACTGCATGTAAAGAAGGAAACAAGTCAAACCTAATGAAACATTTGTGAGCACAGGGGACAACTGCAAAAGAATTGCTGAAATTTGAAGCTGGTTTGTACTGTAACATACCAAGAATACCAACAAAGTGTCTGAAGGAGCGACATCGAAGGTCTTTTCTTCCTGCTGCTATTAGACTGTAAGATCAGAGCTGCTCCCAGTGACCGTAACGCACACACATACACATACGGTATCTTACAATTTACAATATAGTAACAATAGTTATGATATCCTAAATACAGCTACAATATTTTATAATATAGTTACAATATCTAAATTATTTGTGAATTAACAACGTTTTTTAATTGTGCAATATTGTATTACCTAGTGCAATTTGATTGAAAGTGTTTTTCCTTTTTTTCTGTATTTATACACTGTACTCTGTATTAAAATTTGTTTTTAATAATGTTTGTTTTTTCTCTTTTTTTGTATCTATACAGTACACTATATTGTCCCAACTTTATGTTTGCACATTTCTTCTTTGCTGCAGAAACATAAAAATGGCCTCCAAGTGGCGCAGTAGGTAAAAACGCTCGCCCTTTCATCCGGAGATCGCAGGTTCGAACCCGGGGTGATGCTGTTTTCCCCTCACAGCCGGAGGCCTCGAGAGAGCTACAGTAAATTGGTGGTTCGGAGGAAACGCGTGATAGTCTTCGGCCCTCCCGGCTGAGTGGTAGTAGTAGCCTTAATGTGGGAGCCCCCTAGTGACGGGGAGGAATTGGACACGACTAAATTAGGGAGAAAATCGGGGGAAAAAAGAATTGGACAGGACTATTCATTCATTCATTCATTCATTTTCTATACCGCTTAATCCTGTGTTCAGGGTCGCGGGGGACCTGGAGCCTATCCCAGGAGACTTCGGGCACTAGGCGGGGTACACCCTGGACGGTGCCAATCCATCGCAGGGCACACACACATACACACACTCACACACCCAATCACACACTACGGGCTATTTAGGAACGCCAATTAGCCTAACCTGCATATCTTTGGACTGTGGGAGGAAACCGGAGTACCCGGAGGAAACCCACCAAGCACGGGGAGAACATGCAAACTCCATGCACACAGAGACGGGAATCGAGCCTGGCCGGGGAATCAAACCCAGACCCTGGAGGTGCAAGGCAACAGTGCTAACCACTACACCACCTAAATTTATAAAAATAAAAAAAGAAAGAAACATAAAAATGTCCCTATCCTGGGATGAATAAAGGTATTTCTTAGCTTACAGAATCTTATCTTAATATTTTGCTGTTATTTATGTTAAATGATTGCAGTTGGTTAAGGTACTGTAGTATATAAACATATGTTTTATATTTACTTATGTTTATGTATACTTTAAACTTTTAATATATTGTCTATTTTAAAGATTTACTTTCAATAAAAAGCTATTCTTTAATGTTATACAGCCTTTTTTTGTAGCTCTTATTATTATTTTTTTAATTATTATCAGTTCAGGCACCGTTTAGGTACCGGTACCATTTAAAAAGTATTTATTTGGCACCGGTATTGTAAAAAAAAAAACTAATAATACACAACTGTAGGTAACACTGGGGTTAACACCAAGTGTATTGGGAAAAGATATGACATAATAAACCATTAGCTAATGGTAACTAATAACACACATCCAATGCTATTCCACCAAATAATAACAGGAGGAGCATTAATGTAATGTTAATGATTACTTACCTGTGAGGACAGGACATAGTTGAGTTAGGATACAAGCTATGATACACCTGAAGTAGCAGGGATCCCATTCGTACATATCAGCGCATGGAATACAGGCAGTAAGTACACACACACACACACACACACGCACACACACACACATAGTGCCACTGAATGTAGATATAAGATAGATGTATCTGATAAACCTGGCAGGAAATCCATCCTGTTAACCTCAATTACATTATTGTATTATTGTATTAACTTACAATTACATGAGTGACCCAGAGTATGGTCAAAAACACAACAAAAAAATTATTTGTGTTATAGATGAATTTTTCTATCACGATCGATAGAGTGAAGCATTTGAAATCGTTTTCGTGCATAAAGAAGGCTGCATTGCGCAGAGGTCTAAGGGAGAACTGTTATGTCTTATTAGGACTGTGCTGACATGCGGACAATAATGTCAATAACCAACCTCGGTTTTAAATGCACCTCATTTCTCCTTACAATGCAAGGTGTCCTTACTTTTAAATCTTAAGTACCACTTCTTGGAAAAGCTATTGTTGAATTGTCAAGAGCTCTCTCTCTCTCTCTCTCTCTCTCTCTCTCTCCATACGATTAGTCCTCAGGTACTGTATCATGAACAGGGTCACTGAAACAATAATGAGCACCTTTATTTATATTTTAGAGAACTTTAAGAGGAGACTCCTGAAATACGATGCCAAAGTTTACTAGTGTTTCCTGTACAGCTTCTGAACGTTTAGAAAATTGACAAGGGTACAGATTTGTAGTATATGGTATTTGGCATATGAGGCTTTGGGTTGCTGACTGGAAGGTTCAGGGGTTCGAACCAGACCACTGCCAGGCTGCCACTGTTGGGCCCCAGGGGCAAAGAGCTTAACCTGGTGCCCCATATACTGTAAGTGTAGCAAAGGTAAGCAGGATCCACTGACATAAGGGATGATCCGTGTAGAATGGACAGTGAAAAATCAGGCCGGCATTGAAGCAGCTAGAAATCTGACAATTCGAACCATGTCCTGATGAGGCCCTTTCCTGATCATGCTAATAGAGTGTCTCTGACAGACATACAGAATAAACAGAATGTGTCCGATGTATACATGTGTCAGGGATTAAGAGACACAAAGCCGTCTGAAGGGCTTCTACAGGGGGGACAGCTGAGACTGATGGACTGCTGAATAAGACTGTGCGTGTGTGTGCGTGTGTGTGTGTGTGTGTGTGGTAGGGCAGGGGAGAACACAGGGTGTGTGGGTGTGTGTCACTGTGCATGTGACAGTGTGGTATGTGTGCGGAACAGCTGTTACAGGGCTGTTGTTCAGATGGTCGGGGACATAAGGGTGTGTGTAAGACAGGCACAAAACCTGTGTGTGTGTGTGTGTGTGTGTGTGTGTGTGTGTGTGTGTTATAAAATTAGGGAATCAAACAACTGTGGCCTGCATTAGTACAGCACCTGTGTACTAACCACAAAAAACCCTGCAGCCACTTTTAATTAATCAAAGATCTACTGTTTGTGTTGGAAGTCATTCTTTTGAAGTCTGCACAGTCCTGTCCCTAATCGGGTCAGATGAGAAGAAAAAGCAGCTAATACAGTATTTGTCATTCCGATGCTGTCAAACAGCGCTGTAATGTATAACTTCAGCTTACTGCGTATGATATTTAGCATCCGAGTGGGTTAAGAATGCCTGCGGTGGCGTATCGAAAGCCTGGGATGATCGGAGAAACCGTGCATTACAACTGTGCGAGGGAACCGAACACCTGACTGTAAGATAAAGACTGAAGCGGGTTGCACGGTTTAGTGTTTGCAGAGTAAACGTGAAATTGCAACGCTACTATAAATGTGTGAAGGTGAGAAAATGATACCGCTGCTAATGACTGTGATCATGCGAACACAAGAGATGAAGAAGAAGACAAGGATCTGACACCCTGAGCTGCTTTTTCAAACACAGAAGTGTAAAGTCATTGTTAGGATACAGTACGTGCTAAGCAATAAAAAAATTTGAAACTGGCCAGTGTCACCAAAAAACAGATACTGTAGCTAGATTTATTTATCAGGGTTCAAGTCAAACCGGGACTTTTGATTGTGAAGAATAATGCAGTTATTCTCTTATTATGAAAATAAAAACTACCTTTATTTCTCCACGTAATTTCCTGCGACACTAAGACATTTATCCCAGACTTTCACTAGTGCTTGGATACCATCAAGGTAGAAAGTTTCTCAGCTTAAACGATGCCCTTTTTAATTAATGTTTTATTTTTTTTATATTTTATATTATATTTAAAAAAAAAACTTTCCAATTACACGATCTGATCTGCAGTAATTTGTAAAACATTTATACTGTATGGCTTCAAATTTGTTATTAATACTGTATAAGCTACTATATGGAAAATTGTACATTAAGTTGTCCATCAATCTACATATAGACAACATAAAAGACAACGTTTTTTCCCCCCAAAATAGCCTGTCATACCGTAATATTTTCATTCATGCATGAATATTTGATTCAAATTGAGCTTTTCTGTATTCCTCCTACCCTACAGTATACTGTACACCACTCAGTTATAACATTATGCCCAACATTGTCTAGGTTTCCATTGTGCTATCTGGGCAGCTTTGTACTGTATCGGCCTGTGTGCGAAGCAGGTTGTGATGCACTGGGTGTTCTGGTGTCTATAATGACCAATTCCTTTTTTTTTTTGCCAATTTTGGCACTCTGCATTGACTTTAATGTCGGTTCAAATGGGCTGGCTTTAGGCTGCAGCGGTCATGGGTAAGCCCTGGGTTAACATGAACCTGTCACCAGTTTACCGGGAAAGAAATGATAATCAATGTTAATGTTTTAATATAATGTTTGATCGGTGTATGTTAGATCCCGGCTCTGTGGAGGACTTCTGGTGCTCTCTAATAATGCCCATTTGGGTTTGGCTCCATTTATGCCTCTTTTCCACTGCATAGTACGGCACGACACGGTTCGGTTCAACTCACTTCGGTTCGGCGCAGTTTGGCTCGGTTTGCGCTTCCACTGCAGTGTAGTAACGCTTTAGCGTGGGCGGGATTACTCATGCGCGCGGCGCCGCTACTGCCGTGACGTCATCGTAAACGCGCCACAAACAAACACACAACAATGGAGCATATCGACGGCATGGTGTTCTTCATTCTCGGCATGTGGATGTTTTTAACGGCGAGACGAAGGAGTTTGTTTCAAAAGAGGCCGACGGTTAATACAAAAAGGTGCGTGCGATCCTTCTCTGGCTGTTTCTAAATATAGCGGTTCTGTTGTGTCTCGTGTCGCAAGTTCGGTGACGCAGTAATGACGATTTTCTCCGGCTAATCAGTGACCAGCCGTGTTTACACGTCACGTTTTGGTAACGGTTCGGCGCGCTTGGAACCTCGGCTGAGGTGGTACTAAAAAAAGGACCAGGTACCAGGTACTGTTCCCAGTGGAAAACCCCCCAAAAGTGAGTAGAACTGAACCGTGTCGTGCCGTACTATGCAGTGGAAAAGCGCCATTAGAGAGCCTGTTCTGGAAAACAGTGCTGGTGACACCGCAAGTACAGTAAGTTACACCTTAGCAGGTGAAAATATCTTGATTGTAGTTATATTTATCTACACATTAGTTTCAAATTTTACTAAACAATTTAAGGAGGATAATTTTGCTTGTTTAAGGACTTTATTTCTGAAATGAAGCTAAATTACTGTATCTGTTAAAGAACAATTAATTTTTGCTTACAACTTTAGTACCATTTGACCAGAAATGAGTCACTTATTTGTTGTAAACTTATTTTAAGCCTAAATTCAAGAATATTTCACAAAATGTCATTAAAAAAAATTTTTTTTGCAGTGGGTCCCTGCTGGAGTCCATCATTAGTGGCCGTAATGGTTTAGGCTCTGGGTTAGTGATCAGAAGGATCAGAGACATGGATCTTAGCCCATTCTTCGTCACTTCGGGCACTTCGTCTTTTTCTGTGCTCCTGAAAACGTTCAACGCTTTAGAAATTGTTTTACAGCCGTGCTGAGATCTGTGTGTGTGTTACACAATTAGATCACAGAGGTTTAACAGAGAATTCCTTGGACTGCATGGCTTGGTTGCACCCTGTGAACCACATGCATGTGTGTGTGTGTGTGGTTTTCCAAATTGTGTCCGGTGAAATTAATTTATCACAAGAGGACTCCAGTTCTAGAGACGCCTCAAGATAATCAAAGCAAACAGGACGCACCTGAGCTCAGTTTGAAGTGTCTTCGCCATGGGTCTATTCTAAAACACTACTTAGCTAAATGAGGTATTACAGGTTTTAATACATTTGTATTAAAGGGTGCATACTGTATAAACTAATTTGTTTTTTCTATCCAGCTCTTTATCTTTTTTTCTTTTTTTTCTCTTGAGCTTGAGAGATCAACAGACCCAAGCATGAGGTTATACCTACTTCTGACAAATCCACACGAGCATAGAGTCAAATAGCACTTTGCATTAGCATTGATTGGTCACTATACTTTGTATTTATGACCTTTTTTTCTCTAGCTATGATTATCGATGACAAATTGCATGGTTCAGCTGTTGACGCTGAGGTTGTACGTCTAGCAGTCCCGTCTCAAATAATGTTCTGGAGCAAACGGATGAGTTCGCTTTGTACTTTTGCTCAACCATAAGACGGGGAAAAAAAAGCCTTTGGAAGTCTCTACAAGCGCGTCATTTATAACAACAAACCCCCCTAGAAATATTGCACTGCACTATGGGGACGTTAGGATCTGGTTAGATCCTAGCTTCCCTTTAAAAGCACCTGAAAGAATGCCGAGGCGAACGTGGTTTGACTGACATCTCTCTGTGTAGACAGCTGGGATTAAAGCAGTCAATCACCTTAAGCTGCGAGTCCATAAAAAAAGCGGCAACAAACTACAGGGCCATAAATTCAATTCGCTGCTCGTCACGAAGGAGAAAGTGAGAGCGGGAGGGAAATTGAGGAGGAGAAATATTGAAGGCCATTACCTAGCTCTCGCGGCTACGGCAAGGAGGATTTAGAAGCGCGAGCCTCTATAAATTCATATCACCTGACTGGCGGAGGCCTGAGCTGGACAGGCTACTGTACATCAATACACAGTCTTTATGTCCTTCCGGAGAGGAGACGCTCTCGGTGAAGGACAGCGCTTGTAAAGATGCGCGCATGCACACACGTCAAAGAGTCACAAAGAAAGTGCACGGCGTTCAGATAAAATGCGCATCACTCTTCTTCACAGCCTCGTCAGGTGATTCTCTGAGCAAGTTTTCTGAAAAGCGTGTATGCTCATTCACACATTTATGTGCGGGAGAAAGTGACAGGTTGAGGTGTATGATGCAGGCTCACGTTTGATGGTGAGTTCTCCGTAGTTGGACACGCCCACTCCCTTGGTGGAATGGACTACGCAGCGGTAACGGCCCGAGTCCTGTTTTGTCGTGTTCACCACGTCGAATATCCCGATGAACCGCTGGTTATTCCATGGTTTGGTGGCCTTCATCGGTGCCTCTCGTCCACCGATACCCTGCAGACACACACACACACACACACACTCAAAGTTGGCTCACTAGGCAGTTGAATATATACAGTAATATATTGTATAGACCTGACACAAACGTATACATATAAACATATATACAGCATATCCTCGCTTAGTGTGTCGGTGCATGCACATCTGCACCGTAATGCACTAGTCGAATATCGCAGTGTGTTCATGGGAACATATTTCTACGTTTCTTTTCCAAGTTTTCATCTTTTATTCAGCTCTTCACCATGCTTGCACACAAATACAGTACATACAACACACACACACCAACACACACACACACACACACACACACACACACACCCTTTCCCCAGCTGTCACCCAGCATCGCAGGCAGATGGGGGCCATTTGTGCACTGGAGATCTTTCTTCATTACTGTCATCAGGGGACTTCACTTAATGTTTGACTTTCTTTGGCTGAGTAATGAGGATGTGTTTATTTAGGGGACTAACTACCCTGGCGGAGGTCCTGCACACGCCGATGGATCCGGGAACAGAGACGGAAGAGAAGACGGAGTGCGCGGGATCAGAGGTGCGATTGGGGAATCGCAAGGTATACCCCGATTGCCGGCACAGATGAAATAGTCAATTATGAATTTGTTAACGAATAATTAGCAAAGGCTTAAGCAATCAGGTATGTTGGCGCATCAGTCTCTTCTGCTGTAATCTCATCCCAGACCTCCTTCTGTTAAACAGGGACACTGAATACATGCATAGCAGACACTAACAAATGAAAGAAAGAAAGAAAGACT
Source organism: Channallabes apus (assembly GCA_030522415.1). Taxonomy (NCBI): domain Eukaryota; kingdom Metazoa; phylum Chordata; class Actinopteri; order Siluriformes; family Clariidae; genus Channallabes; species Channallabes apus. Next base: position 54,717,364 of record CM060105.1, read on the forward strand.
AATGTAATCGATTAGGACCAGTTACGCTTTCTTCTGTTCCTGATTAGTTAGAATTTATCTCATGCTCTCATGCATATACCTGCATATGTACTGTATATTATTGTACCAATAATTTACCAAATTTTTTTTTTATCCCCACCCCTCACTAGCTCCCACATTAAGGCTACTACTATCAGTCAGGTAAGGCCCGAAGGCTATCACGTGGTTCCTGCAAACCACACAATACCAACCGAACACACTCTTTTCGAACTGCTTGTTCAGGCACCATTACTGTATGTGTGGCACAACACTGGCACTCGGAGGACAGCCTTGCTGCGAAAGGCTACAGCATGATCTGGGATTCGAACTAGCGCCGTTTTAAGTCGCGGTCACTGATTTAATGCGATGCTGAAATGTAATGAAAGCAGTCGACCCGACTTACTTTCCTATAAGATGGAATATTTAAAAGTGTCTTGATGTTTTAAAAATGACTTCCGACTGCTGCTTCATACAGTAGTTAAGACAAGAATTCGCCTTACAATGCATACAGTTGTGTGATGCCTGACCTTGCCACACCTTGGCGAGAGAGAGAGAGAGAGAGAGAGAGAGAGAGAGAGAGAGAGAGAGAGAGAATGCGATAGAGCTTGCGGTTTATAAAATGTCACACTGAAAACTTGATGAGGCATTAGAAAGCTTTACAAGCTCCATATACAAGATGTAGAGGTGGGGTGCAAAGAAAGCAAGATTGAAAGGGGGATGAAAGTGTGTGCGCGTGGGGGGGGGGGGGGGGGGGTGAAAAGAGCTCTGCATCGGAATTAGATGAGTGATGTTGTCCAGCTGAACAGGACAGAACAGAGACGGAGGTAGAGTTCAGTGCTTTAGACGGTTCTGATGAATTCTTATCGATTCCGTCGATATCGTCTACAGGAACTTGAAGGGAATCACATGAAGGGATTAAATTGCACATATGGTAATGCTAGCGTAAACAGTTTCCTCTAAACACTTCTGTAACGTTTATGCTCTGACTTGTCTGCACTGACAGAGAGCACCGAGAGCAACATCTTGACCTATTTACCCAGAATGCTCCGATTACGCATTACAGCTCAGGTGGCTGGTTTGAATAAGCCTGTTATCACAATAACGAGTGTATACTACAGTACACTGGAGAGGCGAAAATCAGCCCTTAGCTAATATTAATATTTATAGGTAGCTTTAAAACCTTTATAAAATGCTGCATTTGTACAGTATTGATATGGTACTGTGCAAAAATGACAGCGTTTGTGTGTGTTTGCGTTTGATACCTGCAGCCACAGTTGAAAGTTTTCTCTCCACTCTCCGTTGACTGTGCAGTGGAAGGTAGCTGTCTGTCGCGCGTTCACCTCCACTCCTTTAATATGGAGGAAATGTGGTGTCGTCACTGCGCATACAAAACAAAAAACAAAAAATAAACACTAAAATTATATCAGCACACAATCCGTATGCGTTCAAAATGCCACTGTAGTACCTATTCCCAAGCGACGCTGTTTTGGCACCAGTGCATTGTGGGATTTCAGACGGGCACTAGACCACATTCTAGACAACAAGTTAACAACTGTTAATGAGTGTTAGTGTTAATTATTATGGACACATTTTCTAACCTCATGGTTATTTTTCTTTCTACGGTGTAGAAAGTCCAAAATATCTCCTTGAAACTGTTGATATTGAGATGTACTGTACAGTATCTGCTACTTATGCTCTGTACTGTACCACCTCCATAGTGGCTCTAATCGGAGGTGCTGGTTGTTAATTGGTGATTTCTGAGGCTGGTAACTCTCAATTAACTTCTCCTCTGCAGCAGAGCTACGTTTTGGTCTCACCTTCCTGAGAAGGTCTTCATGAGGGTCTGGTTCATCATGGTGCTTGATGGGTTTTGCGAATGCTCTTGACACAATGCTGGTCTTGCAAGAAGTGTTCCAGAACAGCCGACCTCGGGTACAAAACTATTGGAATTTCAGTCATGAATTATTGAGCGACTGCATTCAAAAGTCCTGTGAGAAAAGCTGTCTGCATTAGCCCAGTCCAGGAAGGTCTTCACGGTGAAGTCCCCAGTCACAACACGCATCCCACAACCACACACGAGGGCGTTGATGTGACGGGATCTCTGTCTTGTTTTATAGTTTTGTACGAAAAAAAAAAAACTGTATTGGTATAGATTGTAGAAAATAAATTCAAATCCAAACCTTTGACCTTTACTGTCAATGTGACTTGACTTGTGTCAATTCTTAATCATTTTGTGAACATATGACTATGTGGTTGCATTTGTCCTTTGAGAACTCGCATATTATTATTGTGTCTCCTGCTGATGTTACACTTTTACCCCATTTAATTAGTTTCTCTTACACACAACCATCGGTTTCTGGATTTCGGTTTCAATAAACACCTCATCTTTGTATCCTGAGCCATATTCATACAGTATAATAACATTTTATTCATCTTGTAACATCTTAAACCAAATTACTCAGATAATATTGTCAATAACAACACTGGATAATAAAAGGCAACATTTTTTCACAAATATCTGTCATGGTAGCATCACAGAGCTCCTAAACTACAATAAATTACCCATCAGTCCCAGAACATTACATGTCATAACCATTCTCAGTTGTGCCTCGTTTCGCCCTGATTAGTTTTTCCTTACTTCCGTTCTGGTTTTCAGTGTCGCACTGTCTACATTTTGTTGTTCATGTCGTGCCTGTGTGTTATCTGGTGTACCAGAGTATCGCTACAGTTTGCAGGTTTTTGTCTCATATCGTATAAGGCTGTTGAATTTTTGTATTTTTTCTTTTTCATTTATTTCTCTTGCACTTCCCATCACTCAGAGTATAAGGAATATTAGGTATTAGAATATTCACTGCCTGAACAAAAACAATATGAATAATGTTGCTGTTCCAAAAGGGTCAAGGGTCAAATTGTTGGGCTGCATCAAACGAAGGATATTGTCATCTTTCAAATTCTAAAACCTGGAAGTTAGACCAGGTTCTTGGTTCGATTCCCGCCTCGGGTCTGTGTGCATGGAGTTTGCATGTTCTCCCAGTGCTTGGTGGGTTTCCTCCGGGTTCTCCGGTTTCCTCCCACAGTCCAAAAACATGCAGATTAGGCTGATTGCCGTTCCCAAATTATCTGTAGTGTGTGAATTTGATTGTGAATTTTGACCGGAGATCCTACCACGGTTGTACGAATGGGAATAAATACATGGGACACCATTGGCCTCCATGGTCCCTAGCTGGACTACAGAGGTTCCTAGATAAATAGATGGATGGACGCATCATAAAGAAATCGGCAGTAGAAATCAGTTATTTTTAATAGCGAAAGCAAGAGCCTTTCCACATGCACAAGGCATTGAGAACTCACAGGGTTGAGACTAAACAGCTGTGTGGCCATAAAAATCACACGTGTTAGTGAGACTAATAAAGAGAAGAAAAAAGGTTTAAATTTGGTGGAGAGCGTAAAGATTGGACTTGAAGAAGGTCATGTGGTCTGATGAGTCCAGATTGTTTACTCATGTTTCATCTCTCTACTGCACCTTCTGCTTCAGATGATCGTTACTAAACATATTTTTAAACAATTATAAATAAACCCCCCCCCCCCCGCATCAGCTAGATTGAAATCCTATTAAGTTATTCATAGCCATCTAATAAACTCTTATATCTCAAACTCTACAGATTGCTTTGTTGTACAGTACTTTAATTAGTCTTTCTCCGCCTCAACAAGAAAGCTCGCTCCTATCCGGGTCAATATGCATTTATAACGCGAGGCTCCGGGATGCAGTCCCATGTAAATCAAGTTACGAGGTGTAATGTTTGATTACTCGTCTCTTGTGGAAATCAGGCCGCGGCGACCTTGAATTGATACGCGAGTCGTTCTTCAAAGACAGTAATGCCGCTAATTTAATCTCTTCCTCTCGCTCGTCTTCCCTCTGTTCAATATTTCATCAGTTACTGTTCTGTTTGAAATAGCACTGCTTTTATTACTTTGACCCATCGAACTTTTCCATGGCAGGTTGCCTGTATCTGTTTCTCTCTTCTGTATTTTTTTCTTCTTTAATGATAGATAGACCCCCTGTAGTGTTAATGACACCTTGGAGTGAGTGCAGCCGTGCCATCTGCTTCTGTGAACAGGAAATGAATGTGACTATTTTTTGCTGTAAATTAAAAAGAAAAAAAGAAAAAAAACAAAGATACGTCCCTCAATTCAAAGTCCCAAATCTCTCAATTTAACGCTCAAGAAGTCCGCATTAATCATCAAAACCATGAAAGCGTTATGCTAAATTACAATGACTGGATCTTTGACTGAGCTGTGTTGATAGTTCATGTCAGACTTTGACAGCCTCAGATTTGGCCCTCCTGCCACTATGTGACACTTGAAACAGTGATTAGTGGATCTTTCTCTTCTTCTTTTCTGATGTTTCAACTGTAGGTAAAGATATTTGTGAAGCTGGCAGCAAAATGCTTCACATGGTCACGCTGCCGTTCTTTCTATTCAAAAACTACATTTAGAATAAATGTTTAAATTATTATTTTATTATTCAAGGCGGCACGGTGTCTTAGTGGTAGCACCTCCAAGGTCCGGGTTCGGTTTCCGGCCAGGTTCGATTCCCGTCTCAGTGTGCATGGAGTTTGCATGTTCACCCCATGATGGGTGGGTTTCCTCCGTTTAAAAATTAGCAAGGAACATCGCTAGTCACACTCGCGTGAGCGCAAACTAACGGAATCACTGCTGTGAAGTAATACAACAACGTTAATTTAAAAAAATGTCCGGTTGAATTTTGGAAAGAGCTAAAATTTTTGTGTGTGACCATGAAGTGCGCAGAATGAAGGTGCGAGATCACGTTTATTAAGTAGATTTCCATTGCACACTCGTATTAAAAAATGTACAGCACCATCTGTTGAATTTAAAATTTTTTTTTTTTTTTTCATGATACACACGTTGACAAAATTGTTGGTACCCTTCGGTCAATGAACGAAAAATTGACAATGGTCACAGAAATAAATAAAAATTCTATGAATGTTAACCAGTGAAAGACAGACATTGCTTGTCAATCATGCTTCAACGGAATTATTTAAAAAATAAACTCATGGAACAGGCCTAGACAAAAATGATGGTACCCCTACTGTAACTTAATAGTTTGTTGCACAACCTTTTGAGGCAATCACAGCAAGCAAACGATTCCTGTAGCTACCAATGAGCCTTCTGCACCTCTCAGCAGGTATTTTGGCCCACTCCTCATGAGCAAACTGTTCCAGTTATTTCCGGTTTGAAGGATGTCTTTTCCAGACGGCATGTTTCAGCTCCTTCCAAAGATGAGTCTCTGTGTTCTTTTTGGTCAGCAGTAGCTTTTGCCTTGGAACTCTCACTTGGAAGCCCTTTTTTGTCCAGTCACTTTCTTATTGTTGAATCATGAACACTGACGTTAACTGAGGCGAGTGAGGCGTGTAGTTCTTCAGATGTTGTTCTGGGTTCTTTTCTGAGCTCCTGGATGAGTCGCAGAGTTTGGTAGGCTACTACTACTGCGAAGGTTCACCACTGTTCCAAGTTTTCCCCATTTTTCGATAATGGCTCTCACCGTGGTTCATCAGAGTCCCAAAGCCTTAAAAATAGCTTCGTAACCTTTTCCAAACTTATGCTTTGTTACTATACATACCTGTTCTTGAATTTCTTTAGATTGTTTGTTTTTTTAGATGTTTTAGCATGCTTCACTTCGTCAGACAGGTTCTATTAAATGTTTTGTTTTGTTTTTCAAATAGAGGCTGGTAGCTTTGGGTAGCTACTGTAGGGGCTTTGGGTGCTGTGGGTTGCAGAGTGGGGCCTTTGTGGATCAGACTTTTTTGTCTTTTGCATCTCATGGGTGGTTGATCGGATGGGGATCTGGGGGAGTTTCGGGGCTGGTTTTGGCGAGCTTTGGTGCACTGGGGGTGTTCTGGTGCTTTTCTACTGTGGCCAGCATTGGCTTTTTTTTTCCAACGAGCTGTGCTGCATTGGCACCTTTGGTAAGCCTCGTGTGCCCATGATCCTGTCACCAGTTTAGTCCCTAATCAATGTTGTTCACGTCACCCGTAAGTGATCATAGTGTTATGGCTGATCAATGTAAATTCTAGTACAATATTTTATTTTAATGCTAATAATCAGAGACACGTTCTGCTAATTGATCAAAACAGGCATATGAATTAACGTTCTAATTTATTGTAAATTAAATTGATAACACTTTACTTTAAGTACCACACATAAGAGCTTAATTACAATATGTTAAGATCTACAGTTTACAATGAAGCTCACTTGTAAAATCTTTATTAATTAGGTATTAAAGTATAATGAATTACATTGCTACTGTACGTAAATAAACACCTGTTGAGGATTTTTTTATTAGATGAAATTCAACATTATAACAGAATATACACAAATATCACAGGCACAGACCGACAGTCTTTAAAGGTTCGTGGTCGTAATGCACGAACCTTTGGTCGTAATGCATGATTGTAGAAGTTATTCTATTTCTTTTGGCAGCTCGAACCAATCTGGACATTTTCCTCTGACTTCTGAACAGAACTGCAGCTCGTTCAATTCAATTCAAGTTTCTCTTTTTCCGCAGCATTTTATCTTCACTCTATAGTCTATTGTGAGTGAAGATCTCCGAGGCTCAGAGTCTCAGAGACACTTAATCCAGCCCACCTGGATATTAACACCCTTGCTACGATCAAAGTCACAGAGACCACACTTTTCCTCTTTCTGTCTTTATGTCTGATGTGAACATTAACTCAAGCTCTTCACCTGTATTTGCAAAACTTCTCGATTGACTGGTTAGATAAGAGGCGTGATCGTGCAGGTGTACATGTGTTCCCAATAATGTGGACGAGGGCTGATTTCACTGCTTATTCTAACTTTAATTTACACTAATATCGAGTCTACTAATTTAAACGATGTAGCGTGTGTGTGATCCATTCACATCGTTCAATTACGCTGTTCGATTTTGTAAGGATGTTGGCCCTAATAGAAAGAAATAGCACAGTGGGAAACATCATCACGCTATGGGTGAGCTTGATCTTGAGCTTGGGTCTGATTTTACTCAGCGCTTTGAAAATTAATGATCAAATTACGTCTGTTGTGCAAAAACAAATTGTGTTAATGCGACTCATTTAATTTAAATGGAGCCAATATACATATCTGAGTGAAACAACTTCAATGACTGTGTGTGTTATTCTAAAAATACAGTGACCTTGTGACTAGCAACGCGTTCGACTTGTGAATGATTTCATAGTCTACTTGGAAATTTGGCTGTAATGACTTTAATTTTTCAATGTATAACCAGTGGAGCTGTGGATCACAAGCAGCCTGGAAATACCATTTTTTTGGACAATTCCAAAAAAAAAATTCAGATTAAATTAAATTCCATAGCACTGAAATTTTCTGTGTGATTTATTTCAGGCAGCTCAATTTCATATAGATTTTAAAATAATAGTAATAAGCATCCACACACTCAATAAATGGTGTTGTTGACTGTGTAAATATCATGTCTCCTACAAAGCAATAATCTTTTTTGCCTGCCAGTCTTCTGCTCCACACTCCAGTCCAGTAGGTGGCGGTATTGTGGGAATCGCCCACGAACTCAAAAGAAGGAGAAGCAATAATCTTAAATATACAATAGGTGGTTCCAATCGGCCTGAAGTATACATCGCAGGAACTTCAGCCATGTTAAGTGTGATTCCAAACAGCAGGGAGCGAAAATGTCCAGTTCGAAAGGGAACTGCGAATGGTGTAGGGAACCACTGAACAATGGGTGTTCACTTCACCCGAAATGGAATGAAAAAAATTCCCCCAGTCATTGCGTCTCGCTGGGGCGTGGAACAAAAATGGAGCTCGAAAAAGGATTTTATCATCATTGTTATTAAGGACGACATCATATTAAAAGGACACAGTCATTTGAGTTTAACTTAATCAAGAAATCCTTAGTATTATATAGGTTAGTAATCTCTGTACATCTTTAATCAAGTCATATTAAAATCAATAGTTTATTTATAAGTTATAGACGTTTCAATAGTATGTTTTATAATGGTATAAGTTTTTGTTTCAATAAATATTCAATATTTAGTTTCCATAGTGTGAAATTTAAACAGCAGCAGCGACAGGTATCTGAGGGGCTTATGTTACCATGGTAACGCACAGAGGAAGCGAGACGTCTGTGCTGGTGACTTCGCAGGGGACTCCGAATGGTGGAGTTTTGTCGAGGGAAGTTCCCTTCTCTGCAAACAGAGGAGGGAGTAGGGAGCACCCTGTGAAGTGCACTTCGGGAATGGGACGCAGCTAAGTATTTGCAGAAGATGCGAACTTTGATTACATATTTGATTACAATTTTTTTATTTATTTATTTTTAAAGAATGTGAATTAATTCTGAACACAAAAATGACCAAATTATTTAATTAATTTATGAGACCAACATGATTGTTTAAATTGCATTATCAATTAAATTACTCAACTCTAGCAACCAATATTCTTGAGGGGAGGCCCGCTGGAGTTAATGTCACCAGTGGTTTTTCTTATCCATAACAGGCTGTTAAAGCAGTGATATATGTGATGCACTGACCTGGGGTTGCTTCAATTGGTCAGGTCTAGACTCAGCAACGTCATTTCGGCAATAAAGTAAAGTCAGCTGATGACCTGAATATACTGAATGACCAGGGTGTCACATCTACAGAGTTTTTTTCTTCCCTGATGACACGTGTACAGTATATTACAGGACTCACTTTGTGTGCATGAGGAATCATTTTCACACATGAACTGGACACCACACTGTGTGCTCTAACCAAATCTAAAGGTGACTGAATGTAATCATAAAGTGTGTGATCTTTTATATTTTCTTTTTTTGTCCAGGCAGAGTATATAATTCAAGTAAATGAATAGAATTTAAAGTGTGGAGGGAAACCGCCAGCTGAAATGGGCGGTTGCTTTTGTGAACTTTGTCCCTGGAAGCACTTATAAATTTTTTTGCGATTTGAAAATATGCAATTTTTGAAATGGCAAACATTTTATTCTGGTAATTTCTATATTTGATAGACTTCGCGCTAATAATTATCCTGTGACATTAAAACGAATAAGGAATATTTTTTAAATGTCAAGCAAAAGTCTCTAAAGCATACAACAGGCTTTCAGGACAAAGCACTTTCCAGCACATGGCAAATTTTCATATCACATTTGTAAAAGTGCACTATAATAAAGAATCAAAGCATTTTATTGCTTACGAATCTTTTCAGCGATGTCATGGCTAATATGGGACGGAGGTGTTGCCATGTACATCTAAAATAAACTGTATTAAAATAAACGGTTGGAAACAGGAACGGGGGAAAAAAAAAAAAAAAAGACTACACTGATTTTTCCAGGATGTCAGAAAAAAGACAAATTGATGTTAAATGCGTGCGTGTGTGTGTCATAGAATGGAAGGTTTGGCCTTACTGCACTGATGACCTTGTACGACGACATCCTTGAGGGCCAGCAAACCGCGCTGGCCTGAGGTCACAGCTTCAAATATGATCTGCAGAGGAAAAAAGAAAAAAAAAAGCCCATAACCACAGTGATAAATGCACGCACCTTTAAAATGTCACACCCCCGATGAGGCGAAGACCCCCAGGGGAGACGACCTGTAGTGTCAAATCAGCAGGGTTTCCAGGATAGGAACGACGCTAAAGATAGCGTTATTGTACAAAACTCAAAATCTGATGACTTTACATTACTGTACATTTCCCTTTTAAAGAACATTTGCTTTTATTAGAAAAGTATCAACTTTTGTAACAGTAGCAGAGCATCACTGTATAGCTCACTCAAGGATCTCGAGGATAATCAGAATGTCTCCATCAGCTAATCCTATAAAACTACACCATGTGGACCTCGGCCAAATTGTTTAAAGGCGTTCCTATTAGAAAATAGTTAAAATTAAACACACAGCCGGCCACGCTGAAAACATGTGGCACAACATTTGTGAGTGTATAGACCAGACCTATTTTTGCATCATGTATTTTACGCATCATTCAACTGTTTAGGCTTTAAATAGGGAGACGCATACTATCCACAAAAGTTAGATAAAACAAGACAGATACACACGACGGATCACCAGACATGCCTTATTCTCTTGGTGTTGTGTACTCGAGCTATAATTCACGTAGTAAATCCCCAGCATGCACACACATCACACTGGCCTTTCAAAAATATGCGCCAATAACAAAAACTCATTTACTTTCACTGAAATTAATAGAATGTCTTGATTGCACACCTGTGTATTAACTAATGACCTTGCTATTTTTTTTTTTTACAGAGATCTTCAGTCAGTCTTTTAATATGACATACTGTAAAGGCTCTTGTGAGCTAATACAAGCTCAGTACAAATAAATGTAAAGAGTAAGGATTTTTAGACCTTAACTCAACTACAAATGTACGTAAATGGAGAACTATTATATTTGAGTAGTAAGTAACATTCTTACTTAGAGTCTCTATTTTTACTTAAGTAAAGTATTTGTGTACTTTGCCCACCAATGGATACGACCATAATTACAGTCGAATAGTAGTCGAATAATAGTACTATATAAATAAAGTATATAGTATATATAGGATTATTAAATAAGATTACATTTTGACTTGGAAAATGAACAAGTCTTGGTTTATGAGTACCAAGTATCATTTATCACACGTGTGCTTCTTGTTTTGACTCCGAGCGTCACATGATCACAACTGAGTCAATGGTTTTTCTCTCTCTTGCACTGCGGAATTGTGGGTAATTGTCTCCCCTGCTGGGTCTTAGTGCGCGTTTCTTACTGGTATAAACAACATCCGTGCACGCGTGTACTGTTTACTATAACACTGTGACCACGTGTGTGTGTAAAACATATTTTATTTTGTGCCTGTACAGTATGTGTGTGTGTACAGCGCGCGTGTAAAGCAAAAGCAAGTCTCATTAGAGAGGTTAAAGACCCATTTTCTCTCTCTGTATCAGCCTGCTCTGTGTGTCTATGTGCGTGCGCGTGTCATTAGACAACGTGCCACACACACACACAGACCTCTCCTACTTTCGCCTTCACAGACACACAGACACTCTCTTAATACACAGCACCTGCGCGCACAAACGGCAACACTTATCTGTCGGGATTCATTTTTACTTTTAAGGTAAAATGGAGGTTAATTTGTTTTATTTTTACTTTATATTTTGTGTTATTTTTATGTATTAATTTTTTTGGGCTGTGGAACATTCATTAAGAAATAATTAATCCATTATTTCTTATGGGAAAATTCGATTTGGTTTACGAGCCCGCTTCCGGAACAAATTATACTCATAATCCAAGGTTCCACTGTAATGGTACTAAAAATAGTACAGTATACAGGTTTATCTTTACATTCCTTTTTTTGTTTTTAAGGGCAATGTTTGAAATTAAATTCAAATGTTTTGGGACCGTATTTAGGGTTTATATAAAAAGTATAAAAATAGTCATTTATTGGCATTTTTTTGACCACATCCAAAATTCACGGTTTTTCACAATTCGCGAAAGCTCACGTATTTAATAGTATAAACTAAATTTAAACAAAGGAATTTTTTTCTAAAAAGACTTTGAATCATAACATTGTGCATCTGTGTTGTCTATATAAAACTAAATTGATCGAAAAGCATGATGGACAGAGGTTTCATAGCTAGATTTTACCTGTAAATTAATACATAAAGTTACACATTCTCTTAAACATTTATTTGAATGACTAAAGTCTTTGAAAAATTATTAATGGAACAATAATGATCTCCGTAAATGGAAATCTATCTCTTCTGCGGTGTCTCTCTCATCTTCAACAGATTTTTCAGCCGATTTTGACAGTTTTTTAAATTCTTATGATTATTCCCAGTACTGATGTGGACTCTACATGAAAAATTGTGATCATGTAATTAGTGTTCTCTCTCTATTGGTATTATATTGTATTATATTAACTATTAACTGGAAAATCACTGCATATTATACTGTGTATGATTGTGTACGTGACTAATAAAATTTGAATTTGAAATCAGTTGTTTAAGAAGTGAAGTTGCATTCCACTACATGCACAACTAACAAAGTGAATCACACCTTACTATCATGCAGAGGTGTCAAGTAACGAAGTACAAATACTTCGTTACCTTACTTAAGTAGAAATTTTGGGTATCTATACTTTACTGGAGTAATTATTTTTCAGCCGACTTTTTACTTCTACTCCTTACATTTTTAAGCAATTATCTGTACTTTCTACTCCTTACATTTTAAAAATAGCCTCGTTACTCTATTTTTATGATCATAACGTGGAACCCCCCCCCATCCATGATAAGAACGCGCACAACACCCCCATCCCCCCTCCCCCCCGGTCACGTGATAAGAACGCGCACAATGCCCCCCCCCCCGTATGATCAGAAAGTGAGACCTTAATGCTTTTGTCGCCCCTCACGGTACTTTTACTTTTATACTTTAAGTAGTTTTGAAACCAGTACTTTTACACTTTTACTTAAGTTAAAAGCTTGGGTTGATACTTGAACTTTTAAAGAAGTATTTTTGAACCCTAGTATCCATACTTCTACTCAAGTAATGAATGTGAATACTTTTGACACCACTGCTATCATGTACAGTCACATTTTTGCATCCTGGTGCATCAAATTTAACAAAGAATGCTTACATGATGCTGTTTTAGGCTTTAAAACTGCACTAATCTGTGTCTAAAATTCCTGATTTTAAGCAATGAGTTTTCACTCCAAATATTGACTGTTTATTTTATTACTCTTTATAAAAGTTTCTTTTATGCAGAAATGTTTTTCAAAGCATCTTTTTCTTATGCCATATTTTTGTATGTGCCCAAGACTTTTGCATAGTACTATAAGTAAAACAGCTGTAGGTTTTACTGAGTTTGCTGGAGAATATGACTTCTTCTGGTAACGTTGTCTTCTATTTTTATACAAATCCCAGGAGCGTACATTAGGTTTTTTGTTTCCAACTGAAAACTGGTCTTTCTTGTACTATATTTGTACTATATTTTCCTCACAGCCATGCATATATTCTCCTGTAATGTTATTTATTTATTTATTACTTTTTAAGTTATATATGGAAATACTGAATGATTTTGTACATAATTATGCAGACATGATGAACATATATAACAAAATTGGTACAGCATAAAATATGACGCATAAGACTTTTGCACAGTACTGTACATATACACATTAATACATGCTGATTATCAATTAAATACTTTACACAGATCCCAGAAAAAAATCCAGTGCAGCACAAATCGCTGGAAAAAAATGTCAATGCTGGCCATGACTGAATGGCACCAGCACACCTGGCTGTTGCACATGGGGGGAAAGAATGGAGCCCAAGACATCCAACCCAGCCTCCCATCTCCCCAGTTCCAATCCGCTCCCGCACCCCTGGGATGTGTCATATAAACAGGTCCGATGCCCCACCCTGCAACCCACAGCACCCAAAAGATCCGCCGCTAACGTCATGGTGCTGGACATCAGAGGTCTTGTGGAGGTGTGTCCTGAGGGGCCAGAGCCACCCTGTTATAGCTGATTGGTGTGTCTGTGTGTAAGAGTCTATATGCATTGAATGCTCTGTACCACTTTATAGCAATACATTTCATGTGCAAAAAAAATACATGAAGTGCTCCAAGTCAGCTGTAGCTGCACTTGCTAGATTAAAACATGTTTTTTTTTTCCCTCGCTCTCTCTCTCTCTCTCACTCTCTCTCTTTTTTTTAATTACTCATTAACGAGGTCAGAAGTTCTGCAGAACTGAAGTCAGGCTCGTACATAAACCTATCAAAGTATTAGCTATAACTACGCTCATTACAAAATGTACATAAAATGAAATCCATGTATCTACATGAAAATATAACCTGTGTGCATTTGCTCTGTGATGAACAGCAACAAAGATAAAGTAGTCCAACAGCAATGGATCCCTGATAACCTGCTCATCCTACTTCGTTTACATCTTAGTCAGATTGCAGGTTATTAAGCTTATTACGGAAACATGTGTTACGAGATTCCACGCACTTTATTTCTGTTTATCTTTAGGCCGCAGACAGCATGTTTTCCGACAGACGTTTAAATCATCCGGCTTAATAGCCGTCTGCAATTTTCGAAACTATCGTCAATCATTCCTAGCCTAATGGGAGGGTGTACTTTGCTAATCCCCGAGGGGAAGTTTGCGATTTGGTGTGCAACATATTGCAGGTGCGAACCAATTTGACCAATTATGATCTGGAGTGATGTAGCTGAGATTGATGAACTGTCGATTTCACGCAGCATGCTCACTTCACCGAGTGTCTCCACTATTTTGGTGTTATGACACACCCCACTTTTGGATTCCAAATACAGCCACGGCGATAAAGAAATACGTATACGGTTACAGAATGCACTTGCATTACGCCCCTTGCAAACGACAAATGCACAGTGGTGACAAATTCCTAAATGCACAGAGGACTTAAATACAGTACATTTCCATGCACATGTGCATTCCTACCATATCATACATGTCCCTGACATCAAACCCCTTGGTCCTGAAGTCTTGTGCTGTCTCTTGATAGAGTCTCATTCCCTTAAAATTACCCTCGTTTCCAAGAACGGATGTCACGGTCCGCCGCTGGTCTACAACTCCTGCTTTATACGTAGCGCCTTCTCAAAGAACTCCTGAATCAAAGCAAAGAATCTGCCAAATTACAGACAACTCTGTGTTTTTAACTCTCAAGCGAGCCGGTAAAAATCGTTTTAATATTTCTTTTGTCCCAAAGACATATAAAGCTCGTATTATGTCTCAACAGGATTCCAGATGCTTGAATAATTTATTACTTACACACCCAGGACCCGCCGCAAAACTGCTGGCGCAAAATAATTCAGACGGAACCCTTTGCATTTAAACAGCACTTTAATGCCACGTCTATACATGTTTTATAACTTCTCTATAACTGTAATGCGCCTTGCGATAAATGAACGTGCTCTCTAATGAGGCCCGTGTGCTAGGAGTGCACTAGCCACGTCTCATCAGAACCCATCTGTCTGCCCCGCCACTGCCGGTTCTAATGGGCTAATTTGGCTTAGCGGCGCTCTCCTTTGCGAGGTGCGGGGGTCTTGGTCTGCCAATTAACACCAGACTTTCCCGCGAACCCTGGAGAGAGGACACCTAATAAGCAGGCATGTGTGAAATCAGGCTCCTCTCTGTGGACCCCAGCGTAGCCTTCCACATGTGAAAATGAACCACTAGGCAGAGAGGGAATGTAATTTTTTTTCTAATATAATAGGGGAGGGTGGTTTTCATTATGTGGTGAGAGAGAGAGAGAGAGAGAGTGTGCGAGAGCGAGATACGGGAGCGGGGTAGGAGAGCGAGGAAGCGAAAGACGGCGACGCGGAGAAAAATACGGACATGTGAAGAGAAGATGAAAGGACAGATAGGTGACATGTTCTCAGGTGTGAGGAGTATATGGTTGATCATAAAACCATATACCATTACACTGCATATAAACGTGAAAGAAACTTTTTTAAATGTACATATGAGTTACAAAGTAATAATGAATCTATTTATTGTTTTGGCCACAGCTCTGATTGGTCAGGAGGTGTTAAACTTTCTTTAACAGCCGTCCAAATCAGATGTATATTAATGCGCTCATTCTAACAGGTTATTGCTACTATTATAATAACTTACACATACTGTAACTAGCAGAAACTACATATAAATGGATTTAAAACATGTATAAATGTTTATTTAACGTTAATCGAAGGAGTCTCGTAGAGATGGGGGAATGTATTCAGTGATGTACTGCAGTTCTTTTCTGAGGCAATTCGTGAATCACCACATTATTATTACGTATTTATTTATTATTTTAATCTATATACGTTTGCATTTAATGATGTTGCAGTTGCTCTGTAATCCTACAGGTGGCACTCTAAACTATTCACACATTGGCAGCCAGCACAGCATCCTGGGTGAATTATTTGCTACTAGATGTGCCTGTGACTTTGTTCACGTGGAATGTAATTGCACACTCATGAGTGCGATTAAAAAATAATTTAAATCTACATCGGCATCTGTTGAATTTTGGAATGAACAAAAATGTTTACGTGTTACCGTGAATTAACACGTGGATATACAGTATATATATTCATATTCATACATGTACAGGTATATTCCAGTGTACTCTGCTTTTAATTCAATGTTTGATATATATCCTTTTTTTAAATACCTATTATTTTTATACCTACATTTATTTAAATTAAATTTCTTTTATTGGCATTATTCTTTTTTTTTTTTTTTGTGGCATTCAGTGACGGACAGCAAAGGAAGAATTTCATTGTACAGTAAAGAACATGTTTCTTCATTTTTTTGAAGGTTGATTTTTTTTATTTTTTATGATATAATGACATTTTCAATTAACATTTTTTTAAGTGTCATATCTTCTGTTTCTGTGGGGCGATTGTGAGGAAACAAAGTCTATATGTTACCTCAAGCTCGGCCAAATACATCTGTGAAAACCCTATTAAAATTCACTTAGCAGATTTTATGTGATGCATGCACAAACAAACAGACAGACAGTAAAAAAAATCCAAAAAACATTTGTAAATTTCTTCAACGTACAGACATGCCACATTTACAGTTTTATTATACAGTATGTATAGATCATTTAAATGGGATCTTTATAAAATCATTATATAAGCAGAATCGCAATACAAATAGAATCGGCACCTGGGTATCGTGATGATATCGTATCAGCTGCTCCCTTGTGATTCACGTAGAGTCTCATATAGTATTACTAATAGGTTAGAAAGCCAAATATTTGACAAACTAACATAGTCACCGCTGCAAAACAGTGATCCGTCGTTCTACTTTACGTCATGCTTTATTCCTCACCTGGTAGAAGTTGGGCCAGTAGGTGCTGATAGCGAGTTCCACTTGGATCCAGGTCTTGCTGACGGGGCCTGAAGTGTTCCAGACGGGCAGACCTACGGGGCTGTTGTTCTCTTTAATGTAGATGTTGAGGTACCCGGGGCTGCCGCTCTCCCTGCCAGTCACCAGGTACTGAAACGTGACGCAGTGTGTGTCGTTCTCTTTCAGCTGAGGGCTCAGCAGCTGCGCTCTCTGTCCGGCGAAACGGCCTGACGTGTTCACCATCATGAAGGCTGAACCTGGTAGACGAAGAGGCAAAAACATACAATAATATTACACTGATAACATTAAGATAACCTTGTAGATATGCGACAGCGATGTAGAATGGAATAAACGAGTTTATAAAGAATAAATCTTATGATAATCTTACCGCATACCGGTCAACCTTTTTTTTTTTGTTGCCATATTAGCATGCAACAATGATCTGACCCAAACATAATTATAACCGGCTCTCTACTCTAAATAAGTTGTCCCAGTTGTCTGCTTGTTTAAAAAATAGTTTTTTATAAAACTAAGGCTTGGACAGGAGTGCTGGTTTCAATGTTTTTTTTCGTTCTCATCCTGATACATTACGGTTCATATAATTAGAGCTAATTCATATGCCGACTCCAAATAATGAGATTTTTTTTTTCCAACTGCACAGTTCTCAAAGCAGATCTCAGTGAGCGGATGCTTATTTGTGAGGCTCCAATGTCAGCACTTTGTAACAGTCAAAGAAAAAAGCTGCAACTTCCTCCCATGGAAATGTCTTAAATCCTGTACATAGGTTAGTTTCTCCGTAACATGACAAGCTGAGAGTTTTTCTTTTGGTCTAATTAACTCAAGGCTGGTGAGCGACTATAAAATATGTGATGATTTGTTGCGTGGATGTTGCACATCATTAAATGTAACTATAAATAGATTTTTAAAAAAAAGAAGACGACGACGACGACTGGGTTCTAAAGTGGCGCAAGAGATAAGTGCTTGCGATCTCGATGATGCTACAGCACATCTGTTGCCCGGAGCCCTGGAGTAATAAATTGGCCGCTCTCTGGTTGTGAGGTGGTGTACAGTACTTGTGCTCCCACTTCGATCATAGCAACATACAGCTACAGTACGGCAATCCTAAGCATCTGTAAGCTCATGCAAGAAGATGGGGCAGGAAAATGCATTTCCTCGGGTGTGTTACGTCGCCCCCTATTGATGCCTGTGCGGCGGTTTGAAAAGATGGCTGGCGTTGTCTTGGAGGAAGTACGTGATAGCCTTTGCCCTCTATGATTGGTACTGTAGCTGCAATGTGAAAAGAGAGAGCCCTACGATGGAGTGGGAAGTGGCAATGACTTAAAAAAGGATTAAATTGATTGATTGATCCTTTTGTTTAAAATGATTTTTTTCTTTAAATCACTTAATCATTTTTAAATCACTTTGATTCATTTCTGTGCATTCCCCAAATGTAGAAAGGTTTTAATGGTCAGCCTCCCCAAGGTGGTGCTCCCTCTATCATCTGGAGATTGCGAGTTCGATTCCCGGGTGATGCTGAAGCCTCTCTCAGCCAGGAGGAGTGACCTGATTGGCCGAGCTCTCTCAGAGGGGAGGGATGGGAGGCATTCGAGCGTACGAACCAGATAGCGGTCTCCTCCAATTGTGTTGTGCTGATCCCAACAGTGAGTGAGCAGGCAATTCGAAAAGATGTAGTTGGCTGGCGTCACGTGGCTAAGTGGTTCCCTGACTGGTAGTAATAGCCTTGAGTGAGGAATGCCCTAACGGCGGCTGGGAATTGGATACGACTAAAATAGGGGGGAAAAAACTTCCCCCCCAAAAAAACAAAAGGTTTACTGGATGTTCACTGGATCCTGCGCTTTTGCAGATATTTAACCTCTTCTCCTCCTCCTAAGTTTGTGAGACACATGGCATTCGCTGTAACGTGTTAATCAACATGGTAAAAGCCTTTTTCCCGTTCGTAATTGATTAAAGCGGAGCCACTTCATTAAAGCGACTGCTTAATTTGTCTTAATTAGCATCGCTAATTAATATATATCTGATCTCATTACAGCACTAAGCTGCAGACGGATCAGCATATACTGTACAATGGCTCTCCACAGAAATCCCTCACTGTAAAAGACACTGGGAAATACTCTTCTTTACACGGTGTGAGCTCACACACACACACACACACACACACGCACATATAGTTAATGCAGCCAAAGTATTACTGCTGACATTCAACTGTGGTCCAGCTGAAACGGGACTGATCAGCTAGTGTTAGATTCATCTGGTGATTCTCATTTCACACACACACACACACACACACTTACACAAAAAAGATTCTAACACGGGTTCCTCCATAATTATCAGATGCCGTAAAGGTTAATACGAGTCTCTCATTAGTAACCAATAGCAGACAGGCAGGAGGATTATGTTGACGACAGTTTCAGAGAAAAGGCCAAATCGGCTCCTACAGTATACGCATATGCACATCTACTCAGATCCTATTAAACTCTCTCTCTCTCTCTCACGTTCTGAACCATAGTGATAATGAGTAAAGTTGAACTATTTGACTTTAAACCACCATTCTGTCATGTTTCTGACATCTAGTCATATTACCCCCCCATACTACCCAGTCACTGAACGCATTGCCGCTCCAAAACCCGGTATGGTAGTTGGAGGGTTGCGTCTGGATCTGGTGGTCTGCTTAGAAATGTTTAAATGTAAAGATAATAGCAGCAACTAATATGTTTAATTTAATAATGGTTGGCATGGTCGCCTCACACCTTGTGCATTTTATATTTACGAGCAAGTTACTTTATACAGTAGCAGCTCTAAACACTCCTTCTCTTCTCTCACCAGCGTCGTTTTTTTCTCTTTCTCTTGACGTTCTTCCAGTGATCCAGACCTCATCTGCCCTCTGCACCTACTGACTCGTCCCTATGCTGAACTGGACTTCATGTTAATTTAAAGAACTTCTGTTATATTGAACTTTCACCTGCACAACACACATGATGTTGTATCATTTCTATCTGTTATCACCTAAATGAGGATGGGTTCCCTGATCGAGTCCGGTTCCTCTCAAGATTTCTTCCTAATGCCATCTCAGGGAGTTTTTCCTTGCCACCGTCGCCGTCACCCTTGTCTTGCTCATCAGAGACATTTCATTCATCATTCATTCATTCATCTCATTATTACCTACAGTATACACATTTTTCTCACACATACAGTACACACTTCCAATTATTTTTCTTTTCTAAAAAAAAAATGTTCTTTCATTTTTGCGAAGTTGCTTTGAGACAATGACCACTGTTAAAAGCGCTATATAAATAAAATTGAATTGAATTGAAGTTAATAATAATCAACCAATCAATAAATCAACATTTATTTGTATAGGACCTTACAGCAAACTGAGTTGAACCAAGGTGCTTCACAGCATTAAAACAAAATAACACTTAAATTCTAATAAAATAAAATAAAATAAAATAAAATAACACATGAAATTAAAAAATATTAAAAGCCATTCTAAATAAGTGCATCAAAAAATAAATAAATAAAATAAATATTAAATTGAAATATGAAATTAAATTCAATAATAATAGTATAGCAATAAAAAAAATTCTAAAATGATAAAAGACACGCTGTCATGTTAGCATTACCTGTTACAAATGCTGACACTGGAGACTCCTTCCACAACTTTTAAACAAACTAAATCCACTAAAAGTGGTTAGCACTGTCGCCTTGCACCTCCAGGGTCTGGGTTCGATTCCCCGGCCAGGCTCGATTCCCGTCTCTGTGTGCATGGAGTTTGCATGTTCTCCCCGTGCTTGGTGGGTTTCCTCCGGGTACTCCGGTTTCCTCCCACAGTCCAAAGATATGCAGGTTAGACTAATTGGCGTTCCTAAAAAAATTGCCCGTAGTGTGTGATTGGGTGTGTGAGTGTGTGTATGTGAGTGTGCCCTGCGATGGATTGGCACCCTGTCCAGGGTGTACCCCGCCTAGTGCCTGAAGTCTCCTGGGATAGGCTCCAGGTCCCCCGCGACCCTGAACACAGGATTAAGCGGTATAGAAGATGAATGAATGAATGAATGAATAATAGTATAGCAATAAAAAAAATTCTAAAATGATAAAAGACACGCTGTCATGTTAGCATTACCTGCTACAAATGCTGACACTGGAGACTCCTTCCACAACTTTTAAACAAACTAAATCCACTAAAAGTGGTTAGCACTGTCGCCTTGCACCTCCAGGGTCTGGGTTCGATTCCCCGGCCTGGCTCGATTCCCGTCTCTGTGTGCATGGAGTTTGCATGTTCTCCCCGTGCTTGGTGGGTTTCCTCCGGGTACTCCGGTTTCCTCCCACAGTCCAAAGATATGCAGGTTAGACTAATTGGCGTTCCTAAAAAAATTGCCCGTAGTGTGTGATTGGGTGTGTGAGTGTGTGTATGTGAGTGTGCCCTGCGATGGATTGGCACCCTGTCCAGGGTGTACCCCGCCTAGTGCCTGAAGTCTCCTGGGATAGGCTCCAGGTCCCCCGCGACCCTGAACACAGGATTAAGCGGTATAGAAGATGAATGAATGAATGAATGACTGGAAATCATTAAACCGCAGCAAAAGTGTAGAAGTTACAGTATGTCTATGTCATAAATCTGAAAAGAGCGTTTCAGACTTGTTGTGAATAGCATTTATTCATTTCAGTGCTGTGAAACTTGAAACCAGGCTTGAATTTGTATAATTATTCATGTTAATTGTGTTAATTGCTCAACAGGTTTATGGAGGTACTGTACTGTATAGAAGGGAACACTGTACTGTATAGAGTGTACCACGTCTCGCGCTCCAGAGCATGATGAGCGTTCTAGACAATGACTGAGCAAAGCTACTTCAGAGGTCTATCAATTCACACGCATGTGTCTTAATGCTCCATCTGTCCACGGCTCCACACTACTCGCACCTCATCGCTCATGTTTACACCCTGAGCCGAGCAGACGGTGAGACACGGAGGTGTTTGGAACGAGGAAGTGTAAGGGTGTAGATTTAGGATGATGGGATGATTTTTTATTTTTTTTTTAAAGAATCATTATCCGTGTCGGCTCGCCTAATAAGGCTTTATTCCCACCGTACACGCCTCCTCCTGAGCCTTACATCAGTAGCGCTCTTGATTACCATTTAATGTTGTAATTAGTCAGAAGCACAGAGCTGACCAACGCTGCTGTCACACTTACGCAGGTGCGATCTGCTCCACTGTTTGGATGTTGTTGTTCTGAGAGCAGTGAAAGCGCACGTATGTGTGTGTGTATGTGTACTTCTGCACGTCTGCGCGTTTGAGCCGAACTGCTGAGTGGGTATCGCGCTGACCGCACGCTGCGATGGAAACGACTTGAGTCATCGCTGTGTTTGTGTTCGCGTGACTGATGTGGCCTGTTGGCCTGACGTTTGTTTATTCTTTTATTGCTGTGCTTTTGGAAAAAAATAAAAAATACCCACGTCAGTAATAGCGAGAGCGCCGCGGCTACAGCGACAGTTGTGTTTATGTTGTGATTATATTCTGATTTATATACTATTTCCACACAAGTGTAGCGATATGAAATACACACAAAAGCACACACACACACACACAAACACCCGGCCATCCTTCTGTGCACTTCTGATTTCACCACATGGGCTTCAGTACAATTATTATTCATATGCCTGTATGATTTATTTACAGAACCTACTGCACAACAAATATTGATATAAAATCTGATGTATCTTATGAAATAAGCCTATAATATATAAAAACATGCGCACTTTGTGAGTTCTACATTTCTGCATCGTCATTCCGGTGGAAGTAATGATGAGTTTAATTCCACATCAGAAAAATATGTGAGATCTCTGAGATTTAGGGATAATGAGCCATATTTGAGGCACATGTGAGAAGATTGACAAAAAAGCCTAAAATCTCATTCAAGTCTCAAAGACGGCTTGTTTCTGTATACTGCATGAGTCGCGCACAAATAAAAACTATCATCTCGGAGATTTAGAGGTAATGAGCCACATTTGAGACACCTTTGAGAAGATGCAGAAAAAAGCCTACATCTCATTCAAATTTCAAAGACGGCTCATTTCTGTCTTGGTTAAAAAGAAGAGATTTACACGTCATCTTGGATTTTGTCTTAATCAGAGCAACCTGACAAAGTAAAAGTGTGTGTATAGTTCTTAAACATGCGTAAAAAGTTCAATATTGTTCAATAAAAGAATTAAAGTATAAATATAATGGTTCTGCATTGCAATATCTGCAGGTCTTTGGACTGTGGGAGGAAACCGGAGAACCCGGAGGAAACCCACCAAGCACGGAGAGAACATGCAAACTCCATGCACACAGACCTGACACAGGAATCGAACCCAGGACCTGGAGGTGCGAGGCGACAATGTTAACCATTAAGCCACCGTCATACGGTAATTAACCCCAATCGGTCATGTATTCATGCAGTATTTTTCCACTGCATTCCTTGCGATCGTCCATCTGTATTCTTCAACCGTTTTCCTCAGAGACGTTCTGCATAACTGCATAAAAAAAACAAGACACTGTAACATGCTAAACAGAGTTTATCGAGTTATTTTTTAACCGTCATGTTGCCATGACACCTCCTGCAATACCCAGCCAGACAGAACTGACACGTACTGACCTGCTGTGCTTCTGACAGGATGCTGATATTCGTCCTAGAGAAGATGCCGAGAAGAAGTTGGGCAAAAGTGTAACTAGCGTCCGAGAAGCACAAAAAAAGGGAATGATAATGAAACCGAGAGAGTGAGAGCGTCGGGGGAAATAAATAAATAAATAAATAAATAAGCACGGGTCAATAACGCAAGATTGAGATTTGAGGAGGCTTAGTAATGGTAGTGATAGTGCACAACAAACAGACACTAGAGAGTGAAGAAGTGGATTAAGGTAACGTCAGGAGGATCAGAAGGTTCTGGGGACTTGAGAGAGGATAAATAGTCACTCCTGAGAAACCTGGATAGCAGGGACGGCTGAGGTGAATGAGCGCGCAGGGTTAAACCCCAGACAAAAAAGCATCAAAGTCACATTGCTCATAAATTACTTTAAGTGGATTGTTTTGGAGATACACTACTGTAGATTTGATCTGATTGAAAAGGTGCATGTGAAATATAGCAGTGTGATGAAGGTGAAAGTAGATTGTTTATTATCCATCATTCTTTTTTCCTTAAAAAATGTTTTTGAATTATTTAGCCCAACTGTAAATTTAATTACAAAAGAATAGAGATCCACGATTTGATTTGAAAAATATTTTTTTTAAACCACACTGCGATTATTTTTAATCTGCGATATGGAACTATTAGTACAGCAAATAACCGGACAAATTATCTCATGACAAAGATGTTTGCCAGTATTTATTTACCACTTCATATTTATATAAAAAAAATACATAAATTCCACACTATGCATATATTATCTGTAATAATATAACTGACAGGTCCATAACGTAATTTAATGTTTTTTCGAAACTGCACAACAATAAGTTTAGTGTTGTTTTTGGTCTGAATGATGGAGCTACTCCTAGGGCTGTAGTCCACTCCAAGCCCAGGAGATTCAAGACGAATGGACATTAAACAATTAAATTAAATAAAGGATTGAGGCTGATCTTTTTCTAACCTATCCTTTTTTTTTTTTAACTGGTTAGCTTCATTTTGTGCATCATGCCAACGGCATGTCTATGTTTCCCAGACAGACTTCCTTCTTATCCAAAAACACACTTCGAGTCCAAGACTGAGATACTCATGTACAGTATGTGGATGCACAAGACAAGTTCCACCCATTTGTCACAAAGTTAAAAGCGCATGACTTTCCAGGGTGCCCTTGTACAGTTTGATATACGGTAGCATTAAGATTTCCCATCCCTGGAACTAAAAGCCCCGAACCTGTTCCACCTGGACAGTAGAACCTATGCATGAAACAATCTCCATGAACACATGGTTTAGAATGGAAGAGCGTAAGTATCCTGCACATAATCCTGCCCATACCACAACCCTACTACACACCTTTGAGATGAACTGGAATACCAACTGTGCGCCCTCACCCGATATCAGAGCCGAACCTTAAACTAAAGCAGAAAAGCAAATTATACAGTAATTCTGGTTCAGTTCTAAATTCGTAAAGTTAATACCATGAAAACTCTACATGCTTGATTGCATTGATAAAAAAAAAAAAAACACTGATTTGCAATTTAATTTCATGAGATAGTTATATCATATCAGTATCAAATAAAGTAGCAAGCCAGGTTAACGCATTCGGCAAAAGAAGACATTTCTCCATCTGTCTTTCCGTTTTCCTTTCTCGTTTCTTTTTTATCATCATCATTGCTTCTTCTGCCTAACAATGGCGTGCTCAGGACCCAATTAAAACCAGCCAGCTCTGACTTTCTTGGCCGCAGCAGGTGTGTTGGAGTGGTTTCATAAAGGCCACAGTACTCAGTCCAAGGTCTTGGGCATTCGACAGAATGACTTTATTATCAGATCAGCAGCACTTCAGATTATAATGCAGCACCACAGAGCACGAGAGATCCTCCGTCTGAGCTGAAGCCTATTGAATGCTTTTGTGTGCAAAAGTGAGATATTCAAGTGCGATCTGTGGCATATACCAATCTGATCTTGCTGAGAAATACAAAAAAAAAAAAAGGATTCTTGTACAAACTACAGATTCTTGTACAAAATGATGAACACTAGAGGATAGATATTATAATTTCCAGCACTACTTCATGAGAGAAATCCAGCTTAGCCTTATGCCTGCGTTTTAAACATGATAAACATGTTGCTGAAGTTTGAAATCCAATCAAGTTTGTATATGCATTAATGATTTCTTGTGTCATTTGATTCTGATTTGTATTCTGTATCCCTCATTTACTTTATGTTTACATTATATTTACTTACACGGTGATGAAAAGCATTCGCGTGTCACAGTATGTACTGTTTATTAACACACTGGACACAATGACGATGTAGTGAGCATGTGATACAGTACAGTAAGTGTCTGGTAAAAGAGCAAAGTATCAGCTGATCAATAACACTGTTTGATCTTATTGGACCTGGTGATCATGTGATCATGTGCGTGATAGGAAATTAATGGAGACATAATATTAACCTTTAATAAATTCCCCTTTTCCCCCCCATTTTGACCCCGTTCCCACTGGGTTATTTGTAAAGTTTACAAACTCCTTGACTCGTTCGCTTACTACAGTACTGTAACTTCATTGCTGAATTTTAAACCCTACATTCTATGTTAAGGTTTAATTAACATTTCAATTATTCATCACTGTCACTAAGCAACATTTACAAATGTCTCCACACTCTTATCCAAAATGCTCTTCAAGTGACATTTAAAAGACGTCTTTTGTTTTTTTTTTCCCCCCCCTCAATATATTTTAGTGTTCTTAGCTTGGAGGCCTTTGTGATATGAAAACACTTTGTTGTAGAGTTCTACACAGAACTTTTAAGGGTTCTCCCAGTGGGATGTCCAAGAGACACATCAGAAGTGAAAGCTGCCGAGACTCGTGTTTCATTTGCTCAGAAACTGACTGGGATGAAAATAGTATGAAGTATGTGAGTGCATTCATAAGGACACATGGGTTTTAGAAAGTCAAGAGTAGAGATGACTTGGGCATTAACAGGGTAATTATCTGAGATTTTAGATTTCAGAATAAAAGATATTCTATAGGTTTGGTTGGAATCTTGGCTGTGGGCATCATGGTTGGGCTCCTCCCACAGATTGTTCAACCTCTTTCCATCTAGGAGTAGGTACGGAAACCGGCACCAGAACCAGCAGGTTTAGGGCCAGATATACTGTACACTTACATAGATAATGTACTGTACACTTACATAAAGCTAATATGCTTATAGCTCCTTATACATTTTGCACAATATATAATTACACAATATTGTTCCGTGTTGCAGGTTTGGCCACTACAAGATGTAATGGGAAAGTAAGGGGCCTTATGCAGCATGTTTATTAATTTAAACTTAGGGAACTAAAGAAAAAAAAAAAAAAAGCTCCTCCGTCTCCTCAGGACAGGACTTTGGAAACTGAAAATAAACTTTCACTTAACTGAGACTGTCCACTTATCGAAATGCTGCTCTCAGTTTCTTATTCTCGAGTTCTAACAATTTGGCTTGTATTGGGTCTTTGTTTTTGCTTTTGTCTTGTCCCGAGGTACCGGTTTTCCTGGAGCTCTAAATAGATGCGCTTCCAGGAGATTGCCCCAAAAGGGGCGCCGCCTAGCAACCACGCGTGAGGGTGACAGCGGATCCGCCTGTTCGGCACTCCGCAGCGTAGCCGCCTGTTCTGAACAGGGCAATACATTTTGCCTCATGTTGTTACAAATGAAGGTAGTCCCCAACTTACGAGCATTCAAGTTACAAATTTCCACAGATACAAACGGACTGCGGTTCTACAAAAAATAGGTACAGCAGTGCACCAAACACCAATATTTACAATTATGAACAATATTTTCAGTGTGTAAGTGAAATGTATAAGATGTCTAAAGTTCGGTATATTGCGTGTGGGGGGGGGGGGGTGCAAGAGAAATGAGTCGGCCTCACCGGTTTTAATGAATCAGTCCGGGAGAACGATGAAAGAAAATGACTGTCCTGTAACGCTGTCCTGAACAACAGAACACAGAGTTGAAAGTCCAATACTGTCATGCACACTCAATCTGCGCCCGGCACTAGGACCCGGAAGTAAGGCGGGCGCCAAACCAGGAAGTATAAAAGAGGTAAACAAACGATGACTCACCGCTCAGTCATTGAGTTCGGCCCATGTCGGTTCTGGTTGTCGTTTCGTCAAACCGTGAGTACTCACCATCTTGGGTTATATGCTTCTGCTATTTGTGTGTGTATTTATAGGACGCGGGTTAAATTTGTGTTTTTCCCTTGCTCCCTTTTCGCGAGAGTCCTTAGATTAAAGTCGCGTGGTTATCCTGCCTATTCGCTTCTTATCCGCGTTTGGGTTTACCATCCACGCTACATTGGGCTAACCGCTAAAGCTAGTCTTCTGGTCCCCGAGGTTAGTTCAATCCTGACAGAATGACTGAGCCATCCGCGGTAAACCCAGCGGATCATGCGCACCTCTGCGACGTGGTAGATCGGCATGCCGCGCTGATCGACAAGCTAACCGGAGAGATCGCTAATCTGCGCCGGGGCCTCCAAGACGTTGCGGCCTTGCGCCACGAGGTCGCGGAGCTCAGGCGGGAGAACGCGGATCTCCGTGCGGCTGTTGCTAGCGCGGCTAGCAGGCCTCCCGCCGCGGCGGCCGCAGCGCCGCATCCCCCCCCCCCCACTGATGTTTTCTTATCTTTACCAGAGAAGTGGAACGGCACGGACGGGAGGTGCAGTGTGTTTTTGACAGCGCTCGATCTGGTGTTCGAGTTCAATTCCACCAAGTACTCCACCGATCGGCTACGCATTGCTCTCCTTGTCTCGTTGCTAACAGGGCAGGCAGCTGAGTGGGCCACGGCAGTTATCAAAGCAGACACGGACACCGCCCACTCATACAATGAGTTCACCCATCAACTAAGACTTACTTTCGAACACCCAGCGGGCGAGGTGGAGACCGACACCAAACTCTACCATCTGCGGCAGGGAGGATCATCCGTGAGCCGGTACACCGCCGAATTCCGCACCCTCGCCGTACAAACCACCTGGGGGGACGCCGCGCTCCGGACATCGTTCTATGAGGGGCTGGCTTCCAGAATAAAAGACGAGCTCGTCGGACGAGAGCTCCCCGCCACGCTGGAAGGGCTGATCCAGCTCACCCTCCGCATTGATCAGCGCCTCCTCTCTCGTCCGAAGCCGGTCCCGAGGACCCTGCCGCCTGCACCCACCTTCCACCACTCCACTCCAAGACCACCTGTAACCTTCATTACCGCCACTACGGAATCTGTCGGTTCTCCACCTCCTGCCGTGGTTGACACCGGAGCCGGGGAACCCATGCAACTAGGGCGCACCTCCCTGACCGTGGCTGAACGCGCACGCCGGTATAGAGAGGGTCTGTGCGCCTACTGTGGGTCAGCAGAACACCACCGGGCGATCTGTCCACTGCGCCCGGGAAACGCCCAGCCCCGGTGAGTGGAGGGAGAGACTCACCGGGCCATCTTCGGATCTCCACCACTACCGGCACCACCATCTCTCGCCTTACGGTTCAGGTATCCCTCCAAATTGGCCACAAACGGGTCAGAAGTACTGCGTTCATCGACTCCGGGGCAGCAGGTAACTTCATTGACTCCTCTTATGCCAAAGAATTGGGGGTAAAAATCGAGGCGTTATCCCAGCCGGTTAGAATCACCTCCGTTGACGGTCGGCCCCTTTCATCCAGCCCCATCACCATGCAAACTCAACCTATCACCTTATGCATCGACCAACACCAAGAACAGCTCCGATTCCACCTCACCACTGTTTCATCGCCACCCATCATCCTAGGATATCCATGGCTAATCCAACACGACCCCCTCATCTCATGGACCCAGAACAGGATCCTACAATGGGGTGCGACTTGTACTGAGCTCTGCCTGAGGGCCTCGGCTGGGACGTGCTCTAGGGAGTCCGAGGCCCCCGACGTCGACACCAACGCCATCCCCACCGTCTACCGGGACCTAGCGGAGGTTTTCTGCAAAAGACGGGCAACACACCTCCCTCGTCACCGCCCCTACGACCTAGCGATTGACCTCCAGCCAGGCTCGATTCCACCCCGCGGCCACCTCTACTCCTTATCAGCGACGGAGACGCAGGCGATGGAGGAGTATGTAACCAACGCTCTCCGGCAGGGGACCATCCGACCCTCCTCCTCACCCGCCGCCGCGGGGTTTTTCTTCGTAAAGAAGAGAGGCGGTGAACTTCGCCCATGTGTCGACTATCGGGGGCTCAACAATATCACGATAAAAAACCGACATCCACTGCCGCTTACCAACTCAGCCCTGGACGCCCTCTCTGGTGCCACCATTTTCACGAAGTTGGACCTGCGGAGCGCCTACAACTTGGTGCGCATCAGAGAGGGCGATGAGTGGAAGACGGCTTTCATCACACCCACAGGACACTATGAAAGTTTAGTGATCCCATTTGGACTGTGCAACGCCCCCGCCGCTTTTCAACATTTCATAAACGATGTCCTCCGGGACATGCTCGGCCGGTGGGCATTCGTTTACCTGGATGACATCCTAATTTACTCCCGCAACGCTGATGAACATGTCCAGCATGTCAGAGCGGTTCTAAAGAGATTACTCGCCCACCAACTGTACTGTAAGTTGGAAAAGTGCGCTTTTCACGAGCGCTCCACCACGTTCCTGGGTTTTGTCATCTCGCCCCAGGGTGTGGC
Organism: Channallabes apus; assembly: GCA_030522415.1. NCBI lineage: Eukaryota > Metazoa > Chordata > Actinopteri > Siluriformes > Clariidae > Channallabes > Channallabes apus. Next base: position 54,747,623 of record CM060105.1, read on the forward strand.
CATGGACCCGCAGAAACTAGAGGTTGTGCGTGATTGGCCCCTACCCAAGAACCTAAAGCAACTTCAACGGTTTCTCGGGTTTGCGAATTTTTATCGTCGCTTTATCCGGGACTACAGCACAGTTGCCGCCCCCCTAACCGCTCTGACCCGTCCCTCATCTCTTCCCTTCAGACTCAACTCCATTGCCACCTCCGCATTCAAAGAACTCTGCAATCGTTTCACCACAGCTCCAATTCTCCTACATCCAGATGCCAACAAACCATTCGTTGTGGAGGTGGACGCCTCAGATGTGGGCGCTGGAGCTGTCCTCTCCCAACGAGGTCCAGATCAAAAACTACACCCATGTAGTTTTTTCTCCAAAAAATTTGACACCACTCAGCAGCGATACGGGGTAGGGGACCGCGAACTGCTGGCCATAAAGTGGGCTTTGGAGGAATGGCGTCACTGGCTCCAGGGCGCCAGGGAGCCATTCATCATCTGGACCGATCACCAAAATCTAATCACAATCCGAAGTCTAAAACAGCTGAATCCAAGACAGGCGCGGTGGGCATTGTTTTTCGAACACTATAATTTCCATCTCTCATACCGCCCGGGATCAAAAAACGCAAAAGCTGATGCCCTCTCCCGCCAGCATGAGATGGACATCCCCCGGGCGGACCCCGCGCCTGTCCTTCCCCCCTCAAAGATCATCGCACCACTTCAGCTGGACCTGGAAACAAGGGTCCGCCAGGCGCAGGCCACAGAGACCGAGCCGGCAGGTGTGCCCCCTGGACGACTCTATGTGCCCGCCACAATGAGATCCGAAGTCCTCCAGTGGGGACACTCATCGCCCATCTCCGGACACCCGGGCACACGACGGACCCTCCAGTTCCTCGAACGCGACTTCTGGTGGCCATCCATCCCGAGGGACGTCAAAGAGTTCGTCCAGGCATGCCCAGTGTGCGCCAGGGCGAAGAACCCAAACCAACCAACACCAGGGGAACTACAACCACTTCCAGTCCCGCGACGACCCTGGACGCACATTGCCGTCGATTTCATCACGGGCCTGCCGGCCTCTGAGGGAAAGGACACCATCTTAACCATCATCGACCGGTTCTCTAAAGCCGTGCACCTGGTGGCCCTCGCCGGACTCCCGTCAGCCAAAAAAACAGCCGAGTTGATATTAGAGCACGTAGTCCGTCTGCATGGGTTCCCCAAGGACATCGTCTCGGACAGAGGGCCCCAGTTCACTGCCAGGTTCTGGAAAGCCTTCTGCCGTCTGATCGACTCCACCTGTAGCTTATCATCTGGATACCACCCACAGACCAACGGTCAGACGGAGCGGGCCAACCAACAACTGGAGCGCTATCTGAGATGTTTCATAGCAGATCGTCAGCGCTCCTGGGCTCGCTACCTCATTTGGGCAGAACTGTCACATAACCTCCACACCTCCTCTGCCACCGGCCTAAGCCCATTTGAGGTATGCCACGGTTTCCAACCTTCAGTGTTCAACCACCAAGAACCGGAGGTTGATGTACCGTCCGCCCAACAGTTGGTCCGCAGGTGTCGGCGGCTATGGAACCAAACAAATCAGGCCATCCAACGAGCCAACGCCCGCTACACGACCCAACACCGCCGCCGGCACCCCCCGGGACGTTTGTACCACGTAGGTGACAAGGTATGGCTTTCAACACGAAATCTCCACCTTCACACAGAATCAAAAAAACTTTCACCTAGATTCATCGGACCATACCGCATCACCCACCGAATTAACCCTGTCACCTACCGGCTCCAGCTGCCTGCGGCGCTCCGAATCCACCCAGTATTCCACCTCTCACAATTCAAACCCTTCACCACCTCACCCATGATTCCACCCACCCCCCCAGCTCCTCCTCCCCGGATCATCGACGGCGGTCTTGCCTACACCGTACGCCGAATCCTCGACTCGCGCCCTCGGGGCAGAGGTACTCAGTACCTGGTTGACTGGGAGGGCTACGGCCCCGAGGAGCGGTCTTGGATCCCGGCCCGGTTCATTCTCGACCCCGAGCTAATTCGAGACTACCGTCACCGGGTATCCTCCACCTCAGGACCGTCAGGAGCCGGTCCTGGACAGGGGGGTACTGTCATGCACACTCAATCTGCGCCCGGCACTAGGACCCGGAAGTAAGGCGGGCGCCAAACCAGGAAGTATAAAAGAGGTAAACAAACGATGACTCACCGCTCAGTCATTGAGTTCGGCCCATGTCGGTTCTGGTTGTCGTTTCGTCAAACCGTGAGTACTCACCATCTTGGGTTATATGCTTCTGCTATTTGTGTGTGTATTTATAGGACGCGGGTTAAATTTGTGTTTTTCCCTTGCTCCCTTTTCGCGAGAGTCCTTAGATTAAAGTCGCGTGGTTATCCTGCCTATTCGCTTCTTATCCGCGTTTGGGTTTACCATCCACGCTACATTGGGCTAACCGCTAAAGCTAGTCTTCTGGTCCCCGAGGTTAGTTCAATCCTGACAAATACAGTGGAAAACAGTCAAAATGGAGAGAAAATAGAGTGGAAACAGAGACGAAATGGCGTCCGGGACAGAACAGAACTCGTTTGTAAGTCATGGACTACCTGTATATACAAGTATACTGTACATTATATACTTTTACAATTACCCAATATGTTCAGTACCAGAATTATGTCTGTACCACTGATATAGTGTATACACATCAAGTGCAATTTTACAATATAAATCTTGCATTGTGCCTATATGAATACATAATATGTACTTCTGAGTATCTGTACTATGCAATGACAATAAAGTTGTATCAATCTACCTACTGTATCTACAACAGGAGATACATTAGCATGATGGTTTCTGTCTGGACATTTTTGTTTTTGCTTTCCCTAAACCTGCATTTTCCTGATTCTGAAATGATCATCTCATCTGTCATCCATGCAAATAATCAATCCAACTAGTAAACGCTGATGTATGTAGTGCAGCAGGTTGTGGGAGCCAAAAAGGTTTCCAAGGCTACATTTACTGAATATTTTTATGTACAGTAAATACACATGACATACCGTATAAAAACTGTTGGTTTGTAAAAGCCAACTGTGAATGGGATCCTCATGCAAAACAAAAAGGTAAGTATAAAATGGCTGACCTTCATGTACTGTATAAGGATCATGTGCGGTAAAAACAAAAAACAAAACAAAAAAAGCACCATTAATAATGATCATCTAGGCTTAAATAAAAATCATTGAAAAATATTCAGGCATAAAGAACTGCGAGGTTATTGAATACAGAAACTACAGCACTTGAAATGGAACTGAGAGAAGAAGCTTCGCCTGGACTAGTAGATGCAGCTCTTATTTTAAATTAACACACACTGGCTGCATATTGAAGCAGGCATTCTGTATGTGTAAAACCCATCTCAGTGCTTACGACCGTGTCCTTGATGAAACCCTGGCAGCTCTGACAAGGTGTGACCATTACCTGCATCCGACCATGGTTACACTAAATTACCCAGTGGCCCCTGCTGCAAACTTGTTCACTCTCCTCTTGCTGCGGGGGTGATGCTGGAGGGTTTTTTTTTTTTCCCTCAGGAAACAAGGGATCTAAGGATTCATTAAGATCTGACTGCACTGCTGGGTGGGCTTGTCAGACTAATGTCACAGCTAATTAAAAACATGTGCTTAAAAAAGCCTTTTGAACATGCAAACTTGTTCATGAGCATCATGCAAAACAGCACAGGAAATATAAATCGCACTTGGTGTAAACTGATACTGGATGTTTCAAAGAACTATGAATAAGACAAGAGATGCGGTAGGGTAGGAAAACAATAACATGAAAAAAAAAAAAAAAAAAAAGATCAGAACTGTTTTGTGATGCTTTACATCCGATATTTCCTCATATTAAAACAATTCACTGCACGCTCAAGTGACTGACATGAATGATGTAGTTTGCTCTCAGCAAGTTCATGTCTATTTCTCTGTTCAGTCACTGTGACAAACAAGAAAGCCTGATTTTAGGGAAAATGCATATTTCAGGCAGCAATTTGAATAAAATATGAGACAGGTGTGTTTCTGTTGCGAGGGTATAATCAAATGTGGGACTGATTACGCCACAAATCAGTCCTGAAAGTCAGCAAAGGGTGTAAGTTACAGCTATGGTGTCATGTCCACTCTTGTCCTGCCCTGTCTTCTATCACTTCCTAGGGAACAAAAAATGCCAGGGAGGAGGAAGGAGAGATTGTTATCCAGCTACCAAAAAGAAAACACTTAACTCGAATGAGAATCTGTTTTAGATAAACAGATAGCAGGGTCTTTTTCCATATACCAGGAACACTCTAGAATGGTGAAGATACGTAACCGGTGAGAAAAATACTAGTAGGATAATTGTGAGATGGTAAATAAAAAGAAACCTTGAGGAACCCACGAAAATATCTAACCTTCTGAGTGCCCTACCTACAGTATCATGTTTGTTCCTGAGAACCTTTTCAGGTCAAGGTACAGTACACATGATGGATCTCCTGAGTTCATGATCTTTGCTAAAGATGAATCTTTACATGCCCTTGATGGGATCTCCTGTAGAATCAGCCTTGCCTCTTGACCTGCCCATGGTCCAGATCTCACTGGATGGCCCTGGTTTTACTGTGTCTTGATAGTCCATCTTCTAGGCCAATCGTAAATCTGAGCATGCCTTTGAAGAGGTGGTCTTCTTGTGTGCCTTCTGTAGAGTCACCCTTTCCTCCAGAAGTCCTGAGGTCCACCACTTGCTTGCTAAAAATTTGAATCTCCAGATTCCACTATATCGGTTTGGTTCCTGTTCGGATCTTTGTTAAAATTGTGTCTGAACGTGCCTTTTGTGGGGCCTTCTTCTGGTGTGCCTCCTATAGAATCAGCTTTCTGAGATCTGTGGTCCAAGCCATGCCTTGTCAACGTACAGTACTGTATATAAGCTCTACAAACCAGTGCAACATAGACTCCCCTAGCCATAGGTTCCAGTATAGTCAAAATTTTATCATCTATACTGTACTAGTTTTAATTCTAGTTTAACCACTAACATGGATCCAGTTTCTGCCTCTTGTCTCGGTTTGCCCTAATTCGGGATCAAATTTCCTTTAGAATTTCAGCCTTAACTCGTCAATTCCAGTGTTATTGCTGTGAAAAGTTTAAAGAAGTATTGGAGAATTGTTGTAAGTGGTTGTTCCACAAACTGCATGGATCTGGTTTTATGCTCTGTTTATTATCTTAGCACGATTCTTTTATTTCAGGCTCAATTTCTACTCTCGTGAGGGCTCCAAATGGATTTTAGTAATTTCTCTTCATTACTTTGAAAACAAGATCCTGGACAAAACAATAATTCACAACAATATAAAGTGCACAATGGAAAAAAAGCTGAGAATGGGATGAATAATTAAAACCAAACAGAATGTATTGATCAAACACAGCTCGGAGAAGAAATAATTCTCTTCTATTTTTTCATCAGCATATAGCTGAATAAGGAAAAATATTCTTCACTCTAGAGAAATGTTCACCTGTAAGGGTAAGCCAGAGGTGGAAAGAGTAATAAAATTTTGTACTCAAGTACAAGTACTGTTACTTCAGTGAAATTTTACTTAAGTACAAGTAAAGTTACCATTATAAAAATCTACTCAACTAAAAGTAAAAAGTAGCTCATTAAAAAATGTACTCAGAGTAAAAGTTACCGAGTTACTTTTTTATTTTTATTTTTTTAACAGCGGGGGTGGGATGAGGCATTCTAGCGTAGTTCAAAAAAGATGAGCAGATATAAAATCTCAAACTAGTTGTTTTTAACTGAAGGAACACCTTTGCATAATAAAGCTTTTGTCTTTCTTGTGCTTGAAAATCAAAGTGGTCACTTAAATATGGTGTTACGTCCCAGTCTAGGGCCATACAGCAAAAGAATGGTTCAGGGTTCTATTTTAAACTGTATGGAAATGGTGGCATATGGCAGAAAGAACTAGATCCAATCATTAACTGATGAAATAATGAGGTTTTTATACATACACACACACACACAGACACAAACACACACACACAACAGGAGGAGGATCAGATTCAGGATGGACCCAGGCCAAAATAATAAACAAAATGGTATTTATATTTAGTAGCTAGATTACCTGCAAAAAAAAAAAAACACAAACAAAAATACAGGTACCTTCCCGGACTCCCTAAACCTATATAAACTATATAAAATATAAACCTAAGCTAAACTATATGAAATTCCTGGCTCAAAAAAGTCTCACAGTCTAATATTTCACTGGATTGTTTTAGCTATGATTAAGCTGTGGGACTGCTTTGATAACCTTATATATATATATTATGTATATATAATTTTATCACCCCCCCCCCCATCATTCCGTACAATAAGGTAGTCAGCTATCTTTGTTTTATTCCTGAGCAAATAAATTCCCAAATAAACTCCCTCTTCCAAAAATAAATGGCAGCCACGCCCCTGCTACTAGTGAGTGCACAGACATACAGTGAAATTATCTACAAATATATACAAAGACCAACCAAACCAAAGGGACAAAGCAATAATCAAAGTCAATTGGAGGCAAAAAGTCAAACCAGAATACACAACCAAATATCAAAACGCCAAAATCACAACCTCTTTCCTCTTTCCCGCGTCTCTCTCCGGTTTATCATTAGTCGCGCTAGTCGATGACGTCACTCAGGGCGGAAGCGACCGTGTGGAAGGCCAGGTAGATGCCGATGTCAGAAAACCTGGAGTGGAGTCTGGAGCGGCGCGCGACCAGGACATGATACACACACGCGGCGCAACGGAGCATTTATACAAAGCATCATATTTTTTTTTATTGTTTTATCATTTTTATTCATTTATTTTTTACTCAGTAGCGAATATGATTTAAAATGTAGCGAATTACAATACTTCAAACAAAACGTACTTAAGTAAAAGTAAAATTACAGATTTTTAAAACTACTTTAAAAAGTAGAAATACACAAAAAAGCTACTCAATTACAGTAACGCGAGTAAATGTAATTCGTTACTTTCCACCTTTGGGGTAAGCAATAGAGATGTTCCGATACCATTTCTTCCCTCCCGATACCGATTCCGATACTTGGGCTCAGGGTATCGGCCGTTACCGAGTACCGATCCGATACCTGGGTGTGTATCTGTACAGTGTGTGTGTGTGTGTATATATATATATATATATATATATATATATGTATATATATATATATATATATATATATATATATTAGAAAAATGGGTAAGGAAAGGGTTAAAGGCTCTCTTCGGCCTTTTCCACTTCGGCAGCAGGGATGCGAAGGCGGGCTCTATGCGGAAGTGAAGGTGCAGCGGGAGCTCGCGCAGCTCATTCATGCGCTCCTCTCGCGGAGATCAAAGGTGCCCCCCCGCCCCCTTTTTAAAGTCTCTGGGGCGCATCACATCGCCCCACTCTTGTGCCACTGTCTCTCATAAAATCCACCGCGTCACAAAGTCCAGCTTCCCAACAGTCAGACCCCGAGCTCCACTCCCCGCTGTGTTTTATAGCGCCGGGATCATTAGCGGCGATAGCTCATGGGCCGTTGCCTGATCCTGCGGGCCTGCTCCTTCACATACCTTAAGGGGGGGAGGCCGCCTAACTAGTGAGCGAGGAGCAATATCAATTTGGACGCACGCCCATCACAGGCGCACGCCGTGACACTCTGTAAGTAAGCTAAGCTAGCGGGCATAAATAGGTTATGTTTAGGTAAATGGTATCGGATCGGTACGTGGACTCAAATACTGCCAGATTTTTTTGTGGTATCGGTAGCATTTCCGATACCAGGATCGGAATCGGAACAACCCTAGTAAGCAACACCTGATTTAGTCCTTGGCAAACACCAAACTGTGTGCCACTAATCATCAAAGTCTATACGTTTAAATGTCAGGGATATTTAGATTCATTATGGCCTCAGCTTGGTTGGAATGAAAGACACATTTTTGCAGTAATGACTGACGCTCATTATTTCGCTCCAGTTCAGGTCCTGAACCCTGTGAAAATCATTATGAGGGTGGAAATCAAGATGAAGGGCCACTCTTTGGACCCAAAACCTCCAGGTCTCATTTATTAATAAAACCGAGAGAGGTCACACCCGGGGAAACGCTTGCTAGCTGCACGGAAATGTCAATGAAGACAAGTCTATTCTCACATTTTGTCACCAATCAAAAACACTCTCACTGTGAGGTTAGGCAGGCAACGTGAGGAGACGTGGCCTCAACTCAATTTTCCTTCAGGCCTCTCCAGAACTTTCTCTCTCCTTTCTTCATCCTTTCTAATAGAAAAAAGAAAGGGGAGGAAATAACACTGATGATTAAGTTTTGTGCAGTGCTCTTACAGAAAGAAAGGGCTCCATGCCTCACCAATAAAAGAGAAAAATCTTTATTAATCCACTTGCTCGCACATACAGTAGTTAGGAAATATTTGTTGAGAATTTTCTGAATCCAAAGCAAACTCTGTCTTGCGTAGCTTTGGGCAAATTGGCCAAATCAGACTTAGACCTCGTTTTATCATCACATCATCACAGCACTCACTTGTTTAATCTCAATACTCTACTCACATAAGAATGGAAATTTGCAAAAGTAATCACCGCTATGGTTTTGAGTTACCTTCATATATTGAGCATATACTCATATATTGAGTTAAGACAAAAAGAATTGGGTGAAAAAGTCAGCTCAGCTCAGGTGTAAAGTTAGGAAAGGGATTTAGTACCTAGGACTCTTCTTTATTCCCACTCCTACAGTAGATGAATTCTGACCAAATCCCAAGCGCTCCATCTAAAATATTGATCACTACTACACTATCAGCTACCAGTGATTCAGACCCCCTCTGCCCCCTGGACCTGTCTGACTCGTCCTGGTGTCCCGCTTCTGTTTGGAGATCTCGTCCCATAGAGGCCCCGTGTGGTCTGTTTGGGATGCGTGTGGTGACTGGGGACGGTTCCACTTCTCCATGTAGATGGTCCTGGCCTCGGGTGATGCAGACAGCTGTTCTCTGAGGAAGTGTGACTGCAGTCGCTCAGTAGTTCAGAACTGGAATTTCCTACAGTCTACCTGAGCCTCCAATAGCGAACTTGACTCCATATTAACTTAAACGCATCATCTGTTATATACTGTAACAGTATGACTGCAGATCAATATCTGCTATCCGTTATCACCAAAATGCGGACGTGTTCCCTGTTGAGTCTGGTTCCTCTCAAGGTTTCTTCCTATTGCCATCTCTATTGCCATTGCTCTGCTTCCTCATCAGGGAAAATTTTGAAATCATACACATTTTTCACATTTTATACACATTTCCATAATTTTCGTTTTTCATTCTGTAAAGCTGCTTTGCAACAATGACCTTATTAAAGCGTTATACAAATACAATTTTATTGAATTGAATTAATGCACCTCATGTCAAGTACACTCCTACATACTCTTCCAATACTGCAGCCTAAATACACTATAATCCCTTTAATGTGGCCTTCACACACTATATGGCAGAAAGATTGTGGACACTTGACCATCAAACTCATAATTACATCTGGAATGGGAATGAACATCCCATTCCAGATGTGGTCCCCCTTTGTGGTTATAATAATAACCTCCTTTCTTCTGGGAAGGCTGTCCAATAGATTCTGGAGTGGATAATTTAACCACAAGAGCATCAGTGAGGTCAGGGGCATTGTTCAGCTGGAACAGGTTCGGACCTGTTAGTTCTAGTGAAGGGGAAAAGACCATTTATACAATTGTGTGCATTTAAACCCACAGATGGGTGTGATGTTCAGGTGTACCTGTCCACCTGCTCCAACATGTACAGTATGAGGCTTTTATTTGTGGGACCTGGCGCATTTTCATTTCTAAATAAAAATAATAATTAAAAAAAAGAAGCTTTTGTTAAGTGATGCATCTGCTTGTGTAGGCTGAGCAGCAATTCCAAATTTTCCTGTAGTTTGTGACTAAGTGTGTAAGCCTGTCCCTGACAAAGTGTAAGGGTGTAGCCCGCCTTGTGTCCTTAGTTTCCTACCATAGGCTCTAGGCCCGCTGCAACCCTAATCCATAGCTAATGGATAGATTAATAGCCTTAGCCAAATTATTTATCCTAAAATTATTTATCTCAATGAATTTGTGATGAATATGAATTACAAACAGCGACAAATGCAATTTCCTCTGAAACTACTGCTACAGCAAAGCCAATTCTTTTTATTTTTTCGCTCTTCATAGATGACATTTGGGATTAGCAACAAAAGATGAATATGAGACGAATTAATGAATATCAGAATTTAGCTTTTTATTTCTGAAACTTACATCTAGATGTGCTAATAACCTTTAACTTTAACAGTGACCGAGCAATCTGATTGGACGAGAGGAATTCCATGTGTGGTGACAAAGCACAACAGCACTGGGACATTTAACTACATAAATCACTCCATGTCCCCACAGGTCTTTACTGTAGCAATCGTTTATTACACTAACTGTCAGTCGCCAGCATGAGTGAAAGTGGGTCGGCACGGTCGGCTACAGAACTGGAAAGAGGGGAGAGCAGCTGCCTGCCAAACATTACACATTCAAAACAAGTCTCAAATCCTACCATCATGAATTTCATCATCATTAAAGATTAGTTAGCCCTTTCCTGGAAGCACCCATGCAAACACAAACCATGACACTCCCGTCACCATGCCTGACTGATGAGGTTGTATGTTGGGATCCTTTATTTTTTTCTTTAGAGTATTCACAATGTTTATGTTTTCGATGTCAGATACAGTACAGAATGGTGGACACACATGCAGTGACTGGTTGTAGTACACCAGTGCGTCTTTTCTGATCATTTCAAATAGTTTTTCTGACTTACCCCTTTGCCTGTTCTGATTGATTTTCATTCATTCCTTAGCTTAAAAGTGACACACCTTTTTCTCCCATAGACAGCTTCATGTTAGTTTATCCTTTTAAACACACAGGAAAACCACAGGGCATTCAGAGTAGACATTCAGACCACCAGTAGACAGTCAGAGATATTAATTAGTATACAATCGATCTAAAAGGGCACGCATGGCCAACAAGTTACAACTCTCAGTCGCATGTTCCTTTATTTTTGTTAACTTTAGAAATGGGTGGGTTCTAAAATTTATTTTCTATATTTTAATTTGTTAATCATCTCAGTGTAATAATCATCTCATATTCATCTTTTGATCTTAAAACCATATGACAGTGTAGAACGATGGGCGTTACCTTTCCAAGACTTTCAGAGAGGACAGCAGGAACACGATGCTGCTACCTGTCATGGACTCGCATCAGGTGGAAATACAGCTGCACTTGCTTTGCTATTTGCCCCATAATCATATAAGTGGCTCATTCTTCACCTCTTTGACTTTCCTCCCCAGTACAGAGTGTTTCGTCAGAGATTAAACTCCGAAAATCCAATTAGCTTATTTTCACGTCGTGCTTGTGCCTTTCCGTTTTAGCGGTTTTTCGTGTCTGCCTGATGTGATTGAAACGCCTGATGTCCTTCAGTCCGGCTTCCTCGCACGCCTCGCATCCCTTCGGAATGACAATGCCAGCAACTTATGGATGCACAGGCGGGGGTAAAGTAAAACATTATGCAGAGTGCTTAATTCAGTTAATGAGCCTGAGAAAATGAACACAACTAATTCAGAGTCAAGACTTCATTAAAATAATGACTTTTGATCTTGAGAGATGAATATTCGGGATTTCTGGATGGCACATTTCAAAACATGGTATGGCATGAAAATGCATAAATAAGAAGTATTCTATCGAGAGAAGAGATTTAAAAACATATGAGAAATGTTAAATTGGGTAGAAATATGACTTATGTATCTGGTGCGATATATGCATAAATTCTTTCAAGCGATTACTCGCTGCTGTCCTTGTAGGGAAAAAAAAAAAACACGCACCACTCTCCGCCTTAACACTTCAAATAATGAAACTCTCCATGTCAACTAGAAGCTGAATTCTTTCCCGCTTGCACACATATTTTTGCATAGTCATTTACAACCCAGGCAATTTTGCATTCAGGCTTAGCAAAGATTGATATAGTATTTAGCATAATAGAGCGTGGGTGGAAAAAAAAAAGCTAATTAATCTAGGCTAGAAGACCCCCATTTCCTTCGTGCCCTGCCTATTATTTCCCACAAGGCTACTCTGGGGACCCACAGCACTGCTCCTGTCAGTCTGCTCCACTCGAAAAAGAAGAGGGTAAAGCAAAGACATACAGTAAAGACGAACTGCGTGGAGGTGAGAGCCAGGAAGACAGAAGTACTTGAGGGCTTTACTCAGGCCTTTGTTCCTAAAAGAAAAAGCAGCGCACCAATTAGAGTCATTACGGACTGCATTTTATAGCAAGGTCGGATCCCAGCAGGACTTTTACATAGAAAAGCAACACTTTCACCCGTGGCTGGATTTCCAAAGTATTTGCCATTTATTAGAATCATTTGTTTCATTTGCTATTCCTGTGAAGCAAAACAACTTTTAATTACCAGCACGTTCTCAGGAGCAACACAACCAAACATACTGCAAGCAAGATCACTTCCAATAGTTTACTCTGATGAAGCTCGAAAAACGACCTTCAAGGTTTTCTCTTCAAATTTAACAAGATCGAAGACTTATGATCTCAAAAACAAACAAAAAAACAAGGAAGTGTATTTGACTGTTTGGAAATAACCCTGATATAATTTATTTATTTTTTTTACATGAATGAGGAATATTTATATGGAACAGAAATGAATTAACTGTAACAAAGTTTCACAAACCCCTGAAGCCAGATTAATTTTACAAACAAGCACAGTGCTGTGCAAAAGTAGATTAAATGAAAGAAGTGGGAACAAACGTTTTACTGCGTCAGGCTGCAAAGTACCTAAAACACTCACTCACTCACTCATCGTCTATACAGCTTTACCCTGTATTCAGGCCAGGATGGGCTGGAGCCTATCCCAGGAGACTTAGGGCACAACCTGGACACGGTGCCAATCCATCGCAGGGCAAACACACATACATACACACACTACGGGCAAGTTGGGAAAAGCCAATCGACTGATCATTGTGAGGAAACCCACCAAGCATGGGGAGAACATGCAAACTCCATGCTCACAAAGACGGGAATCGAACCCGGACCCTGGAGATACACAGCGACAGTGCTAACCACTACACCATGTGCCGCCCGTAGATCAAACTTTTTTTTTTAATGTGTTGTTTATGTAACGACCCTTAGCAGCAACCTCATTTCCCCTCTCGTCTGTTCCAACCTCTCAGCATTCAACATCACCAGTACACTAATCACCGGCCTGATCATCTGTCAACATCTGCATTTGATTATCAATGGTTTATGTTTTAAATTGCGTATATGTTTTGTTATGTTTGAATGAATCGTAGGTCACTGTGTGGTAACTGCTCAGGTACAGGGAATGGATTGAAAATGAGAGGCAAAAGCGGGAGGCAATAAAGACTTTCAGCAAGCCTGGAGAACGATTCCTCAAGATTAGGGTAAAAATATTATGGCTATTTATTAGAGCCAGATAAAACCAATGCAACCCATTTCTATTAAAACGGTCACTACAGTCTAGGTGACTTTATTTATAGGCATAATAACTTTGATTTGTAAAGGACAGTTTAAGGGTGATTTCCACCACTGTAACAAAATTAGAAAACTGAAAACCCTCTGGTTATGTTTTAAGGACCCCATTGTGGCTCTGTGACACATTTTAGTCCTCTTGTTGAGCACAAACCTAGCAGGCTTACGTTTAAAAGACCTGCTGTTAGACAGTGGGCTGTATGTCTGTGGATGGACCTCATGAGAGAAAACATTGAGGCAAAAGAAAATGAGTAAAAGAAGCTGACATGCTGTGTAAGGTGTGGGTTTGATTTGTGGGCAATCCAAGGATCTGAGGTCAAGATGGACATGCAGGCAAAAGAAAAAGATATTGCACAACATAGTAAGAAATAACAGGGGAAAAAGAAACCACACTCATCCAGGTGGGACAAAACAAAGTAACAAACTCACGATAAGATCCAATTTTGGAGATAGGAAAGAAACAAAAACAGAGACATACTGTATGGAAAAATAGACAGGTTATAATGCTAAAAAAGATGGACAGGATAAATGAAAAGGTGTGATTATTTTGCATCTGTCAAGAGACGTGATATACTAGGCAACATGTGAACCGGTCATTTCCAAAGTTGATGTGTTGGAAGCAGGAAAAATGGGCAAGTCCACCACCTAAAGGTCCCACAATGGACTGGACCAATATGGCATAATGGACGTACAGTAGGTGACCTGGCCTGATGAATCATGGTTTCTTTTAGATAATGTGGGCAGTCAGGTGTGCTCGAAAAAAGGAAAAAGGTAAGCCATCAAAACCATGTGATGCTCTCTGTGAAGTTCTGCTGGAAAAACGTGGGTTCTGGATATTATTCTGACACATACACCTACCTAAACATTGTTGCAGACCAGGTTCACTCCTTCCTAGAAAACAGTTTTCCTTTAAAGAATAATGTGTCCTGACACACTGCAAAAATTCTTCAGGAATGATCTGACGAACATAAGGTTCAAGGTGTTGACTTGGCCTTCAAATTCCTCGGATCTTAATTCAGCCAGTTCTGGAGTAATTCAGAAGAGCTGACACTGCTCCAAACATCAGTGCACCAATTGTCAATGGTTCGACGGCCACAAGATCATAATTGGCTCTGTTTTGCTACACATGGAAGGAGTCACCAGACCTTTGTAATAGTCAAGGTTTTTCAATGAAAAGAGAAAGAGCAACTGATGCAACCATGAATAGGCTAGTACTTTTATACAACAGTTAAGATTAGTCCAACCCTGCGAGGATCTTGAGGCATCCAGAGAAGGACCACCTCCATCTGGATTCTGCTTCATGATGGTTTGGAGCTACACATGCTGCTCCTGAGCTCCCAGTGATCCAGACCCCCCTCTGTCCTCTGCTGACTCGTACAGTACCTGTGCTGAACTCGACTCCATGATAACTTCTGTTTTATTGAACTTCCAGAAGCCTAATTCTCATTATTATCTGAACACATTTTTTTCTCACTTATACACACTTCTATAAATTTTCTTTTCATTTTGTGACGCTACTATGAAACAACGACCCTTGTTAAAGTTTTATATAAATAAAATTGAATTGAATTAAATTGGTTCGTTCATTAGACCAGATGTTTTGCTCTGGCAACACATAACCTTCCACACCTGATTTAACCAGGGTGGCCTTGATTAGAGGTTACACAGAGATTCGTGCTTCTTTTACAAGCTAGTTATGTTTGTACTGTGCCTTGCTTTAGGTGTAAATACATCAACTTTGGAACAACTTACAGTAGCAATTATTGAGGAAAGAAAATTATTCTTTAAGATGGCATGGGGTGTTTTCTCATGCATCTGTGAATAGTTTTGAACGTGGGATTTGGCAGGCAGTTGCTCTCTTTACATTTTTTTTTTTTACATTTAGGCATTTGGCAGACGCTCTTATCCAGAGCGACTTACATTATCTCATTACACATCTGAGCAGATGAGGATTAAGGACCTTTTCTAACGGTTCAACAGGGACAACTTGGTGGTTGTGGGGTTTGAACCCAGGACCTTCTTAACCATAGGCCAATGCCTTAACCACTGAGCTACCACTAGCCCTCTTTGCTAGTACTTTTCTCAGTACTGTTGAACGTACCGACCTACTTTCACCTGCGCTGCGATGCATAGACAGATGTTAAACATCTCAGTGATGTTACCGTCTATCATCACCACTCGTGTAATGCATCTCGTCCAATCAGATTGCTCGGTCGGAACTAACAGTTGTATGACTTGAGTTTCCGCTCACTTGAACACCCTCGCATCTTGAAGTGACTTGCTGAAGATAATATAAAGGCAGGCTGTGTTCTATGCAGCTAACTGCTGTTAAATAGGTCAAACATTTTGTCAATTGATCATACAGTACACAGAGCGCTACAGTTGTTGCAGTTCCTTATGTCTTTAAACGCGTCACTGCAGGGTGTCTCCAGCACACATCGTTTTTCTTTATTATTTTTTATTTTGCTATCCTTTGGCTGTTTTTTTTTTTTATTATGAGAGAGTTCTGTCATGATTTAGTCAGATTCACAACCTGTTTTTTTAAATATTTTAAAATGCGGATCGTACTGGCTTTCGAGTCGATCAATACAGCCGCTATGGCTGCGTATTCTGTAACACGAGAGTATCTGTTTGATGTTGTGTGATTGATTTGCCAGCGATCTCAACCCGCTTTGATCTGCAAACATAAGAGCTCCTTCAGGGCGCTTGAAAATTCTTCCAAACACAGCAACGTTGGGCAAACCGTCATGTGCAGTGGTCCTGGTGCCTTCTGCACCGGTCATGACGAGGCCAGACGGCTGCGTGCTGCCATAGGTGACTAATCCTCACTGCTGGGTTTTGTGCACGTTTGTCTTTTCGAGGTCCGCATGTGTGTACACGTGCACATGGGTATCTTTGTTTATTAAGGACATCGGCCGTGATCACATTGCACGGTGAATCGTCAATAACTGGGTGTTCGTGTGAGCTTGTTTATAATTCATGATAATACGGTCAATATGCTCAGAGAGAAGTGACTAAATTGAGTTTGCATGTTTGTGCGCACTTGCCATCTGTGGCCATCTTGCTTATGATTCATGTAAACATGATTCCTTCAGTATTAGATGAAAAAAAAATACAAATAAAAAAACACACACACGCACACAATAAAAACGTGTCCGGACTCTACGGAAGACCAGAGTGCCGTGCACTTTCTCGTCCTCCGTTAAATCCTTCACGTAGAAATTGAAGGCAGACAGACACAACGCTGAAGGGTGGATCAGCGCATTGACTGGTTTCGAAAGATGTTTAGAGAGAGAGAGAGAGAGAGAGAGAGACAGAAACTGCTAATCACCTCCAGTTAAAGAGATAATGTCGAAGAAGGCCTTGTAAAAGCCCAGCCTGAGGGGACAACACAATCACATTCTCATGCAAATGAAAGCTTCTAGACAAATGATCGGCTTGGAAATGCTACATCGAGACAGAGTGTCCATTTACAGGTCAGAACTGGGCGCTGGATAGCATTTTATCCCCTCCTTCTTTTCACAGACACACACACACACACAGACAGAGAGACACACACGCACACACATAAGCGCATGGACACACAGATCAATTCCAGCAAAGTAAATGTGTTTCGCTTTGTCAGTTCATTTCTCCTGAGTCGCAATCATCCACAAACACACACACACACACACACACACACTTCAATACAACACAAAGGCACCTCAGAATTAGTGCAGGCTCTTATTAAATTCTATGGCTCCCGCTCAAGTGACTTCCCTTGTCACTCTGAGAAAAAAGGGATTGCAGTAGTGTGTGTGTGGTGCAGTGTAGTGTGTGTGTGTATGCATTTGTGTTGTATGTACTTGATTTAAAGGGAAAACAATATTCATTCAATTAGGGTGCTATATTTGTGATGATGTGGAGAAAAATGGCTTAATTCTGATTTAATCCTGCAGGTGCTGACGGTCTCGTCTCGAATCAAATGAAAATGTATCAATAGAACCAAGACAGAAAGAAATACCGAAAAAATACCGAAAAAAATAAATAAACAAGCAAGAAAGAGATGCGAAGATACAAAGGGGCATGAGAAACTAAAAATACAGTAACATTTCAAATGCGCTTGAGTGCCGTTGACGGTAAAATTATTCGTATTGTTTTACAGGTTTTTTTTTATTTCATAAAACTTCAATCCACGACTTTTGTTCTTCATCTCTTCACCTGGCTGAGACAGCGATATTGCCGTGAGAGCTGCCAGTGCGGCAAACGGTTTGTAGATTTGTAGCCTTTTTACTGTTGGGAACCTACTGGTGGGACGGAGTGACAGCTGGGGTCATTGCCGTATCCCGGTTTTATATTTACTTCTGTCCCATTTCTACAAGGCTTAATCTCTTTAAGCGCCGTCCCCTGCAGGAACGGGCTTCAGAACAGCTTTAATGCTGTTTTATGGAATCATAAATCCATGCAACATGATGTTAATTACACTGTAAAATGGCCATTTTTATCATCTTACTTTGTCTGTCAACAGCCTTGTCCTTGGTCTGAGCAGCACTTGGTTATATTTCCATGCTCCGTATTTGCTTAGGTGGAACGAAAAATAAAAGTCCAGTGTGCGGCGCTTTTACAATCTGAACCAGTGTCTTAGTGTCCGTTCATTTTAGAATCTTATTCAGGACGATCAGGGTGGACAAGCAGCTTGGACATCATTAAAATTACTGACAGGTCATTTTCTAGGTTCAATTCTAATTACAGAATATAGTTGCAAAAAATGTCCTGCACCAGAAAGACAGTGGGCACCTGCATTTAAAAGCGGGCATACCAATAACATCATGACATGATTTTAGAAAAGGGGAATTTTCTAAAAGAAATGTCAAGACCTTCAAAAACCTCAGATGCCGGAAATACTGTAAGCATCAGTATCACAATGATGTCACTCAATATGATGTCACTCGATATGAAACACCACTTTTCGGCACAAGTTTAAGGCATTGTCACGGCTGACCTGTTTGAGATATGAAAAATCCCTCGTCCATTTCGCATCCTTCATGTATTGAGATCACATCCTGTACAGTAGATCCGGTTTGGTGGCGATCGCATAGTTCCCCTGGAAGGAGTATATCAAATTCCTTCAGGTGCTTTTTGTAAACAATGCAAAAATAACTGACTTCCTATTGAGTTGAGCCCAGGACATGCAATGCGAAAGTTGTTCTTGAGCTCTAAATTAAATGAGCTGTAAATGTGCACCAGGTTTCGCATGTACAGTATACATGCAAGCGTGTATGAGCTTTTCAGCTAAATCTTGTGAGCCTATCAGGCAACCCAATGGCAGCAGATTCCAACCTGTCTGCCAATGTGCATGACATTTTGAGCATGTTAAAACCCCCAAAAAGCCATGGATGCTAAAATATATATATATATATATACAGTATATCCTTAGAAGAACAAGAGGGCCCTCACACACGATGACGACATTGGGGCTGACGTCATAGTGCTTGGGCCCTAAAAAAGTCATAAATTTGCTAGAACGCATAAAGCAATGGCAAAAGGTCATGTGGTCTGATGCCATCATGCACTGTAGCCATTGTACGAGGCTCTGGAGACAGTGTTATGATCTGGAGTTGCGTCAGTTGGTCAGGATCAGCACCGAGTGACCAGGGAACTGTTTGACATTCAATGGCAAGATTTTATTTTCAATCATGAATCGGCCACCATGGAGTCCTGACCTTAACCTCAATGGACGTCTTTTGGATGTGCCGGAGAAGAATTGTTTGCCTTCTTTTTTTTAGGCAAAATCTTAAAAACTGTATGCAACTCTGGTCAGAAAATAATGTTGTGACGCAGCATAAGATTTTAAAACAACGGCACAGCAAATGCACGATGTAGATAAAACTAAACGTGGTCCAACTAAATATATATACAGTATATATTGTATGTGCATTAGGCCTGGGGAAGTTAATGCACCAACGCTTGCGATTAAGATGGATTGTTTAGTGTGTAAAAAGGTAAAAAAAACAAAAAAAAACAGCCATTATCACATTTGAAAAACAATCATTTATTTTGATTCTTTGGTTATTTTTAGGGGCTCATGGCAGCAGACTGTCCTGTGTGATAGCACCACTATTGGACATTATGGACACGCTGTGTGTCTTTGTTGATCTCTGTTCATCAGAACCCACTGCTGTAATTCAGTTCAATCTTGCTTAAGTGGTTTTGTAGAAATGTAAGCAGTAAATGTACATACAGTCCGAAGAGCTACAGGACGTGTGGGTTTCGGGGATTGCAGTTATAAGGACGTGCATGTGGGTGGTTATTTTTGGGTTGTGAATCTTGTGTGCTCATGAGTGTTTATGTAAAGCTCACCGGGAGGCATCCATTGGTTTGCGGTGGGCTTTTCTTTTGTGTTGGCCTGTTCCCACTCAAGGTCGTCTTCTCGTCCCTGGCTGTAGCCGCACACCGTGAACGGCTTCTCGAAGCTGCAATCGCCTGCGACAAAAGAGAAGGGGAATTAATGTCGCTGTAGCATTTTCCATTAACTCATCCTGCAAATAAATGAACATATAAAGTATGTTCTCTCCCCCTATTTTCTCGCCTCCTCCTCCTCCTCCTCTTCCCTGGCTAATACGGGTGTTCATAATGCAATCTGCCAAACAATGAGAGCGGCTTTAAGTGAGATGGAGAGAGGGATGGGTGCGCCAGGCGCGCACTAACATATATTACCGTCATTAGGCGCTCGGCAGGCCAATTCCACAATGACAGAAATGAAGTGTCCAAACTCCATCATCGTTAAGCGGCGTGCTCCTGTCGCACCATCGGGTATAAATTTGATTCATTTTCCCGCTGGTATGAGACCAAACTTCCCTCGCCGATCATCTCGCGTTTAGCTCTCATCTATCCTAATCCTTCCCGCGGGATACACATGTGCATTCACAGATGCAGAAAGTTCATGAAGATGTGACCGCACACATGCCGAGATTTGTTTGTGTCTGTGCCATTATTTTAATGACACCTGAGAAAAGAAGAAAGTGGAAACGAAATTTTTGTTTTAAAGCCATATTTTGCATTGTCACAGACTCTCTTCTAGCATTAAAAACTGCAGACAGAACCAAAAGGCTTTTAGCGGCGGTATTAAGGAGGGATTTTTATGATTTTGCACTTTTGCTTTGTTTTAGACTGATAGAGTTTACGCATTTAACCACGCTCGTTACTTAACAGGTCTTGTTGTCGGAGCTAACAAGGATAAAAAATTAATGGCTACAAAGACAAATTGAGTTTTAAACAAAAAACACTCCAAAAAAAAAAAAACAGAGCTTTCACATAGTAAAACGTGTTTAATGACTAGTTATTTTCCTAAAAAACTAAATTATGAATAAAATGAGCTCTTCACACATCCTTCTGGCTTTTTCTTTTCCTACTGCGGCCTCTCAGCCTATCACGATACTGTCACCGGAAAGAAGGATTTTTCTTTTCTACTGTCGAGACACTTCAACAGCACTGGACATGGCATTACAGACAGCTCTCACAGCATTAAACCCCATGGACTGTACATCATGTTTCGATAGCAGGTATTGCATCATCACCATCCATAACATGAACCGACTTCACTTTATACACACTAGTAGTTGCTGATATCTGAAACACAAACTGCATTCAAGTCAAGCTGGGATGAAATTTTTGGTTGTAAAACTGATTGACATTTCCGGAAGACTTCGAGCACGGTATAGCGATGAGGTTCTTAGCCGCAGTAGAAAATTTGTACGGCTGTGCGTGTATGCTGAGGTGGCTCGGAGAACAAGTGTAGTCGTTCCGGTTAACATTCAGTATGTAGACCGCCTGATCTTTTGAAAGACACGTGTGAACTGTGTGTACTATGGACACGATCATTCACCAACACCACTAGGACATTACAGAGAGTCGGCTGGGAGTTTCTGCCACATCACCCGTATAGTCCTGCACTTATGAACAATGTTGGCGGACATTACTTTTTAAAGTAACTAGTTACATTACAAAATTACTGTCTTCAAAAAGTAATCCGTTACATTACTGCGTTACTTTCTGATAAAAGTAACTAGTTCGAGTACTTTTCCATTGCAGAAAATGAAAACTCCTTTGTGATTCCTCATGCATGTTGTTTTAGTCAAGACCTTTATAATTATTCTACCGTCATCACTCAGTGACGTTTGACCCATAATCTGTTATCTACTAATACCCCTATCTCCCCTACTAATACCCCTATCTCCCCTACTAATACCCCTATCTCCCCTACTAATACCCCTATCTCACCTACTAATACCCCTATCTCCCCTACTAATACCCCTATCTCCCCTACTAATACCCCTATCTCCCCTACTAATACCCCTATCTCCCCTACTAATACCCCTATCTCACCTACTAATACCCCTATCTCCCCTACTAATACCCCTATCTCCCCTACTAATACCCCTATCTCCCCTACTAATACCCCTATCTCCCCTACTAATACCCCTATCTCCCCTACTAATACCCCTATCTCCCCTACTAATACCCCTATCTCCCCTACTAATACCCCTATCTCCCCTACTAATACCCCTATCTCCCCTACTAATACCCCTATCTCCCCTACTAATACCCCTATCTCCCCTACTAATACCCCTATCTCCCCTACTAATACCCCTATCTCCCCTACTAATACCCCTATCTCCCCTACTAATACCCCTATCTCACCTACGCGGTACGCTTTTGCGCGGTTGCCGCACGTACGGTTCATCATGATTCACCGCGAGTTTTGCCGCTTTGATTAGGTTTCCATCTTTCCGCGCGTCGGTCCTCGCATAGTCAAACCACATAGGTGAGATAGGGGTATAATAGCAGGAATAACAGATGGGGGCGGGTTATCGTGGGCGAGGCTTGTACAGTAGGACGACTTTCACAAACACACACACACTAATGAATTCGTAATGACTGCTGTCTGGCTCACGGATTACATAAATTGTCTGAATAACGGATTAGATTTTTGAATCACTAACTAACTGAGTATTTAACTGGCGGCCCTAACGCGCTCCGTAATCCAGGTTACTTTATAACGATTTACACCCAACACTGCTTGTGAAACACTGGGATAAGTGCAGTAGTGTAGAACGGGATCATAAAGAGAAATACATGTAGTTTTTACTCTCATAAGCGTGTTCTGTTATTATGTGGTGTAGTGGTTAGCACTGTCGCCTTGCACCTCCATGGTCCGGGTTCGATTCCCGTCTCTGTGTGCATTTCAAAGACATGCAGATTAGGCGAATTCGCGTTCCCAAATTGCCCGTAGTGTGCGAATGAGTGTGTATGTGTGTGTCCTGCGATGAAGTGCCCGTGTCTGGGGTGTACCCCGCCTCATGCTCTAAGTCTCCTGGCATTGGCTCCAGGCCCCCGCGACCCTGAATACAGACAGTGAGTGAGTATTAAACCTATTTCTCGACATTCTACTAAGTTTCAATCTAGAAATCGTCTTGTTCACCTTCCAACAAAAAAGCCTTGTGGAAGTTTACAAAGAGAAGCTCTCTGTGAAAACAGCGTGAAAGGACAAACGGAGGACGGTTCGGTTTGTTGCTAAACTATTGTAATGAGCCATTACAGGAGCGCATGTTAAACTGTAGAGCTGGTTTAAGTGAGCAGTTGAGCGGTAGAGAGCAGGTGCACATGATTATTGTGATTTTAACCACCTCACTCAGAAATGCAGGGAAAGGCTTTTCCCCCTCTCGCGTCTACACACTAAGTGCGTTCTGAACAACCTTAAGAGAGGCCTGAAACATTATGCGCTCTCCACGGCAAATGGAAAACAAAGGTGCGATGCATCAATATTTTAAGAGGCCACACACAAAGCTATAATAAATCTACGCAGGGGCAGGAACATGATTGCGTACACCTCCTTAGTCTTGGCCTCAGTCCTGCACGCGAGCAGACGTGTATGCGCCATCTGTCATGCGTTTACAGTCACACTCGGGCACTTTCTCGCTTCTGGGAAAGTCCGAAATGTCGAGCTCTTACTCTCTCCGGGCTTTATAGTGTAGTAGACGGTGTATCGGCACGCCAGGATCAATCCATCATAACCTCTAAAGCATGATACGCAATTTTCTTTGGAGTGTGTCAGCGTGCGCATGTGCGTGCGTGTGCTTTTTGTTTTGATGCCTTCATCTAAGAGATGACATTTAAAGCAAATGGCCAAATGAGCCTGCAAATGAGTCCCAGCACGCTCGCTCTCTCTCTCTCTCTCACTCTCTCTCTCTCATCATCGGCCTGTCTAATGGCATACTTTGGCTTTGTCATAACCTTGTGGGAAGCAAATTCTTGTGTTTATGTGTGTCTGTTTGTGTATGTCTCTATGTCTACGCCGTTATTTGGAGGCAATCAGGATTTCTCGCCTTAGTGTTTTCCATGGTATGTCTGGGTCTTAAAGCCAGCTTGTTAGCTGATAGCTGATTGATACGTCTCTATTGTCTGAGTCTGGATTCACGGCCTGGCTGCTCTCGGCTGATGGATTCAGGCTTCTTGTCTGCCTTGGAAACGGAGACGGCGTTAAGGAGGAGTCGGTGAACAGAGAGTGATAAGACAGGAGAATGGCCTCGTCGTCATTCTCTCACGATTCTGTCAGGGGACTCGGGAAGCGGCGAGAGAAACTCTTCTATCTGGGAGACGCAGACAGAGACGTTAAAGTAGCTACAGCCGTCCTGATTTTAATGCCTCTAGATTTATTAGGGTTTCAATAATGCGTACTAGGGGTAGACAATAAGTGAGGGATGAAACGCGAACGTGGCATGCGGTTAGAGGGAGAAAAATGAGATGACACAGGAGTGTGTCAGGCTGGCATGGAGCAAAGCTAGTAGCAGGAAGAGATGGAATCATGACTCACTTACACGTTTGGCGAAGATGCAAAGCGGACAGGAGAATTCACGTCTATGTTTAATCGTGAAAGTAACAGCATTTCCACACAAGAAATGCAACAAGAGCGTACAGGATTTGGTGTGGCCATAAAAAAAGCCTCACTGACTCTATATAGTATACAGTGCCGGGGGACGGGGGCCTGGAGCCTATTCCAGGAGACGTACTATAAGGCATGAGCCAATCCATGAGCCAATGGGCCAATCCATCGCAGGGCACATACACACTACAGACAATTTGGGAACGCCAATCAACCTAATCTGCGTGTCTTTGGACTGTGGGAGGAAACCGGAGTAATCGGAGGAAACCCACCAAGAATGAGGAGAACATGCAAACTCCATGCACACAGAGACGGGAATCGAACCCGGACCCTGGAGGTGCAAGGCGACAGTGATAACCATTGGACTTTGGAAAAAGCATTGGAAAAAGTTCATGTGGTCATCTGAAAAAGGGAAGCGCATGAAGTGATGAACTCCTTGAGCATAGCGCCCACTGTAAAAGCCTCTGGTGGCAGCATTATGATCTGGAGGTCACTTCGGTTGCTAAGCGACGTTATGTGCCAATAAAATGAACGACCTGAATGTGCTAAATGACCAGGTTATCACATCATTAGATTTATTATATCTTTAATCCTTGAAGGTACACGATTATTCCAGGACTCGGATTATAAAAGTGTTTTTGAGAACCTGAGGAATCTTAAAGGGTGTGCCTTTTTTTTTACCTTCTGACCAATCAGAATTGAGAATTCAACAGGACTGGGATTGAACCAGGACTCGCCGAGGATGTCTGATCTCAAGTCACACCTCTTGTAAAAGTCAATTTCACAAACTTAAATCAGATCTACAGTAAAAACACATCTTTACATCAGCCCCGGTGTTACTTATGCTGCTGCTGGTATCACTCTTTCTCTAATTAACAGAGTCGGTCAGCGGTGTGCCAACAGATCCCTCTCTGTCTCCTAATGAGGACCCCGAGTGTGTTCACCGGGTCACTGGGCTGGTTATGTGGCCCCAGCTGTGCATCCAGATGCTCAAACGGCTTGACGAGGGAGAGCCAAACCATGGTTGCGAGACGCGGTGCCAATGGTGCCAATTAGCTCAGACCAACAAGGCTGCTTATACCACAATCAGACATCCATTCACCATGGAGCGCACTTGGGCTTTTTAAATTTATTTTTAAACGCTGGAATCTTAAACAGTCCGCAGTTCGGCCGTATGAACAGAGACGACAGTCGGGAGCTCAACCATCCTTAAGGCTTTTCCTTAACAGCTTCCCAAGAGAGGGATAAACGCGCCTTGCGTCAGTCTTCCTGAGAGATAACCCTTCTTGTTTAGTGCGTCGTGTTTCCCACTGAATGATGCAGCTCTGGAAACGCAGGAGCAGGTTAGCATGCTGTTTAATATGCAGTGTCGTACATCAAAAAGACAAATGCGGTGAAAACGAGGGCAGTGGCAGCCTCCAACGTGGCAGCTCCACTGGAGAAGAGCTGTGGCTGTCAATGAAAGCTCTCCGCTGAATACTTCACATGCCGCTAATCTTTTGTATATTTTCAAAGGCCGTTCCTGCCCTACATGGGGTGCTTGGAGCAGCGTGAAGTGCTGAGCGTGTGTGTGTGTGTGTGAGTCTCTGTGAGGCCCACAGCATGTGTTGGCAAACACTGACTTAATGTCAGACCATTGATCATCCGTGTATGCGTTCAAAAAAATGTATGTCTTCTCCCGTGCGCATAAATCTTTGATTCTGCAGCCTGGAGTTGTGGAGTCTGAATTTGCTTCCAACGTCGTGTGTGTTCAGTCCTTCCGCGGTCAAATTTCAACGTCGCACCAAGCTCATACTGTACGCAGAGAGGGGGTATTTTGTGATCTCAGAGGTGCGTCAGAGGTGATATCTTTCAACTCGTGCCGGTAATGCTGGACATGGAACACAAAACGAGGAGCTTAAAATTAAATCAGCGAAGAAGATATTGAGACTTGAAGATTGAATTTACTGCGTTTCAGCGTTCTACTCATCGATTGATTGATTGATTGATTGATTGATTGCCCCCCATCCGAGGACCCTGAAAAGGTCCTTGGAGCTAATTCTTTCACTCGCTGCCTCAGATCCAATCATTTTTGCGGCAAATTTTAAATCATGTCTTTGCACGTGTGTCTCAAACACGATCTCTGGGGAGTGTCCACGCCAAGGTCATGTCTGGATTGAGGTCCCTCCTTTTGTCCTTGGAATGAAAAACCCGGTGCATTATTTCACTATTTACCCCCGGGGACTCGAACAGGGACGACTCCTGCAAATCAAAACAAAAGGGAGCGGGAAGAATCGCGCATTTAGATGAATCTCCCGTCTCTCCTTTTCTGTCTGCCAGGTTCGGGCTGTCCCTGGATGCATCTTGTTCCATTAAAATCCATCAAAAATTATAACAGTGCTTGACAAGTGTGCGACTAAGCTGAAAAAATGTGCCCTTGGTGAAAAGTGCAAATGGTTATTGTTTCTTAAAGAGCTTCTGACACTCAAGTGAAAAGTAACTTGGCCCGGTATATTAGGGGTGTCTTGATAGCACCGTCGCCTCACGCCTCCATGGTTCAAGGTCTTGTCTTTTTGCTCCAATGTTATTGTTCTCTTCTACAGTCATGAGACGTGCACGGTGGACTCGCTGGTGTTTTTAAATTGATGACTTTTTCAATGCAGAGCATCTGACTAAGACTGCTGGCATCCTAAAAATAATAATCAAATAAAAAATAAAGAAGAGGTTTGCGTTTAGGCCAAACCCACTTTTGGTTCCGTATTTCTTCCGGCAGCAAGGCGTGATCGTCATATTGTCACTTTGAATAATAAAAGTGACTCAGAAATACCCACATCTAAATGTAAATGCAACCTCTGGAAAACATCTGGACCGCCTAAAATAGTGCTGTGGTCGAGAGAGAGAGAGAGGGAGAGAGAGAGAGAGAGAGAGAGAGAGAGAGAGAGAGAGAGAGCTGGTTAGCTCTAGAACAACAGCGATCCGAGTGCACTTCTCTGCATTTTACGGCGGCGTCAAGTAGGCAACTGAGGCTAACCAGGAACGACAGGTTCAGTAATCGACCAAGCCTGTGTGTGTCAAAGGAGGAAGTGCTTTAAAGAGATTTCATTTTCTCTGCGAGTAACAGAAGGAGAGGAGGAGAGGAAGAAAGAGAGAGAGAGAGAGAGTGAGAGAGTGAGAGGACTCCATAAACGGTTTACGGGGAGGCGCTGGCTGAAGCTGTATGTTATTAAACAGGTTTGCTCCTGCGTGAGAACACACAATGGTCTTTAGAGCCTCGCATTCTGAGCATTTTCAAAGAAATCTATCCATCTTTTTAGCACGGCGAGCCAGGGGCAAGAATCAATACGGCTGCCCCTCAATAGAGAAGCCAATTTCTCCTAAAGATTTTCCAGTCAGACTTAAAAGGCCTTTTGTTATTGCACCTGGAACAAAAGTAAACTTTTAACGCTAGGAGATGCAGCGGGAAAAACTTCTCAATGGTGCACAATGATGGGAGACCACGTAGACACAATGGTACGGCGAGCGCACACACGTTACGCGCACTCAGACACAGTACGTACACACTTAACATCTATTAAAAATAGACTAGATAAAGAGCCTATCTGTAATTGTATGACTCAGAGTGGAGCTTTATTCACTCAGGACTACTATTGTATCTGTTATAAAACTCGTGTGTGTGTGTGTGTGTGTGTTTCTTTCTTTTCTTTTTTTTTTTGCTTTAAGTCAATACAGCAAACTAGAAGAAGAAGAGAAAAAAAAAAACCCTGACACGCAGTGACCTGAATAAAGATCTGAGCAGTTCAATTACGGAGAATTAATGTCCATGTTATCGCTGTAATTAAAACCCTGACACCATATATCACAATCTCCGTGTGTACGTGTGTATGTGTGTATGTGTGCATGTGTCTACCCGATACTAAGCAGTAAGCAGGCCTCAATCTATCTTCACCTCTCTCTCTCTCTCTCTCTCTCACACACACACACACACACACACACACTCTCTCCTGTCTCCCTTCTCCAACAGGCATTTGCAGCGCTCTCTCTTCTTTCCCTCCCTCTGCCACTTCAGCAATTACCGGCCTTCATTGTTATCCTGCTCCTGTAGGAAATCATTCCTCCGCTCGTTCCTGCTCCTTTTTAACGAAGGCCATGCTTTCCCCCGCCTGCATCTCCCTTAAGGCGCATGCCACCAGGCAATCTTAAGCAATTTAAAGCCCGACGCCTGAGGATCTGGTGGGTTAGCCGCCCGCGTGCTGGCCTTTAGGGATCATCGGCTCTTTTCCTTTCGCCCCCCCGTATTTCACTTATCTATTGGCAGCTCCTGCCAGGCCTCTCTCCCTCTCTCTCTCTCTCTCTCACACACGCACTCTTCTTTTCTCACTGATGCCGAAGTGCATGAATATGGACTGATGTACGGTCTGTTTGGGGACTTGGGAACTCGACAGGGGAGAGGATTAAGGCAATCAATCTCAATATCATTATCAATCACGCCACGCGGCTCTGTGCCATTGATTGGCCTGTGAAACTGAGAAGTTGGCTGAGAGATTTGGATGGATAATTTGGCCTGCTGGCTGAGGCGCTCCTTTATCTTTTCAGCTGATGAGGGTGAGAGCATACTGTGAGAAAGAAAGAAAGAGAGAAAGAAAGAGAGAATGCAAGAAGAAGACTTGTGTCAGTATTACTTTAATTGTCCAACAAAGGAAGCAAACAATGGTACAGTATACAGTATAGTCACGGGTCTAACATCTGACGGCTGTTCATATTCCTAGACACACACACACACACACACACACACACACACACACAACTGTGATTGCATCTGAATTCTGCATACAGGTCAGGTTTTAAACTAAACATACTGTACACTACACCTAAGCCGCTGTTTTTTTCTATATATCATAATCTTTGCCCGATTATGTTGCTTAGCAACCAAAGCTTCCCGATATCAGATGACATTGCATTGTGGAAAATGCTTCTTATGTTTTTAAAAAAGAGCATGTTATCACGACAGGGCACATGTTCTGGGTACGGGGCTCGTAAGAACATTGTTATAAAACACTGTACATTGTGCGGAACGTTCGAGTCAAACTGGGACTTTATTTGACGAATGACAGAACACATTTATAATAGTAAAACTATGTTTTTTTATTTTATTTTATTTTTTAATGTAATCTCCGGCTACATTAACGCACTTCTCCCAGCGTTTCACTAGTGCTTGGATACCGTCAAGGTAGAATGTTTTACCCATGATTCACGTCTGAAACGCTAGCATCCCAGGAACTCCTTTAAACATGTTGAAATGGCTTGGAGCGAGGTCAGGACTGTGCTGTGATGTAGCCGTAACTCCCAGATGAGTTCCTGAAATGTACAAGTGGAGTTGGTGAACGATCGTGTGTACAGGTCCCACAGACAGGTGCGCCTCTTCTGAGCGACTAGTGTTGGGGGACGTTACTTTTTAAAGTAACTAATTACAAACTTACTGTCTTTAAAATGTAATCATTTTATTACGGCGTTATCTACTGATAAAAGTAACTAGTTCGAGTAGTTTTCCAATGCAGAAAATGAAAACTCCTTTGTGATTCCTCACACACACACGAACAGAATCACTGCAGTCTGGCTCACGGATTACATAAATTGTCTGAATAACGGATTACATTTTTGAAGATCTAACTAAATAACTGCGTACTTAAATGGCGGCCCTAACGCGTTAGATTACTCGTAACATCAAAAAAGTCATCCGTTACTTTGTCATGCGTTACACCCAACGCTGTTGGCGACGAGTTATACGTCGATTTTCAAGCATCGGGTATTTCACTCGGCCGAGATCATCATGTGATCACAGCTGTACTGCCTTCTTTAAACAACGTGTCACCATTTACGTGATTTCATTGCGGCTAAATCTCATCACTGTGCTGTGCTTGAAGTGTTCCGTAAATGTCAATCGGTTTTAACTTCATTCGCAAGAAACTTCACTTCAAAATCACAAGTCCCGCTTGACTCGCACGCCCCTCATTTTGGATCCATCATTAATCCAAAGCGTGGCTTAAGGTTTGTCTCTTGTACTGTAGATGTGGCCCGTCTAATGTAGAAACTACATGTATCTTATATACTAGATTAGATTATTCATTCATTTTCTATACCGATTAATCCTGTGTTCAGGGTCGCGGGGGACCTGGAGCCTATCCCAGGAGACTTCGGGCACTAGGCGGGGTACACCCTGGACAGGGTGCCAATCCATCGCAGGGCACATACACACACTCACACACCCAATCACACACTACGGGCAATTTAGGAACGCCAATTAGCCTAACCTGCATATCTTTGGACTGTGGGAGGAAACCGGAGTACCCGGAGGAAACCCACCAAGCCGGGGAGAACATGCAAACTCCATGCACACAGAGACGCGAATCGCGAATCGTGGCCGGGGAATCGAACCCAGACCCTGGAGGTGCAAGGCGACAGTGCTAACCACTACACCACCACACCGCCTTAGATTAGATTAGATTCAAGTTAATTGTCATTGTGCAGAGTACAGAGATGTACAGAGCCAATGAAATGCAGTTAGCATCTAACCAGACGTGCATAACTGGCCTTTTTCAATAAATAAATACAACGTGTTATACACATAGAAGACGCATTTCGTAATAGAGTTATGGCGTATATCAGTTATATTCACTACTATCTGTAACTAGATAAACCTAAAAGAAAAAAACAGACAAATTATACTTCCTTCCGAGCTTTATTTTTCTTCATAATGTTTCAAGAGGTCAGAATGAAACCACATCAATGGGAATTAACTGTAGATCATTATTGGCCTGAGGAATCATCTGAACCAACCATACACAGGAAAAGACGCGCTTTGGCACATCCCGGGGCAAATGTTGCCTTATGGGGATTGAAAAAAGATTTTATTGTGTTTCATTTTACATTTTGTCTTATCATCACGCACTCTTCCTACAGTATGTAATGTATAAAGCCCTGACAATTGAAGACTGAAGTGGTTCTTTTAAACATGAAATTTATGCTACCTTGGTTACTCTAACGGAAAGTTAAAACGTGCTAATGGGGAGACTGAAAAGCTTTAAAGCACTAAAAAAAAAAAAAACGGAAATCTACCGTTTAATTAGTCTAACAAAATTAGTTGCGCTCACTGACATCACAGTCGATTACGCTTTCTAAATTAAGGAAGCCAAAAATCATGACTGTAGGTTACAAATGATTGCGCAGCTCTTACCTGTACCCTTTAAAACAGCACTAACGCTTTTGAAATCCAGGGACTTGCATTGGAAAGACGGAGAGAAAATTGCCCAAAACGCGCTCAAAGAGAAAAAGACAATGTTCCCGCGTCGACATACGTACGGCTTAGTTAAGTGGAGGGTCTGATGGGGACTATTTGAGATCAATTCAGTGGGTCTGTTTGGCCATGATTTGTGATTTGGTGCTCTGTGTCTCCCCACCTCCGGCGTGGGGCTGGAATGCTGATGTGTGTGTTTGTGCTCATGTGAATGCATGAGAGTGATCCTCTACCCAGTGGAGCTCGCTTTCAATTTGGACAGTAAAAAAAAAAAAAAAAAAAGAACAAGCAAGAGGAGCAATCGAACTCATCCCCTATATACACACACACACACAGACACACACATCACGTTCGTTCCGTTCAGGCACGTCCTCCTTCCTGATGCACGGTGCATCGGGCCAGAACGCTTGCGAGAGAACAATAGAACATTCCGCGATCTTCTCCTCGAAATCGCGTGGCTCAATTTGACAGATGCGGCGTGATAACTATATTTATCGTGTTTTCTGCACTATGGCGGGCGAAGCATTTTTACAGCCTAAGTGATTCTTCCTCTCCGCTTGTGTGGTTTGTGGCCATTCTATCTAGATGTTTGTGCTGGAGCTTCTGGCTAGAAATTGATCGTCTGAAAGGTTCTGCTCAATACGACCCTGATTTTTCATGCTTTCCCAACTCTGCCTAGACACCCTAACCACTGAGCCCACCCATGTTCCTGTCCCTACATTTTGAATCACATGTTGGTCTCACAGGTTTACAATGATTTTCAGTTGAACCGGGGCATATTATATTTCTTTTTATTTTACAGCACTCCGGTTGTCAAACATATTTTAAAATGCAATGTTTGAATGAACGGGTTACTTCAGCCAGGACATGCTCAAGGTCATGAGGTAACTGTATATCCAAATTCATAGTTCAAATGTCCAAGCATAGGTCAAAAACAACAATAAGCATGAACTACAACACCAAATACTGTAACTAAGATTTGTTACCAGGTGAATCATTCCATCGTTGTACAGGTGGAGACATTTGGAAAGCAAACCAATGGCATTGCCCGGAGCAGAGACAGAAACGAAGCTAAACCAAAAACAAAGGGACATGGCAAAACAAAAGCAGATGGAGAAACAATGGAAAAAACATGCACGATGCTCGCATCGCTGGGAACCGGGCCACATGCTGAGACGGGGAACTTCATGACAACAACAACACTTGTTTCCAAGCTCCAACCTCAGTCCAAACATCTGCCCGAATGTAACATCCCCGCGAAATATATTTTCCTTGAACAGTTACAGTTCCTCATAAACCTTACAGATTATGTTCTCTCTCTTGTAAACATCAACTGTACAGCTTTTGAGGGTTTGGGTTCCTTAACACTAGAAGCGCCGAGCAGCGGTCATTTGACCGCAAGAGGAAAAAAAAAAAAAGAACTTCACACTCCAAACTAACCCTAACCCTATCCCAAGTCATGTGTTGGCCAATTTATGTGAGAAAACGATTTAAAAAATCATGCTTTTACAATTCATGTACAGTAACCTGGTGATCTCCTGAAACTTAGAGCATGAGACAGGGTACACCCTAGACAGGATGCTAATACATCCACACTCATTCACACACTACAGGCAATTTGATTAGATGTTTGATTCCCTCAATTGCCGCCGGCAGTTGAAAATGCATTAAGCAATACATACGATATTAATATACAAAGTCAGATTTATTCATTCATCTTCAATAACTGCTTAATCCTGATCAGGGACATGGTGGGTCAGGAGCTAATCCAAAAACCTGCTACACACAACACATTCACACTCCACCTCTAGGAAGTTTACCGAAGCCGATGCGCCTACTGGACTGTACTGTATATCCGTGTTTTTGTACCGTGAGTTGGACATCAGAGAATCGGAGAACAGACAGTAGCCCTACAGTAGATACCTTCACTGGTTTATGTTCGGTAGATAAATATTGGGACAAAATTTTTTTTTTCAGGTGCTGTACATTTTTTCCTCAACAGATTTATTTTTTTTTTTTTATCTTTTTGCAGTTGCAACCTTGAGTCTAGTAAATAGAGAACTGGTTCAGAAGTAATCTGTATGATGCGTAACGGCTTCTGAACCTGGGAAAGTCCTCGTTACATCTGTTTGGGGATCCTAAAGGCACATGTGAGTTCAAACAAGAGCCTGAGGGAAGGTGGCATGAATTAAAATCACCTGTTTGTTTCGTACTTACAAATTCGAGGCATTCTAATGCTTCTGCTGTTATCTCAAAATAAATAAATAAGTAAATAAATAAAGATTTAGATATAATAGAGATAATAAAGACCTAGATGCTACAGCTCTTTAATAAAAACCAGATTGCAAGAATTATTAGAGAAACATAGTAGTGTAGTGGCTAGCACTGTCGCCTGGCACCTCCAGGGTCTGGGTTCGATTCCCGTCTCTGTGTGCATGGAGTTTGCATGTGCTTGGTGGGTTTCCTCTCGGTACTCTGGATTCCTCCCACATTCTAAAGATATGCAGGTTAGGCTAATTGGTGTTCCCAAAATTGCCCGTAGTGTGTGAGTGTGTGTACCCTGCGATGGATTGGCACCCTGTCCAGGGTGTACCCCGCCTCGTGCCCTAAGCTTCCTGGAATAGGCTCCAGGCCCCCGCAACCCTGAATACAGGATAAAGCTGTATAGAAGATGAGTGAGTGACTGAGTTAAGCACGCTTTTCTACGTTAAAAAAGCACTCTATAAACTTTTTTAACGTTTTTACTTATTTAGAAAAATCCCCGAGACATTAGAGGGGTTAACAAACTGCTTCATGTCCAGCTGTGGCTCAAGACTAAATCCTTCAGGACTTCCTTAAGCTGCCTTCAAACCACAAAAAAAAGAGCATGAAAGTAAAAAAGGAATGAAGCAATGCATTGCCTGTCCCTTGTTTCTCTCTTCCTTTCACTTTTTATGTGCCCTATCAGTCCAGTTTGCCAAACATGCCGCACATTCAGAAATCAGTGAGATGAGATTTCATCTCCGCAGAGGAAGCAGATTAGATCTGATCATGAAAATAAACAAGAACATTAACATGATTTGTTGCATCTTAGAACTGTACCACATGTCTGTGCTTCTGTTCTTCTCTTTTTGTCCCCTCCCCTCGTCTCCTTCGGCTGTGAGACGGGAACGACTCAAGGTTGAATATTTAGGCACGGCAGCAAAAGCGCCCCCTCTTTGGAGAATTATAAAATTAGGAGGCAGAAAATGAAAAGGTGGTGCAATTCGTCATGAGCGAATGAACTGGAAATCTTGTGATCTCTGCAATGCAAAAGCTCTCCCGGAGCAAAGAGTGAAGACGTCCGCAGAAATTGCGAGTCAACCAACGAGTAGACTGTTTTCACGGGTGGCAAGTGTCCTGTGTTAAGACGCCGTGATTAAAGGACGCCATGCACGAAGACACAAAAATGCCAACATTCTCACTCGGAGAACGGACAGAATTTATCATCGCATCCGGATTAACTGAAGATCGACAAAAACGAACTACACAGACTTTTTTTTTTTTGTTTGTTTTTTTTTTTTTTTTTTTTTTTTTTTTTTCAATCTGATCGAAATCATTAGAATTACAGATTCAGACAACTGAATTTAACTCTTTCAGATCAGGTTTGTTTCCATGTACAAGGCATTTAATCAAAATGTAACTTTTTTTTTTTACACTTTACATGTGCAATGCGGTTCTGACATTTGTGAAACACTTAATCTGGCAAAAATTTTACCAAAGAGTAAATTGAAGTAATTAAAAGTCATTTCTTCAACAGTGAAGTTCGGTTAGACGTCCCATCTTTCAGATGAATTGGTTACAACAACCGAGTCTCATCTTTGATTTTAATATTTGATGAGCTGTTGTTCTCATGAAGTAAAACAGAATTTTCCTCAGCACGTTACCTCATTTTATCCCTATGTGAGGCAAACATGTGCAGCAGGAACAGTCTTGAATTAGAGAGAAATGATTGGACCGGTTGACATTTACCTATTAAACTAATTATCAAGGTTTATCATCACTTGCCTCATTCTAAATAATAAAAAAACTAATCTGATCAGGGCAACGTGTTCTGATTGAACCCGTTATATGATGCATTTTTATTCCGATTCGGCTATTATTCCGATTATTAGTGGAATATTAGTTTCCATGTAAACGCAGCTTGTCAACGGTTGAATTTCTTTGTCTTTCATATAATTCACCTGCAAAATGAGATCTTTGGGCCAGAACATTCTGCCCAGCAATCTCCACTGAATTCACCAACACAGCAGCCATCCAAACCAATTATATGTTTTTATTTGACTTTTAACCCCATTCGCTCCAAGTGGTATATAACTCTATTTCTGTTAGTTAAAAAACTTTCTACTTAACCCATTATTCGATGTTTTGTTTGCATCAGAGTGTTTTGACTACATTTACTTAGCTGAAGAGTTTAAAATAATCCTTATATATATATATATATATATATATATATATATATATATATATATATATATATATATATATTACACACGCGCATCTAATGATCGTCCTTTTGCTTTGTAGAACATTTTTTAGTTTTAGTTTAGTTTAGAAAATGTCATTAATATATATAGAGGCTATTTGAAGAAAAAGACATTTTACTTGAGAAATAAATAATCAACTACGTTTAATCTTATTCACAGATAGCAGAGATATTAAAAATTAATTTGTAATTAATTCAGACATAATCAGGCTATTTTTATATTGTGCTTAATTGTACTTACAATGTATTGGAATTATTCAATTTTGACCTACAAAAAAAATTAGACCTAAAACTTCTCTGTGTAATTTCCAACAAAACTGTTTTAGAAAATCAAATTAATCTTTATTTAAAAGATTGCAGTGAGCAGTACAGTGACATATTATTTTCTTCAGTACAACCTGGGCAATATGATAAAGTGAATCTTATTTAATTTTAACAAACTGTACAAACATGACTTTGAAAAAAAAAAAAAGCTTTTAAAAATGGGTCACATACTGTAGGCAAAGAAATAACACACATTAATACGGTCAGATCACGTCGCGTTTTTATGGTCGTTTTTGGTTGTTGTTTGACTACTACTGTACTACTATGGAAGCAAAATAGTCTCATTAATAATTCACACAAAAGACACGATGCACACATGCGTATCCCAAATCACATGCGTGAAATCCAATCCACTATTATAATCCATATATATATATATATATATATATATATATATATATATATATATATATATATATATATATATATATATATAAAAATTTCACCAGCACTGAGCTGGAGGATCCAATCGGCTGTCCGTTAAGACACTGGATGATCCTCGACCCAAATTAAGGCCGTTACTGGTGCTGACTGCAGCCCCATAACCATCAGACGGCATCTGAGACTGAAGGGCTTCAAAAAACGTCTTCAAAGACCTCGTCTCCTTGAACGCCACAGAACTGCTCGTTTGGACATTGCAAGAGACACTAAACATGGGACATTCAAATCATCCTTGATGGCCCTGATGGTTTCCAACGTTACTGGCATGACAAGCAGATCCCACCTGAGATGTTTTCTACAGTACGTGCCACAGTGGAGGGGGCGCCATAATGGAGCTTCAGGAAGTGCAGTGGCTTCAAACGGCCATTGGTTATGTCCAGATGTTGCAGAGAGCATTCTTCATGACTGAGGGCCCTCGTCTGTGTGGTAACGACTGGGTTTTTCAACAGGACACCACTACAGTACACAATGCCCGCAGGACAAGGGACTTCTTCCAGGAGAATAACATCACACTTTTGGCCCATCCTGCGTGTTACCCTGATCTAAATCCAATTGAGAACCTTTGGGGATGAATGGCGAGAGAAGTTTACAAAAATGGACAACAGTTCCAGACAGTAGATGCCCTTCGTGTGGCCGTCTTCACCACTTGGAGAAATCTTCCCACTCACCTCATGGAAATGCTTGCATCAAGCAGGTCACAAGTAATTTTTGAAGTGATCAACAATAACGATGGAGCTACTCAGTACTGAGTTCATGTTTGGAAGTTTGATTTCTGTTCTGGGGGCATTTACGGGGGTTTTGGAGGTGTGGTCCTAAACTTTTGATCAGCTGTAAAACAACCTGTTTCAGTTTAATCGTTGTTAATTAAATTGCATGTTTTGCATTTGTGAAACATATATTATGAATAATATATATATATATATATATATATATATATATATATATATATATATATATATATATATATATATATATATAAAAATTTTGTGCATGTGAATTGGGTTTCACTAATGTGAATTGGGATCCGCATGTATGCATTGTGTCTTGTGTGAATTATTAATGAGACTAATAATACGCAAATTGTCTGAATTTTTGCAAGTAATTTCTGTATACATTATATATTATAACTAATGATAACTTTGGTTCTACATGACATATCAGAAACCCTCAATGCACCGTGTGAAGCCTCCTCGTTAACACACACCGGCAGGACAACCGTATAAACATTGATTTTTTATTAATTTTTTTTTATTGCTGCACAGTTCCACGCTGCTTGTGTTTTAAGGGTTTAATTCTCTTGGGATTTTAAGAAGATGAAGAAGTAGTTTCTCTACAGTGCACGTGCTATTGTCTGTACTGATTTCTTAAACTTTTCCCAGCAGCTGGCGTCCAGGGCGTTTACTGCCTCTCAGTACACCGCGCTCGCGCTACCACTCCTGTACCTGTTTATTCTGCTAGTGGAAGAGATATTCTGCTAGAGAGGAGATCTCTCACCATCCGCTGCTAATTAATCGATCGTGGAGGGCAGATGAACAGATTTTTATAAAGGATCTGAAAATGTACTCGGGCAGCTGGAAAATCACTTGTTCCACACACCCTTGATGAGGTGTTAGAGAGGGATTTTGGATACCGCCTTGTTTTAGTTTGCTTTGTACTGTAGCTTAGGTGTAAATAAAACAACAAAACAAGAGAACATTTTAAACGACTTGGAAGCAATTATTCAGGAGACGAAGTTTTGTTTAAGATGACGTAATGTTATCAGCTGTGTTTTCATGCTTTATTATCAGCCCTTGTGGAACGCCTCTCGTCCAATCAGATTGCACGTCAGAACTCTTGTAGAATTTACACTAGAAGCATCAGGGTTGCATCAGCGTTGACAGGATGCAGACAAATCATACCCAGTTTATGGTCATATACTGTACAACAGGCTACATACTGTAGCAAACAAACAAATCCATGAAGTCGGTCGGCCAGAGAAAGAAGAAAATGCTCTGTAGATTTGTAAGGAAGCACCAGGTGAGTGGAAAAGCTGTGGATTTTGGGATCCTGACGGCTTCACAGAGGTCGGAGGAACGGAGCTTTCAACCTCACTAACCTG
Organism: Channallabes apus; assembly: GCA_030522415.1. Lineage (NCBI taxonomy): Eukaryota > Metazoa > Chordata > Actinopteri > Siluriformes > Clariidae > Channallabes > Channallabes apus. The sequence continues at coordinate 54,786,737 of CM060105.1, forward strand.
CTAATGCAGAACAGGGGGAAAAAAAATCCAGATTGAACTTAATCCTTCTCCAGCCTGTGGAGGAGACATGGAGGGAAACAAGACACAGATCTCTTTCTCACACAAACACACACACATACAGTTAAAGCGCTCTCTGCTTACACATGGCAGGATTTACAGACACCACGAGGCATGTTGTGGCTTAACCTGACTCCCGAGGTCACCGAAGCTTCTGCCGGACAAACTGTACTGCACTATGAGATAAGTCTCATCAGGCTGCTGAAAGATTACTCGACGAGCCACCGTGCACTAAACAGAATTTGCTAATCATTATCAGTGTTATACTGTGTGATATTGATTTTGGAGAAAGTGTGATATGCAAAAAACGCCGGGAGAAATCTGACCAGGCCGAAAAAGCTCCTGGTGTGGTGTTTTTTATTCTAATATAATGCACAATCTATTAGAGATGGGCAGGAAAAAAAAAATCATTTTGTGTGTCAATTCGTGTATCACCACATTGACTCCAAAATCGATCTTTTAAAGTAATTTACACAAAGTCCTGTAACCTTGTGCACTTTTCGAGGAAATGTAAAATTAGTCTATTATTTTTTTAATTTCCCATTTTAAAAAGTTACAAAACATTTGATCTATGTTGTCAATTATACCCTGAACATCAAAAAATAAAAACCGTTACACAGTAATATTTCGTTGAACCGCCTATTGTTTTGATTACAACATGTTTTCATAACAAAATATTTATTTTCATTCAGATTTGCATTCATTTCAACCCAAGACCTCGTATTGATGATGTGAGAGTCGGATGTCTTCTCCAGTACTGTACATGCCAAAGATTAAGGACTCTGTGGCGGCCAAACCATGTGTGAAAACGATGTCTCATGCTCCCTGAACCACTCTTTCTTTCTTGGCACACTCACCTCGAGGGGCGAAAAAAAAAAATCCATTCATAGAAAAAAACTGGTCGTTCAGTAGATATTCAGGTGGTCAGCTGACCTCTTGTTTTAGGCAGATAATGTTGCTGAACCCAGACCGGACAGACAGAATCAACCTCAGATCATAACACCGTCCACACAGGCTTGTACTGTAGACACTACACATGATGGGTGCATCACTTCATTCTCTTCTCTTCTTCCTCTCCACATTCCAATCTTTACGATCAATAGCAAATTGAAGACTTTTTTGTCCAATTAGCCTCAGACAAGCTGTTTACTTAAGACTGTTTAGTCCCAATCCCTCAAGTTCTCTTTACGGCTGGCGTGTGGAAATGGCCGCACTTTCATTATTACTATTTCATCACATTTGCTCCTTCGAAGATGATGGATGAAGTCTTATTATACCGTTTTATAGTTCTTAACACAGTTTTAGTAGTTTCAGCAATCTCCTTAGCATCTTCACCACGACCGCAGAGTTTGACTTCTGACATGGTTGTTTAAGAAATGAGAAGCTCCTTACTGCATCCGTTAGGGTTAAATAACTTGTTCCCAGCTGAAACATGTTAATCACAGAAATTATCCAATGGAAGTTTCTAGGGCTGCACGATATATCGAAAAAATATAGTTATCGCGATAATGGTATACGCAATATCCGTATCGCAAAGAGTTGCGATAAATAATTTATGTGCCAAGCATTTGTGTGTCCAAATTTGACCAATCAGATGGGCCTTGCTTATATCTTATATATATATATATATATATATATATATATATATATATATATATATATATATTTATATCTTTATTCTTAATTCTGTCGCGAACTAACCCGGGATGATCAGAAGACTTAGCGATTAGCCGTTAGCCCTCTGTAAACCCAAACGTGGAAGCAAGCGAGTAGGCAGGATAACCACGCGAATTAGTCTAAGGACTCTTACAGAAGGGGAGCAAGGGAAAAACACACATTTAACCTGCGTCCTATAAACACACTCGAATCAGAAAGTAAACAATCTGAACCGACATGGCGAACTCAGTGACTAAGCTCTATGATGGTGGTTTGTTTACTCCTCTTATACTTCCTGGTTCGCGCCCACATTACTTCCGGGTCCTAGTGCCGGTCGCGGAGCGTGTGTGTGTGTGTGTGACAAATAGTATTTTTTTATTAAATTTTTGTTTAATAATATTTATTTAAAAATTTTTTTTAAACAAAAAAAAAAACAAAAAAAAGCCAAAGAGAATATTTAGTTTAAAAGATGCTCTTGTTTTAAGATCTTGTTGTACTATTGATGAGTGTATCGTTACATGTAAATAAACAGTAATGTTTGAAAGTAATTCATATTGTGTTGGCAGGTTTATAGTAACAGCAAACCAGAAGTCAGAATATCTGCTGAGGGTTTAAAGTCATTCATAGTGTTTTGAAGTCTAAATATTTGCAACTTCCTTGACATATAGTTTCTTTTTAGCCTGAATTAGATTTAATTACATCAGACGAATATCTATTACCTGTTTATTTTAGTATCATCATTACATATAAATAAATAATAAAAAAAGTCAATAATAATAATAAAAAATGCATGTCTCTAGGGAAATGTTATATCGCAAGAAATATCGTTATCGCAAAATATTCAACAACAATATCGAACAATTAATGCTTGGACTGCTGCTATGGACTTTGTTAAAGAATCGACAATGATTATTTTTATATAAATTGAAGCCAACACTAACACTAACTGTTTTTCTTATTTTATTTATCTGTTTAATTATGTTTACATTACTTGTGATATCGCATATCGCATATTTTCCTAATATCGTGCAGCCCTAGAAGTTTCCTACATATTTGCTTAGGTAAATCCAAGTGGAGACCTTTTTTTAAACTGGTCTAGTTCTTAGAAAGAACGGAAAATTGGAATTGGCCAGAATCGAAATCAGCAAGTCAGACTTTAAAATTTTCTTGGCCAATTTTGTTTTTTTCTTTTCAATCACTGCATCTCTGATCCAGTCCCCTCATTTCTACCTTTCATTTAATATGTATAGAGACATGAGGAAGAAAAATGAAGCGGAGACAGAAATAACTCTGGGATTTTAGAGTACAGTTAGCAAATCTGTTAACAAATAACAATATTAATGGTAATCATTTAAAAAAGTCATAATACACTGGGGCTTATGAGCTAAATGAGACTCATCGTCTCGGCCACGGTACTGTGTATATAATGGTATATAAAAGACACTACAAGCAACAGATGTCCATGTGAAATTAGTGTAAGTTCATCAAAACATGATCTAAAACATTACATTAACATAATCCTCTCTCTTTTTGCTTGCTTGGATCTAATACACATTCTCTGGCTCTTGGTGTATTATCTAACACATCCAAAAGATCAACATTAGCATTATATGTTCATACCGTAACACTGTAATTTCCGCTATGTAGTCGTAGACAAACACTACATAACATGCAAATATTTCATTTTTCTCCTCCTTGGATATCCAGTCCATCAGAATCGAGCTGTGAATGAACCCATACAGTACCACTTCCCGAATGAGCGTGGTGGCACTAGTTTTATGTTTTCTCATTTTTAAGAGCGCATTAACTCTCGCCTGGTTCCCGCGACTCCGCCGCTCAATGGGTTTGTCTATAAACTCATAAACGCACGGCTCTTAAGACCCGGCTTTAAGCAGCTGAGCTGTGAGGAAGTAATAAACTACTATCTGGATTCTCGGTCAAGCTGCATCACTTTGATACACTAATACAATCATTTCAAAATCTTCGCTTTGTTGTTGTTTTTATTTTTTTCCCCCCATGCAATGTGTTTATTAGGGGATCATAAACAGCGCATTACTTCTGGAGCTCGAACTTGTTTTTTCTCCACTAGATATTACTGTAAATTGGAGACAGAAAGACGTGAACTCAGGTTTTTAATAGATGATGAATTGAAACAAGACAAATAACATTTCACACCTGACTTGTTTCAAATTTAAACGGTTGGGGGGTAGGAATTAATTGCGCCCGAAACAAAAGGAGGTCTCCTAAAGCCTCATTAATGCTTTAAATTATTAAATCCAATTATTGTAAGAAAGCTCTTGACCTATTTTTCATATCGAGTGCTCTGTTAGAACTAGACTCACCGCGAAGCGAACACGTCGCCGCCTTTGTGGAAGGGGAAAGATGTATACGTTCAGGATTTCTACCCTCCTCCTCTTTGTTCTCGTTTCTCTCCTTTTCCTTATGAGAACCTGCTCGGTGAATGAACTTTACCTACAAACCCGAATCCCTTGACGTTGTCTCATTTAGTCTGAAATAACCCTCGAGTCAAATACCTCTGATTAGCTTTAAAATGCCCTAAAAATCTGCTAACGTTTTTGTAGCCTACATTTAGTTTTGGAAAGAACATTGAACATGGGTTGCAAAAAAAAAAAAAAGAAGAAGAAGAAGAAAAAAGGGGAGAAGAGGCTTTCAGTATCCATCACAGAATCTCAGGTCCAAATTAACACAAACTCAACAAACACATTTATGCAGTGGGAGTAAACACAATGCGTTTCTCTCTCTCTCTCACTCTCTCTCTCTCTCAAATAAATGGCTGTGAATATTCATGTAGGGTAGCCATCTGGTCAGAGAAAATGGATTCTATAGTCAAATAATTTGTGGTCGGATCCTCTGGACCTTGAATGATTTATTTAACCTGCTCGAATAAACATATATGCAGGCATTAAAAAAGTCTTAAAGTGGTAATTAACAGCTCGATTCTTAAACATACACTTGCAAAACATGATCATAAACATATTCATTCATTCATTCATTCATTTTCCTCGCTGCTTTTCCTTCCTGGAGGTACAGTAGAGTCTATCCTACGAAGCTCAGGGCACACTATAATGGGTGGGCACTACATGACCTCGAATCAGTATTATGATTAATTGGACATTTTTTAAATTGAACAATATCATAATTTTTAACATTTATAATTAATGAATGATTATTTTGTTTGTTTTTTGGCTGAATATTAATTTAGATTAATTTTTTAATGTTTGTAAATATTCTCAACTATTAAAGCAGTTTCTTGATAAAGGAGTTGTATCCATGTGGCAGACTGGACAGGGTCATGTGGCTACCAGAGATGAGACTACTGTAACTACAGATCAGACGATGACGTCAGGTGCCGATTCGATTTGCATTGCGAGCAAGTCCCCGACTTACAAACGAGTTTCGTTCCTTGAGCACATTCGTAAGTTAGATTCGTTTGTAAGTCTGACAATGTGTGTCTTATACACCTTTGACACAAATATACAATGTAAAGCATAAACAAATACACACAAAAAAAATACATACTCCAGACGCAGCGAGGTCAGCTGACCTCGTCTAAACCACGACTGTGAAGACGTTCGGGGAAGGACAATGCTACATGGTGTTTACTACCACCCTGTTTTATTGAGGTTTTTCAGACATTAGGATTATTCACCATCAGGACAGCTTTACATGAAAGATTTTTTAATCATTTGTATCACCATTTTATAAATATCCTGAGTCGATATAAGATTTACTTTCAGATTTTGTTACAATGCAAAACAAACTTCATAAATAATAATAATAATAATAATAATAATTCGCTCCTGCCATCCTGCTCAACAGGATGCTGTGCTGCCTGCTGGTGTGTGAATAGTTCAGAGCGCACCACCTGCAGAATTATAAAGGAATGGCACAATTTTTTCACCTCAAATTCAAACATAAATATAAATTCAAAACAAATATATTTTATATATATTATAGGGCTATATATTATAGGGCTGCAACTAACGATTATTTTGATAATCGATTAGTTGGGCGATTATTTTTCCGATTAATCGATTAATCGGATAGAACTGCGCGTTTTCATTTGCTGTTTTGCTTAACTATATAAAACCATAAATCAGGGTATTATTTATGTATACAAGTAAACTTTAAAAAATGCAACAGCCACATAGAGTATAATGACCTTTAATTTTGACATTTAAACCTTATTTAATGTAAATCAACATTTTTGTTTTTTAACAATAATTGCAGATGGCAAGTTGACAGTGTGTGTGTGTGTGTGTATGTGTATATATGTACAGTATGTATATATATATATATATATATATATATATATATATATATATATATATATATATATATATTTTTTTTTTTTTTTTTTTTTTAAATACACTGACATATTCAGTTGTTAAGAATGACCTGACTTTTAAATTCTCTTAAATTAATTAAACTTAATAAGAAGAATAATAAACTTCTAGATTATTATGATATTAGTTTTAATTGAAGTGTCTCTTGCTACATCCTTTTCACGGTTTATACATTATTCCTCTAAAAATTTATATATTTTATCCTTTTTTTTGTTGTCTCAATAAAAACAAATAATATAGACCATTTTGCTATACTAGACGTTCTCGTAATACGGCGACGTAGGGAGAGAAAACAAATCGCCGCTGCTGGGTTCACTCTGTTTATTTTGCCCTTTTTCCGCATTTCCCTCTGTATAGCGTGTAGGATCATGGGATATATCCGGTCCTCCGAAGTGTAAAATGAACGCATTCGTTGGGATTTGAGCGCCAAGAAAAAGCTGCATGCAACGTTTTTTTTTTATTTATTTTTTTAACCCTGTATAACCGCGCAGCCGGACAAACGCACGTCACCAAAGCCCGTGTGAACTCTCTCACTGACTCCTATGTGTAGGAAACCCTCGGCGCTTCAACGGCAGAATAAAAACCGCTCGATTTCAACGCCCGATAAGAGGTGTTTAATGTAAATTGCTCCCATACCTTGGAGGACTTGGGGCGCGCGCTTTTTCCTGCAAACGCTTCTGTAACCTCCATTGCGCGAGCGACTACAGTATATGTATCTGTGTGTATTTGTGCATCTTGTGGTCGCGCTCCTCAGTAACGTGAGCAGCCCAACTAATCGATAACGGCATTCGTTGACAACGAATTCCATTATCGATAATTATCGATTTTATCGATTAGTTGTTGCAGCCCTACAGTGTTATGCACATTGGGATAATGTTGGTAAAATGTTGTTTTTGAAAGTTGCGACAGAATGTTACCACATTCAGATTCACATCCTCGTCCCCGGTTGCCATGTCACCGTCACAAACATATACTAAACAAACTCACAAATTATCACACAGCTTTGAATTAATTTGTCAGATCGTCCATCTGTTTTTTTTTTTTGCAACTAAAATTGATATGTGCATTTCTACCTCGCTTGTTCTGCTTTTTCAAATCTTCAGCATTAGCAGTTCTGCAAACTCGGTTGCTAAAGTACCTGTCAACAGCACTCCAGTGTCACATTATTCCTCCATGAGACTAACTCTCTGCCAGTCTGTTTACAGCATTACGCCAGCCATCTGTCAATTCCAAACACACACACACTGAGCTCTTGATCAATAATGACTCCACTGGAGGAGTGTGTGGTGATGCAGTAATACCTGCATTATTAAATGGCTGCCTGGCTTATCCAAGGCCCAAGCATACGATCACTTGACGCGGGAGAATGTGAGATTTCCTGACAGGTAGCCGCTAGAGCCGCTCACCGTGCTACACGGACGTCTGGTGGGGTGTGGGGACAGGTGAGTGAGATGTGCACAGATGTTGTAGGATCTATCTTGATCGAATAAACCCCAGGAGTTGCTCGGAGGATCATATGACTATGAAGGAGTGATTATTCATAACAGCATTACTGGAAATCTGAACTGATTTAAACATCTCAATTATCATTCATTATATTAGATTTTTATTACATTTTGTCATCTGTTTCTGCTTTATTGGGTAAAGCATCCCACTAATATACCTTGTACTTTACTTCACTGTAATATTCCGGCTGAAACAATATACAAACTGAGCCCAGAATAATTCACAATGTTGACTTTAGCCTTGCAAACTCGAGAACCCAAACCTGATCAACAGCAAGCGACAGGTTAACCCTTTATATGCCACGACACTGTTATTTAATTCCCATCCATTTTAATTTATTTCAAAACATGCAGTAAAAACTACGTAGCATGGAAAGAAAACAGGGTTTGGGTTCCCCCTGTGCCACCAGAGCGACTCTGGCCCCTTTGCACGTGGCTCCACAGCGCCTCTGGAGGTGTATGATGTGGCACACATGGACACTTGAGATTGGGATATGGAAAGTTTGGAGGACGACCTTGGGCTCTTTGCCTGCTGTGCCCTTTTATGCGGCAGGCTGTAGTGCACTGGGTGTTCTGGTGCCTTTGTATCATAACCAACTTTTCTTTCTGCTATTTGTGCTGCATTTGCTTTGTCCCTGTGGGCCTTCGGTGCTCACAATCCTAATTGATAATCCATGTTACTGGGCTGATTGGACTTGCTAGTAAGTGGTGCAAAGGAAGCGTATTCGCCCCTAGTGCAACCTCTATAGCCTGGAGCTTAGACAGCAGATTGGAAGTTCTCCCTCTGGTCCTCACATTCCTGCATGTATCACATGACACTAGCCAATCATGGGCATCTGTAAGCTCATGCAAGTGGAAAGGGTGGATAGCGTTTTCCAGCATGTGTGTTATACCTCTCCCTAATGATACGAGAGTAGCAGCTTACCGATGAGGAAGTTCTATAAGAGAACTGGACACCACTACAGGTCCAGTCCAAAAATTTGGATTTGTTTTCTACATTCAAGAACAATACCGTTTATATTTTTATTTTAAACAGATAAAAGAAAGGTTTGTCTCATATGTTCCGACGCCATGGTTCTAATAACGAGCAGAAATGTGAAGCGCCAGGTCGTTAGAGAAAACATATCTGTAGCAGTGCAAGGTGAGGGCGTGTAAAATACCCGAACTGAGAGTGTTATGTGATCAAATCAAAATGTTGAGTAACAGTGATGTTACTGTATGTAGCGTCACGTGCCGGAGTGTATTTGGCGAAAGAAGTACGACTTAGCGTGAATAACAGTCAGTTATTATTTGGAGACATGAAGGTCGGCTGTTCTGGAACAGCTCCTGCAAGAACAGTGTTGTTAAGTTCATTTGCAAAACCCATCAAGCACCATGATGAAACTGGTTCTCATAAAGACCATCCCAGGAAAGCAAGACCAAAACTTACCTCTGCTGCAGAGGAGAAGCTCATTTAGAGTCACCAGCCTCAGAAATCACCAATTAACTAACAGCACCTCAGGTTAAAGTTTTGCATAGCGTAAGTAGCAGATGCATCTCAATATCAACTGTTTATTGAGAATATTGCATATTTTTAGATGTCTTCAGCATCGTTTTACAATGTAGAAAGAAGTAAACACTAGAGATGTTCCAATACCATTTTTCCCCTCCTGATACCGATTCCGATACTTGGGCTCAGGCCGATACCGAGTACTGATCCGATACCTGGGTGTGTATCTGTACAGTGTATATATACTGTATATATATTATAGCATTTCTTTTTTTAAGTAAAATACTACTAGCCCTGTGTAACGGGTTCGACCCTAAGTGCATGGGCGACACCATGAAACACGGACACGGGGCGAGGTCTTACAGGAAAAAGGGTCATTTATTTAGAAAAATGGGTAAGGAAAGGGTTAAAGGCTCTCTGCGGCCTTTTCCACTTTTGCGGCAGGGATGTGAAGGCGGGCTCTACGCGGAAGTGAAGGTGTCGCGGGAGCTCGCGCAGCTCATTCACGCGCTCCTCTCGCGGAGATCAAAGTCGCCCCCCTTTTTAAAGTCTCTGGGGCGCATCACATCGCCCCGCTCTTGTGCCACTGTCTCTCATAAAATCCACCGCGTCACAGAGTCCAGCTTCCCAACAGTCAGACCCCGAGCTACACTCCCCGCTGTGTTTTATAGCGCCGGGATCATTAGCGGCGATAGCTCATGGGCCGTTGCCTGATTCTGCGGCCCTGCTCCTTCACATACCTAAAGGGGGCGGAGGCCGCCTAACTAGTGAGCGAGGAGCGATATCAATTTGGGCGCACGCCCATCACAGGCGCACGCCGTGACACTCTGTAAGTAAGCTAAGCTAGCAAAGCTAGCGGGCATAAATAGGTTATGTTTAGGAAAATGGTATCGGATCGGTACGTGGACTCAAATACTCGCCGATTCCGATGCCAGATTTTTTTGTGGTATCGGTAGCATTGAATCGGAACAACCCTAGTAAACACCACACATAAAAAATAGAAGGGAAAACTTAAGTAGGAGAAAAGTCCAGCGAAATTTGGAGAAAGAGGGAGAAATGTGAAATATAATCCAAGGCTGAAGATTTACCTCTTAATGTCTTTAACATTAGCCATCAAATATACTGTAATGTCAAACACATTTATCTGGGTGTAAATGTTCGAGATGTTTTGTGAAGAACTCATTAACTGAGTGATTAATCCTTCATTAGGGGTTCCCTAACATGACACCTAGAGCTCAATGAATGTGAAAACTCACAGAATAGGTCATATTTGTAATTGATCTCGCTGGGTAGCGTAAAATTATCCCACTTTTATGTAAAGCTGTTTGGCTGGTAGCAAACTTCAGCTACTCGACAGTTAAGTGTGCTTGATCCTTGATCCTTGATCAGACTCTCTGCTGTGCGCTAGTTTTAAGAGCTCGGCATGGGAACAAGCCTATGAGTAGAAAGGAATTAAGCGAAATAATACTCTTTTTTTTTTTTTTTATTAAATCAGTGAACCTGTTGCAAAGTTGTCAATTGGTTCACGAGCTTAATCTCAGTCACTCAATGAAAATGAGTATATTTAACACTTAGTCTTTATTCAGCTGGCATTTCGGCGAATGAATGAACAAGCCAAATGAGCTCGGCCTGAACGGGCGTTGCAGCTGTGATAAGAGCATAGGGGGAAAAAATTGCTTTGTGAATCGCGGCGCTGCCATTCACGGCTCTTTCTTCATTCCCTTGGGAGCACCTCCAAACATCTTATCATTTAATTGGCCTGAGAATTGGACAGGTCCATCTCTCTCTCGCAGGCTGACGTCAGGGCATTCAGCGGTGTTTACTTGCTATCGCTCGGCAGAGACTGAGAGACAGACGGAATGGGTGAAAGGGTCAAATGAGTGAGAGAGACAGAGACGAACCCCTCAGCACACGTGTGCAGGCATTAAACTCGACGACACTTCCTATTCTTCCTGCTTCATTCGTCGGCACACGACCCACCCACCCCACAACACACACACACACATATCTACAGTATGTGCACTCCTCTATCTGTCGGACACTCCTGTGAATGTGACATGGAAAAGCTGAATGTGAACAGGCAGAGAAAGGAAGAATGAACGTTACAGAGCGAGGGAAGCGGCGAGAGAGAGACGGTGGTGAGAGATGTTCTATCACTTATCAAGTTGGCTAGCACAAAGGCAGGCTGGAAAGCACAATCCTGACATTCTGTAGCAGGATGCACGCGCGCACACAAAAGCCTGCCTGGCCTGAAATGCTTACACGATGCTTTGTGTGGGTTTCGGCTTCAGTACAAGAGAGCGAGCGTGAAAAAGAAATGCATCATCATCCCTGGAAGTGTGAATGAGAATGGGGCGTTATGTCCCTTTTTAAAGAGCTGACGAGAGGAGCTTTCTTTTCATCGTTATAGGAATTCTAATCTACAGATGGGTTAAATATTAAAATGCTTTTAAGTAGGACGAGATACAACTCCTCAGATAATGTATTTATGTATATACAGCTCTGTGCAAAAGTCTTAGGCACCATATTATATGCTGTACCAATTTTGCTGGAAAGTTATGTTTATCATGTCTGCATAATTATGTACAAAATCATTCAGTATTTCCATATACTGTACACTACCGTTCAAAAGTTTTAGGTCACTTTCTAACTCCATGATGGTTCCTGATGTTTATTTCTTTCTACATTGTAAAGGAATGCTGAAGGCGTCCAAAAAATGCATGAATCTCCTTTGAACAGTTGATATTGAGATGTTTCTGCTACTTCTGCTCTGTAAAGACTTCATAACGCCTCTAATCTGAGCTGCTGTTAATTGGTCATTTTTCAGGCTGATAACTCTAAATGAACTTCTCGTCTGCAGCAGAGGTAGGTTTTGGTCTCGTCCTCCTGGGACGGCCTTCATGAGAGACAGTTTCATTATGGTGCTTGATGGATTTCGCAAATGCACTTGACAATACTGTTCTTGCAAGAACTATTACAGAAAGGCCGAGCTCTGTGTCTTACAATAACAACTAACTGCTGTTTTTGTTGTTGTTAAATAATTACCTAATTCCATATGTGTTATTTTATAGTTTTGAAATCCTCAGTATTGTTGTAGAATGTAGAAAATAAATCACTAAACAAAAACAAAGAAATTGGCAAGTGATCTAAAACTTTTGAACGGTAGTGTACTGTATATCTTAAAAAGTAATACATAAACGACATTACAGGAGAATATATGCATGGCTGTAAAGAAAAAGAAATATAGTACAAGACAGACCGGTTTTCAGATGGAAACAAAAAACCTAATGTACGCTCCTGGGATTTGCATAAAAATAGAAAAGAGCGAGTGTGACAAAGTTACCAGAAGAACTCATATTCTCCAGCAAACTCGGAGCAACTGTTTAACTTACAGTATAGTTCTGTGCAAAAGTCTTGGGCACATACAAAAATATGGCACAAGCAAAAGATGCTTTTGAAAACATTTCTACATAAAAGAAACTTCTATATAGAGCAATAAAGAGTAACAAAATAAACAGTCAATATTTGGAGTGAAAACTCGTTGCTTAAAATCAGAAAACAGTTGTTAGGTTTTACTGAGCTTGCTGGAGAATATGAGCTCTTCTGGTATCTTTGTCACACCTTTTTATTTTTATGCAAATCCCAGGAGCGTACATTAGGTTTTTTGTTTCCATCTAAAAACTGGTCTGTCTTTCCTGTACAGGAAATACTTAATGATTTTGTATAGAATTATGCAGACGTGATAAACATATATGCAGAGGTGGAAAGAGTAATATTAAAAAATAAATAAATTATACAATACAAGTACTGTTACTGTACTTCAGTGAAATTTTACTTAAGTACAAGTAAAGTTACCATTATAAAAATCTACTCAAGTAAAAGTAAAAGTAGCTCATAAAAAATTAAAGTTACCGAGTTACTTTTTTATTTTTTTTAACAGCGGGGGTGGGATGAGGCATTCTAGCGTAGTTCAAAAAAGATGAGCAGATATAAATCTCAAACTACAGTAGTTGTTTTTAACTGAAGGAACACCTTTGCATAATAAAGCTGTTGTCTTTGTTGTGCTTGAAAATCAAAGTGGTCACTTAAATATGGTGTTACGTCCCAGTCTAGGGTCATACAGCAAAAGAATGGTTCAGGGTTCTATTTTAAACTGTATGGAAATGGTGGCATATGGCAGAAAGAACTAGATCCAATCATTAACTGATGAAATAATGAGGTATACAAAAAAAAATACACACACACACACACACAACAGGAGGAGGATCAGATTCAGGATGGACCCAGGCCAAAATAATAAACAAAATGGCATTCATATTTAGTAGTTAGATTACCTGCAAAAAGTACAGGTACCCGCCTCCCTAAACCAAAAACAAACCTCTTCCCAAAATAAATGGCAGCCACGCCCCCACTACCAGTGAGTGCACAAACATACAGTGAAATTATCTACAAATATATACAAAGACCAACCAAACCAAAGGGACAAAACAATAATCAAAGTCAATGGGAGGCAAAAAGTCAAAACCGGAATACACAACCAAACAACAAACCGCCAAAATCACAACCTCTTTCCTCTTTCCCGCGACTCTCTCCGGTTTATATATGGTCGCGCTAGTCGATGACGTCACTCTCAGGGTGGAAGCGACCGTGTGGAAGGTCAGGAAGATGCCGATGTCAGAAAACCTGGAGTGGAGTCTGGAGCGGCGCGCGACCAGGACATGATACACACACGCGAGCGCAAAAGCATAATATTTGTATTATTTTATCATTTTCATTCATTTATTTTTTACTCAGTAGCGAATATGATTTAAAATGTAGAGAATTACAATACTTCAAACAAAACGTACTTAAGTAAAAGTAAAATTACAGATTTTAAAAACTACTTTAAAATGTAGAAATACACACAAAAAAAAATACTCAATTACAGGTGCCTAAGACTTTTGCACAGCACTGTATGTACGCATGTATATACGTATAGTGTTTTGCATGAGCGCTTATTGATGCCTCAAGAGCCTCCCTTAGGTGTCCGTAATAAGTGCGTATCGATTCCATTCTTGTGCGGTGTAGTGGTAACTGCTCGCACTCTTCAAATCTGGTGGATTGTGATTAGGCTGGAAAACACTCGAGTGTTCAGTTAATACAGGAAAAACACTATTAAACCCCCGAGGGATCGTTAAATCCAGCAGTTTATGGACGCTTTAATGGAGACTGAAGGAACACCTGCAAATCCACACACAGAGATACGCACGCACCTTGTCACCAGACTGATCTCTAGATCCGCATCGGACGAAATCTGATCTCGTTTGATGTCCGCTATCTGCTCCGTCTCGGCGTAAGTTGCTTGCTATCGGTGGAGGACGGAGGCAGGAAGCCGAGACGGGGTTTAAAAGTGGAAACTAGAGAGGTTGAGTTTTTGGTCAACAAAAGTGGTGCACTCCGTGTGTGTGAGAATGGACGCGCACACAGTCAGAGCTCTGATCTCACTGGGAAATGGCAGGAAATAAATGCAATGGATATGATTCCAGCAACCTTCCCTCTTTCTGTTTCTCTCTCTTTCTCTCTCTCCATTTCAAGGTTAACATCTACTGTAGGAACTTTTTTGCTTTGTTGATGTCTCTGCTGGCACAAGTCAAGCAGCCTGAAATGTAAAAATGAAGAGAGAGAGAGAGAGAGAGAAAATGTGGAGGAGAAACTTTCTCCAGCTATCACCGTAAATAAACACTAATTGGTAGCTAATTTTCTTAGCTGTTGCCTGGCTGATTTGCTGCCTTGAGGCACGAATGAATAATTCATTGCCGAGGCACACACAGCTTTATGTTTGAGGCCTACAAGGCGCAGCATTCATTACGCGATCATGCCAGCGGATTCTGGGCACTGGCTCAGGGTATTAGAATAATATGCATATTGGGTATTCTCTCTCTGTCCTGGGGCATTGGCACGTGCCAATAGGGCTTTCTCTGGCATGGATGGGCAGAGAGGGAGGGAGAGAGAGAGGGAGAGAGAGTAGAGATAACCTCGATCTCACAGAACAAGGTTTGTTTTTATAAACCGATGAGACAGCAAGGGAGATAAGAGATCAAAGGTAACTATGTAATACTCGACGAGTGTTTTACAAAGTAAGGCGAAGGGAATACATGTGTGTGTGTGTGTGTGTGTGTGTGTGTGAGAATAACGAATCAGATTTAGCGCTAAAGAGTAAGGGTGTTAGGGTTGCGGCAGCCTGCTAGGTTAAAGAGAAAATGATCACGTGGTGAGGAACAACCTGAGCCAAGGCTTAAGTTAACATGACCTAAAGCGGGATGGATGACATTACGAAACCTCTAAGGCCGAAACTGTTCAACTGAACATGAAGACAGCCTACAACATAATCCTGCGCTTCTCAGTCCTGCACAACCCTGGTTTTAAAAGATAGTCAGCCGTTATGTTCGAAATGCAGCTGAGGCTACTGTGGCGGTTTTAAATACAAAATTCAAACAAGTACAGTTTCTTCTATGTGGCCTGAAATCGCACGTCTACAATAGAAAAGAACCGCCATTCTCATATCCGTATGGGGTCAAAGGTCAGGTGTTTTATAATGGAGATTCACCAGGGAGCTCTCGATATGATATTAACACGATACCTATTCCGATTTTAATTTGTATTGTGATTCTGTAAGCATCGCAATTTTATAAATGTCCCTATTTGTTATTAAAACATTTTTTACAATTCTAAACAAACTTACCTGTGCAGTACCTACAGTACTACATGGGACGCTTTGCTGCGTGAATAGTTTAAATGCAAATATACTGTATGAAGTATTACCTTAAAATCCTTTTTTTTTTTATTAAATTTTGATTTTTAAATCATCAATATGTGAATTGTTACACAAAACAATCTTGATATGAATTGATTTTTCTTCATCTCTGTTTTCTAGTCATTTCTAGTCACCTAGAATCTATAATAGCAGTGTTAAGAAACATGGGATCTATTGCTGGAAAGTTTTTCCAATAAATAAAATGATAGTATTTACAAATTCAATCCGGAGGCGAGTTCTTATGGCGGAAATTTGTATCGTGAAACACATTTTCCCATAGGAAATAAGTTAACTGCAGATAATTTGTTCTAACCTTCCAAAAATATCACCAATATTGGCAATTTCCAACACTATAATCATATTTTTGCATATAAAAACAATCAATGAAGTGAAATATGAAATAAATAGGATATTAAACGCGGCACGGTGGTGTAGTGGTTAGCACTGTCGCCTTGCACCTCCAGGGTCTGGGTTCGATTCCCCGGCCAGGCTCGATTCCCGTCTCTGTGTGCATGGAGTTTGCATGTTCTCCCCGTGCTTGGTGGGTTTCCTCCGGGTACTCCGGTTTCCTCCCACAGTCCAAAGATATGCAGATTAGGCTAATTGGCGTTCCTAAATTGCCCGTAGTGTGTGAATGAGTGTGAGATTCTATCTTTCAAAAGCAACCTAATGCTAACAGGGTCTCAATGACTGGAGCGTCGCCATGTTAACATCTCCATTCCTGGAGAACCTGCAAACTACACAGACACAATACATGATCATACCTGACTCGAACTCTGACCCTCCCCCCCAACCCTGAAGAAGCGATGCAACCGTGCTAACCTCTAACCCACCACGCTACCCAGCGACAGCACTGGATTGTATATTAGAATGTAGTTCTACTACACTGAACTTTGTGATCAACATTTTTTTGTGCGTGTGCACCCAAAAACAAACTGTTCTGCCAAACAGGAAGTAGCGATAGACACGTTTTGTGCGTCTCCGGCTCGAACACCTGATAGTACTCGTATGCCAGTTCTGTCATTTTCACCTTGCTCGAGTGTAGCGTGATGGAGCTCTTAGCGTCCAGATTGACTAATTATGCAAACAAGTCTCATTAGGCTGAGGCCTAGTCCACGCACATGCATGGAAATTTGAATCTTGAAATCTTTTCTCATCTGGGTTGTCTTTCTATCCACACCAGAATAGACTATCTGTACATCTTTCACGCTAAGGTCACATCTTTTGTAGTGCGTGTGTAATGTGAATAAGACAGGATTTAAATTGTATGTTTTTTTTTGCTTTGTATGGTAGAGAGAGAGAGAGAGAGAGAGAGAGACACACACACACACACACACACACACACATATATAAACTCCAGAGCTGAGGAGACGGCATGGGCAATAAGACTACTGGTTGTTATCATTCCACCCCTGGCTCGCTTGTTCCTGCTGAAGTTTATATTGCCCGGGGCAAATACATTCCCCCATGGCAAGGCACAGATCCCTCATCACAATCACTACAGCGCTGTCTCACAAACATAAAAGACATATGTGCAGGAATGCGTCCATGTTGGGCCACCCTGAACCTTCAGTCACACAGAGATTCCCACAGACAGATCTCCAAGTTGTCACTTCACGTAGGTGGTGAAGATAGTGCCACCTTTTGCCTTTATTAACCTGTTTTAACCCACGTTCGTAACGTGAACAATGTGTGTGAGTGTGTATGGGGGGGGGCATCAGCGTCAGAATGCTGTCTGTCATGGAGTGTGTGAGATCTGTGCTGCTTCTATGCGCTTCGTGTTCCCTCCCATCAGCCTTACTAGCAGTGACGGTGTGACGTTATGAGATATTCACAGGGGGCTGTTAAGAGGAACCTCACAAACAGTCAACAGATCCATCCACCTTCCTATACACACATTTCAACAGGACATGCTGGGATGAGTTATCACAAAAAAAAACCTAAGTAGAAATTTTAGGTATCTATACTTTACTGGAGTAATTATTTCTCAGCCGACTTTTTACTTCTACTCTTTACATTTTCACGCAATTATCTGTACTTTCTACTCCTTACATTTTATAAGTAGCCTCGTTACTCCTTTTTTATTTCGGCTTGTCATTCAAAAAACAAACAAAAAAAAACATCTGGATAAATTGCGCCATCCGGATGGAGCGAATTTGATTGTGGTTGGATGATGTGATGTTTTCTGTTCAGCATCCTGACTCTGACGTAAGCACGTCGAGCAGGACGAGGTAACTAAGCGTGTGTAACCTGTCACTGGGCATGCGCATGAGAGAACAAAAAAGTAAACGGCACATTCGCTAACAACTCCGTTTGTCTATACTTCTCATCTGTAACGTCCTTCGGTACAAACATACCATTCCGACACCCTATTGGTTGGTACGCGATCCATTGCACCTGCACATGACGTCACGTCACACACGCCAGCAAGGACGTTTGAATAAGGCCTTGTTCACACGGGCGTTAAATTTTTGGATAAACGAACGAGCTCAGAACGTCCTATACGTTGATGTTGCGTTTTGTAGCGCCGCTCGATTGACTTCTACACTGGCATTTGTTTGTCTCTGTCTAACGACAGCCTGCAGCCCAAATTGTAGTTTGTGTGTTTAACCTGTGGGGGGCAGTGTGTCGGGAACTGGATATGAAAGCCCTTGTCATTTTATTTGAGGTGCCTCGTTTTAATATGGACCATTTTGCAATATTAGACATTAATCTTATTGTTTTTAATTTTTTTATTAAATTATTATATTTAAATAATATATAAAAATATTTTTTTAAATAATACGGCGACGTAGAGGGAGAGAAAAAAAATCGCCGCCGCTACTGGGTTCACCCTCCGACTGCACAACGTCGGATTAAAGGAAGTTTTTTGTGGTTTATGAAGAAATGCGAACATTTCCGCGCAAGTTTTATTTTTTAAGCATTTTATTTTTGCCTTTTTTCCGCATTTCCCTCTGTATAGCATGTAGGATCATGGGATATATCCGGTCCTCCGAAGCGTAAAATGGACGCGGAAAAAACGAACTAGACGCGGTTTCCTTGCGTTCGTTGGGATTTGAACGCCAAGAAAAAGCTGCGTGCAACGTTTTTTAACACCGTATAAACGCGCAGCCGGACAAACGCACGTCACCAAAGCCCGTGTGAACACCGTCATTGACTCCTATGTGTAGAAAACCCTCTGCGCTTCATCCGCGATCACCGGACGCTACGAACGGCAGAAAAACGGTCGATTTTAACGCCCGTGTGAACAAGGCCTAAATTAGCATTTTCGGTTGATAAGGTTGTGAAAGTAGACGAAGATGTCCGTGATAGAGACTCGAGATTCGAGCGAAATGTCACAACCAGCACCAGTGAGGAAGGTAACAGCTCCAGTAGGGTAACAGGAATGATATATACTGTATATACTGCACACACACACACACATGTGTATATATATATATATATATATATATATTTTTTTTTTTTTTTTTTTTTTCATTAATCACTTGGATGAATCATTCATTCTGACAGCACTAACGTTTATTGTAGACAACCAGACGAGGGTAATTGTTACTAAGCCTGCCCTGGCTACACTAATGTTCTTGTATGTTGCCCTCACAGATTCCTGCAGCTAAGCTTGGATGTACATTTACATTCCAGGTTACTGATGACTTGCCTCTGAAGTTTGACTTTTTGCACTATTAAAATACTTACAGGCAACTAGTTATCATATCTTCTTCTCCATAAAACATGTTAATGCTCAGTAGTACACATACAGTACATGGTTCTTTAATGTATTTGCATTGTACTAAAATGCATTCTTTTTCAATTGCCATATACAGAATCCCAAATCACTATGGCCGTTAAAAAATAAAAAATAAAAAAAACACCTTTTTCTTTTTTTTTACTTGAGTAAAAAGCTTGATACTTGATACATTGATACTCCAACTTCTAAAGAAGTCTTTTTAAACCCTAGTATCTAGGGTACTTCTACTCTAGTAATGAATGTGAATACTTTTGACACCACTGATTATACAGTTGGCAACATGTCTACAGTCAATTACGTAAATATTTGTTTGCTTTTTTTAAATATGCTTTAAGTAATACATAAATATTAGCAAAATTCCCTTAATGAGATAATTAATGTTGTTATATGCTACAGTATCTCCATCTAGGAACCGTGGAGGCCAATGATGACCGGTGTATTAATTCCCATTTGTGCTGGGTGCTGGCTTGGGAATCGAACTCGATTTCTAAATTGTGAAATCAAACCCTTTCCAAATAACCCTAATGATATTGATCATTAGAAAGTGATTAGAAACGGGTGATTCTTTGTGTTCTCCTGTGCCGGTCAGAGTAGCAGCCAACATCAACAGTACAAATGTTGCTGTCAGGTATGTCTGATTTGTAGTTAATCACGCCGTGCACAAGTTATTTTGCGAATGTAATGCTCATTTTGTCTTATTTTTATGTTCAATCATAAAATCCTTGGCTTTTATCCTGAGTTTGAGTACCTCCATAGCAACACAAAAACATGCCATAAATACGCTTAAGGACTTCCTTTGAGGTGACAGTGGGTGTGAAGGATGCAGTAGCAGGAAAGGCAAAGTATCCTTGAAAAACAAGAAAGCCTCCAACATACAGTATTTCTGCTGGGCCCGCTTTTGCTTTCACGACAACTGACCTCGCTATATGCCTTCCACCCTCTCGTCCCTCTCGACAATCCGTCCCCTCTACCTAATTAGTGTTCTTTCCTGTAAATTCCTGAAGTGGCAGCCGGTGTCTGATCCGGGTCAGAATTTCCTTAGGGGAAGATGACTGTTTCAGTGGGAGACAGAAGAAAGCTCCGTCGTTCTTGGCCTGTTCATCTCTTCTGCAATCTCCTGACATTTGCTGGGTCTCGTGAGCAGCTTCTGGTCTCCACCAACACCAGCTGAGGACGACATCGCAATCGCTCCATAAGAGAGACCGGTGTAGGGACTGGCAGCCCACCTCAAATGGCGCCATGTTGACAACGTGATCTCTCAGTGGTGTTAAGCATCTGGAGACGTGACCCAGTCAAAAGAGGAAACCCAGATGGCTTTTACCAACCCCGACCTACAATGGTGCTAATCAGCAAGCCGTTGAACGAGGAAGAGACGGTTCACAACATCAACAACTAAGGAAAGAAACGGTTACGCGTCTCCAACTCTGATGGTGTAAATCTGCACAAGAGAGAAGCATTTCACATCTTCAGTCAAACGGTGAAAAATGTGTTTCCTCTGGGCCCCAGAACAGTTAAGGTATGCCAGTGGGGCAAATATAAAATTATATATATGTGTGTGTGTGTGTGTGTGTGTGTGTGCATATAGAATGTATGGTGTCTTTGTGTTGTGTTCAACATGTTTATCATAAACTTAAGGAGTGTAATTAACAGGTATATCCCTTGCTATAGGTGCTATAAGGTATGAATGAGTGTGCAAGACATGGGATGTTTGGTATCAAATGAAAGCTCTGTATATTCAATGAATGTTGATGTGCATGAAATGTTAGTCATATGAACCAGACTCATGTTAATATACTTTATCTAAATTACTAAAACTCCACTGAGATGGCCTCCCACGTGAGAACAAACCACAGGTTAATGTATGCACGGAAAGGATGAACCATGTGTGCGTGGCTACGCTCACGACCACCTCTGATTGGGACAAACGGCTGTGGGATGGACCTGCGCCATGTGATTAAAAACCCAACGTTTACTCCAGATTCATCAAAAGGAGATTATGGGCCTCAGAAGGTAACCAGCAAGCACGACCTTCCGCCCTTGCAGAACTCCAAAGTCCTGCAATGAAGAAACCCTCAGAAGAAGTTCCAGAGCGCCGCCTTCAGTAACCAGGCAACCAACTCCAGCCAAAGGGCTTCACCAAAAGACGTCAACAACCGCGCACCAACCAATCAGCAACGCCGTGAGTTCCTTCGCTGGAGGCGAATCACCAGATGAGATTACAAAATGTAACACAAGTAAACAAACAAAGCTTCATACTGTACCTTGCTGAAAATTGGTGCTCGATTAGTAAAATTAAAACCAAGGCAACGCTTTTTCTGACTTTCCCAGACTTTCTAGTAAACTTTACTAGAAGAACTTTCACCCTCTGAACCGTTCATGCGAATGCGTGTGTTTAAGTATCGTAGTTTCATGCATCATAGTTTAGTTCAATAAATTCTTGTTTCTTTGTATTATCATCGTCGGCTGCGGGATAAACAGAATCAACAGGTAAGATGCACTAAATTGTGCCAAACGCTGGATGTATAACTGTATAAATTTTGTTCAGTTCAATCAAATTAACCCAAATCGTTAAAGTTTCGATTCACCTCTGACCCAGTGTTGAAACCCTACAGTACATACTGCATATTGGTGGAGAATGCATTGGGCATTGTGTCCAGCACAGGGGTTAAAGCTCTTAACCGTCTCTGTTCCAGGGATGACACTGTGCTCTGTCCCTAGAATGTACAGAGAAACTGAACAGCTGAACTGTAATGTCCAGCATGTGTGTCTTTCGCCCTCTGTTTAACACCAGAATGTAACAAGTGTTTACAGAAAACCGTTGAAGCAGAACACCGGCTTCGGGTTTTTAGAAGTGGCACGCCGGCCTGTCATTAATTTGACCCTCATAGATAGCGCACTAAAGGGTGCAGTCTTCAGAGGGAGTAGAGTCATGACTGCTTCACCACACTGCGAATGGATTGAGTGAGTGTTGTCGTGTACACTCAGTGGGAGTAAAGCTGGTTAGAACACTGGTTATTGGAGTGTGTAGGAGGGTAAAAACATCATTTCTATCCTTACCTTCTTCTTTTTTTCTTTTCCCTCTGACTCTCCACAACTTAAAGCACAACCCCCAAGACAGTAGCAATTCCACAGCCTCCGTATTATTTAGTTCAGACTCACTTGCTTGTTGTGGATGAGGTGTGTTTCTGTTGAGGTGAGCACCACCTACCGTCCCCCGTCCCCCACCCACACCCCTCTACCCACCACAAGGTGAGAGAAGCGGGCACAGCGTTGCTGATTACAGCCCATTAATCATCTGCTTTGGCATCGTTCATGTGCATGTGTGTGTGTGTGTGTTCATTTTCACACCAGGCCGAGATGAGCCGCGTGCCCTGGTTACCCTGACCGCTGTGGTGAGCGTGCTGACATCTCAGTGATGATTAAGGGTGTCAAGTTTTCCTGAATGTGTGAAAGTGTGTGCGCATGTGTGTGTATGTGTGTGTGTGTGTGTGGCAGCAGATATTAGAGACTATTACATCAGTATGATCACTGGTTTGGAATGTAAGCTTGTTAGAGAGGCACATACAGTACAGACTCTCCCGTCCTTACCTCGAAATGTTCTGTCGTTCCTCGTTCCTCGCTCGTCCTCATGCTAAATCGCTCCCTTTTTCCTTTCTTTTACTGTTTAATGCATTGTGAACGGTTTTTTTTCTCCCCCCGTCCTAAGATCTTCTGAAGTATCTACCAGAGGAATGTTTGCCGATTCAGACGGCTTCAGGTCAGCGAGTCTCTTGCCCTGGTACGCTCGCTCACTCACGGTTCTCTCTAATTGGCACTTGCAGACTTGTAAAGTCTCCACCTCTTCAATATAACACTGTTATCCATCTCTTTCAGGTTAAAAGGCTTTAGAGCCACAAAAAAATATATATACACCGAACCCGAAAGGTCTAAACGTTGCGGCGGTTTTAACCGAAACGCTTTACTCCACATTAACCGAACGTCTGTATGATTTCCTAAGTATAGTAGTCGGGAAAATTAGACACGTGCGACAAACTTATTAACCGAGCCCGGCTCAAATTCCTCAAGGAGTCCGGGATTGACGGAACTGGAGCAGCTTAGGCGAAACATTAATTAAGCTTAAAATATCAACGATCAACCGTTTTACACCCGACGTCCTGATGGAAAGCATGTTAAGTGGAATACCAGCCATGGAGTCACTGTGTTATATGTACTTACATACTTTACCTTGGGAATATTCTTACCACAGTTATTCCATAAATCAAGCACTTCTGGCCCAGTTACGGTGCTCCTCTGAAACATGCACATAATGTTTTTTTTATTTATTAACGTTTTAGACACCCCTTCCATCTAATTGATGAGACGAAGAATGATTTCTCCCTAATGTGGAGCAAATTTCATGATATATAAATATAACATATATATCTTATAAACATTACTGGCAATCTCAGATCCAGTCTGCACAATAAGCGCAGAAGATGTCAGGAAATGGACAAGAAAGACGTTCTAAAGGTTATTTCTGCCATTATTATTATTGTTGTTGTTATTATTATAAGCCTGTACCGTAAAATGATTTCTGGGAAGTAGGAAAGCAGGAGATGTGTTTTTCATATTTTTCTATTAACTCGATTTTGCGGTGAAGTCCAGTTCCAGGGAGCCGCCTCTGTGTATCCGCTGTAAGAGGATAATCCGTGATACTGGGCTTTTGTGTGAGCTCAGTAATGTGTGAGGGCTTTTTAAGATAAGGTGAGTGTGTGTGTGTGTGCCGGTGTGTGAGAGGCTGTTCCTTCTTAAACTTGCACCTTCCGAAAACTCCGCCTGATGATAAGACCCAACTTTGTGAAACGGCTTTACTCGATTCCGGATAATTCTGCAAGAATAGTGTGATGAAACGGTCCGACCCGAATGCTGACCTTCTTTGTACTAGGGGGGGAAAAAAAAGAAATCGCTTCTCATAAGTTATCCTAAGTTCAGAGGAAAAGAAAATAATAATTTCCAGTGCCGATCAGCCCTTGTGCTTTGTGAAAGTAGCGTAGAGAATGCCCATTGTCTGAGAGAAAAGTGTTATGAGCCTGAAAGAAATACCAAGAGCAACAAACATGTTCTTCATAAAAGCGCACTTAGGAGCTAAAAGATTCCTGGGTGAGTTTACTAAAAGCATCACGGCACTGACATCATGTGAGTGTTTCAATGATATTAGCGCTCTAGTGCCTTTTAGCCAAACTGAGTCTTGGGTGTCTAAATCAGCGTCTACATTAAAAATGAATGCGCATTATAGCTTGTGTTTCCCAGCATTTTTTTCCCCCTCCTTATCCACGGCTCTGCCCTGTTTAAGCCGTTAAAGTTTACTTTTCAGCAGGATTTACCCGAGTTATTCCACTCAGCACTAAGATTTATGTGATTACAGTGGAGATTCTGTATTTTGGGGTGACCCGGCACTTCCCGAGTGATCTAGTTCACACTGTTATTACAAAGACGTGCAGGTGGGGGGAGATTCGAGCAAAAAAAAAAAGGAGGTCAGAAGAAGGATAGAGGAGCTTTTAATAGGTTGGCTATGGACAGGAGTGAGCTCAGGAGCTCACAAACAACCAAATACAAAATATATTCTAAATAAATAACTCGATACATCTCCAATCCAGCCCTGATGTTCCATTACGTATAATGATTAGACTTCATTAACTTCTCTTTACGAGAATACCGAATTATTATAGTGCAGGGATGCGACTAGATATATTAATGATTAATCATAGATCAATGAATTACCATAATAATATAACTGACTAAATATTTATTCGTCAATAATGAAAGTTAGTTTTTCATCTGATTTTACATTAGCTCACATATCTATCAACTTGAACACCACAAGAGGGCGCTCTGGCAGTTCAGGCAGTGCGTGATATACAGTTTATTGTATTTTTAGTAAGCTATCCAATCAGGGGCGCCTGTGAGCTCACGCGAGTGAAAGGAGTGGATAGTGGTGCGTGATAGCCAATGGTGCGTGAGCAAGCAGTTCAAAATGATGCGGTTGGCTGGCGTCACATGGTTCGAAAGAAACACGTTATAGTTTTCGGCCCTGAAAATAGTAGCCTTAATGTGGGAGCCCCCTAGTGACGGGGAGGAATTGGATACGACTAAATTAGAGAGAAAATCCAAAAAAAAAAAAAAAGAAAGAAAAAGCACGGTGATGTAGTGTTAGCACCATGGCCTCACACCTCCAGAGTCAAGACGTCAAATATTTGCTTTGGGTGTGTGTGCCTGAGTTCATGTGCTTGTTCTCCCCACGCTTTGCGGGTTTCCTCCCGGTACTCAAGTTTCCTGTTGGTCCCGATGGTGAATAATCCTAATTTCGAAAAAATCTTTAACAAAATGGAGTTCACTGTCCAAAACAGTCAAAACAGCTCTGAGACAAAAGTGCGACTTAAAAGAGCAGAGACAACACTATTATATTCCGTATTTCACTGCGAGATTCATTTCCTTAGCCATGGTTATGGTTTTTGGCCCCATGAGGGCAGTGTGGAGAGATTAAGTCTCCAAGTGGATTGGTATGCTTTATATAGTATATTTGTGTCAAAGGCATATATCACTTTGATTGACTTAAGAACAAATCCGACTTATAAACTTGTCCCTGAAAGTAAAGTTGTTCATAAGTAGGGGACAACCTGTATATACAGTAGGAAGTGTGTTATACTAAAGGCCTGTATACTAAAGGTGGCCAGGAATCTTTGTACTTTATTTACAGCATCTGCCTGGTAGGGGTGACTAAAGAAAACATTCCCATGCATATTTCTAGTTAAGACCAGTTACAAACCTGAATGATGTAGCTAAGACTGAGGAACTGTCATCGCATGTTCACAGATCATCTGGACAGTACTGGAGTTTTTACATTTCTGAGTGATTTGTACTGTAGTGAGGACATACAATCTCTTTAGGGACCATACACTCACACACACTTCAGATTTGAATCAGAAGTCAAGTTCTTCCACAACAAATTTGCTCACCCATGTCTTTATGGAAGTTGCTTTGTGCACAGTCATGTTGGAACAGGAAGGAACCATCCCTAAACTGGTCCCACAAAGTTGGGAGCATGAAATTGTCCAAAATGTCTTGGTATACTGAAGTATTTAGAGTTTCGTTCACTGGAAGTAAGAGTCTGGGCCCAACTCCTGAAAAACCACCCTATCCGAACAACCTGATCTCAACCCGATAGAACACCTTTGGGATGAAGTAGAGTGGAGACTACAAGCCAGGTCTTCTCGTCCAACATCACCATCTGACCTCACAAATGCATTTCTGGAAGAATGGTCAAAAATTCCCATGAACACACTCCTAAACCTCCTCCTAAAAGAGGAGTTGGTGGGCCAACATCATCAGAGTAAGATGTTAATCAACTCATACTGTATGCATGTTATGGTAGACGAGCGAATACTTGTTTAATATAGTGTAAATTTTATTCCATTTTCAGCAGTTAATCCAAACGAATGCACAAGTCGGCGTTCCTTGATGAAATGTGCTGTAGAACCCACAAGTCCACAACAGTAGAACAAATGCATCTATACTTTCTTAACATGATTCGATGATATAATATTGTAACCGTAATTTGGCGATGCACTAACTGGAACATTTCTGAGCAGCAGAACTGATTTGGTCTAATAGACCGTGATTTTAGGACTGTTCTCAGAACTTTTCCCAGAGTTATGAACCGTGGGGGAATTATGTCTCTGGGTTGACAGACAGACAAGCTGCTGACAGAGCTGTTGTACAGTAAGTGTATTGTTTTTCATCTGTCCACCAACGAGTGAGAGGAAACCCATTGGTTTCATTCATTCATCTTCTATACCGCTTTATCCTGTATTTAGGGTCGTGGGGACCTGGAGCCTATCCCAGGAGACTCTGGGCACGAGGCAGGGTACACACTGGACAGCGTGCCAATCCATCGCAGAGCGCACACACACACACACACTCATTCACACACTATGGTCAATTTGGGAATGCCAATTAGCCTAATCTGCATGTCTTTGGACTGTGGGAGGAAACCGGAGTACCCGGAGGAAACCCACCAAGCACGGGGAGAACATGCAAACTCCATGCACACAGAGACGGGAATCGAGCCTGGCCGGGAATCGAACCCGGACCCTGGAGGTGCAAGGCGACAGTGCTAACCACTACACCACCGCGCCGCCCCCATTGGTTTATATGGTATATTTCGTGGTGAGGCGAGAGACTACTAGCCTAACCTACACCATTTTTAATTTCCACAGTTAATCAATGTTGTGATTAGTTTGTGACGAACATAATGCAATGTGCTGTATGCAATGCTAGAGGAATAAATAAATTAAAATTTTAATGCTCATTCTTGGTACGCGCTATTCAAACCTGGCGTTTTTCATGTATTTTGAAACCGTATCGGTACTTAAACATCTTCATTCTCGTGTCGCTTTTTTTTGTTGTTTGTTTGTTTTAAAAGGGAAATTGCATCACATGTTGTGCTGCAACTCACTCCAGCATGCATTGCACCCAAACCTGAGCAAAAAAAAAAAAAAAAACTGTCACCTTATGGCAGGCAATGTCATGATAAGTTGAAAGTTTTGGGAGCTGCCAGTTAGAAACAGTTTGTCCACGGAGAGTGGGTGGCAGTGTTGCTTTCTGCTGTCCATTAAGTTCCTAATGATTCACACTGCCTGCAGCACAACACTCAGCTCGTCTCTCATGTGGGCTTCAGGGAAATATCTGTGTTAAAAGTTGCGATGAGCAAAACATGGTAACATTCTGGAGAGATATCAACGATCCTGCGATTACATATTAAAGTCCTAAAGGTGAAAAAAAAAAAATTTACAATTCTAGCAGGAAAAACAAGTAGTGATTAAAAAAAAAAAAAACATGGTAACCTCTGCGATCTACAAACACAAACTTGCTATAAATATCCAGTAATTTATTTCTTCGCATAAGCTTAATTAAATGTCATTCTTCTTTATCTGTGACTTGAAAATCTTTTTATATATCGCAGTGTATCTTCACAACCACTGTCACCCAGAACATCAGAGGATGAAGTTTTTAAAAGGTGCTTTAAAGGAATATAACGATATTGGTTTTTGCGATTTGTGCATTTAATGACATTCGAGATGCCTAGCACCGGAGAGTGTGTTGATATTTTTTTCGCGGGAAACTGAGAACGACCCGAGCGAGGCACATGAACAGAGAAAAACATATTAAAGATAAGCTAATTTGACTTGCATTTCATGCTGGGTGGAGATTGTCACTTGGTAAAACCCAGACCCGCGTTTTCATCTAACGTCTAATTAATGACTGTGCGTAATCTGTGCAATTATTTAGCCTTCTCTTAATTTGAGAGCGAGCTAAGACAGCTGAAGATGGACAGGACATAAAAGGAAAAAAAAAAAGGCAGGGAGAATTTTCTTACTTCTGTCCTCCATCCGTTGCTGTCTGACTCATTTGCCAACACTTCTCTCTTACACTGCAACCTGCTTATGCTCTCTCTGACTCTTGAGTGTAGCTGAAATCCTTAAATTGACCAATGACCAATCAAACTAAGAGGTAGAAGACAGGTACCATACAGTACTAAAAGCATCTGACAGAGCAAAGTTCTCATATTAAACATACAGTACCCATCTCTCTCTCTCTCTCTCTCTCTCTCTCTCTCAGGTCATATCGTGCGGGATCCTCACTGATATTTAGCCGTCACTGGAGATGCTGATCTAACTAGACGTGGGCAAAGTACCCAAATCCTGTACTTGAAAAAAAGTAGAAATTACCTAGGGCAAATATTACTCAAGTATAAGTAGAAGGCCTCTATTTACATGTGTACTTGAGTAAAAGTACAAAAGTAATCACCTTCAAATTTACTTATACCCCTATCTCACCTATGCGGTTTCGCGCGGTGGCCGTAAATACGGTTCATTATGATTCCCCGCGAGTTTTTGGCGTTGTGAGTGCGTTTCCATGTAGAATTTTTTTGGCGGGCCACGCGGAAGTTTGCGGACCTTGGCGAACATCGCGGAACGTCAGCGGAACGTCTGCGGGCAATCGCGGCACCTCACGGTGCCTGACACCGCATCTCACCGTGAGTCAAACCGCACAGGTGAGATAGGGGTATTACTCTTTTACATAATAAAAATCTCTCTCTCTCTCTCTCTCTCTTTCACTCTCCTTCACGATTGTGAATATGCTGTCTGCAGCCAGCTCCACTCCTAATTTCGAACCTGTTCCGTTATTTGTCTGTCTTGATGATAAAAAGCAAGTCACATATAATAGTCAGTAATTAGTGAAAGTCCTGCTTCAGATACTACACACCAGTGTGGTTAGGTAATACAACGCCTTACTATGATAATGTAGTTAAATAAATGCACAGACATTTCTTGTAGGGTTTAGTGGAGTAAACGTAAAAAGTATTCTCTAAAATTAAAAGTAAAAGTAGGATTTTTGTAGGATTTTGTGTTCACTCAAGTAAAGTACAAATCCATGAAATATGGATACAGTATATACTAAAGTACATATTTACTGTTAGTATATAAGTTTAATATATACTCAAGTACAGTAACGAAGTATATGTATACTGTATGTACCTTCCACCTCTGGAGCTAATCATGTTAACCTGAAGGCCATGCATAGACATGAAGAGTGGAAAGAAAGGAACCGAGAGAACCGAGAGACGTTCCCCAGATGGGTCAATGCAGAAGGAGAATGGCTTCAGAGGTTTGTATGAGGGACATGAAAGTATATTCATCCTCCATGCAGCCCCACTGGTTGTGCTTCCTGCTTCTGTGTGTTTGAGTGTGTGAGGGAAAGTGAGAGTGTGTAAAAGGGATCGTAGAAATAGGCCAAAGCAGAAGATAAAGCGCTTTATCTTCATGAGAAATAAACGTCCCATCCCTGCCTTCCTTTTGAGCCCCGGAACACCATTATGTATGGTCTGTAAATAGGCCGATATTCACAGCCATATGCAGCGGAGATTATTTATTTTCTGCCTTCCTCAGCGAGAAAAGAAAAAGAAAAAGAAGAAAAAAAAAACTCCCTTTTTTTTTTGTTGCACTAGGAGAGTGTGGATCAGGTACCTAATTCTATAACAGCCCACAAAAAGGCACCAGGCCTTCACGGCACATATACGGTGCAGCGAAATAAATACATAAATAAAACTCTTAAGCAACAAAAGCACATTACTGTGCACTTCCCTATCATTCAATATTTATGCAATCACCGTAACCGGGTCGGGCCGAGTGCTCGCGGTAATAATAGAAGGGGTGAAAGCAATCCCGTATCTGAGTTGTGTGTGTGTGTGTGTGTGTGCTGGAGAAAAATGCCATGTTACAGGTCTCTGTGAAGAAGGTGGCGGCCAGATGAGTGGGACAGAACACAAAGAGCATAAAGGAGGAAGAGAAAGTGCTGCTGTCACCAGCGGAGGCTGGAATGATGAACCTTTATGTAGGAGGGGTGAGAAAGTGAGAGAAAACTAGAAAAGCAGAAAAATGTATCACCGGTACGGAGCCTGCGGTGGATGATATTGATGGTCCACGGCTTTCTGTTTTGCTTTTAGTGTTTTTCTTTTCGTTTTTATTATTATTATTATTATTATTATTATTATTATTATTATTGTTAGCAAAAAATATATATCACGCTCTCGGTTTAACACGTTTCCATCAGTGCAGATTTCTTTTTACAGATCGGCATGATCGACGGTACGATCTGTAAATTCATATTATACGTCCAGTCAAGAATGTATGTTAAAACAAACTAAAGTCACTATACAGTAGCAAATACGCTGTGTTGTTTCAGCATTGAAATAAACGAACACAGACAAGGCTGATCCTGTGTACTAATAAATATTAACGAGTACGCAAGTGCATCGGTCATTTGACCGGCATCAGAAACATGAACGAGCGAAGATTTTCTTTGAGAGATTCCGCGAAAAAGATTTCTTCTCCTTTTTTTTTTTTTTTTTACTTTGAGTTATAATGAGGTCTCAGGTCATGTGATCTCAGTGGCGTGGATGCGACGTTGCGCCGAATTGTCATAATTTACTGGCAAAATAAACGTACAGGCTGAACAAAAAACAATAAAACAAAATAAATGATTATTTTATATCGATAGATGTGCAAGGCCAAGACAATAACGGCTTCACTTGTCCTTTTATAAATGATGTATTCATCGGTTATTTTTCCAGGACAAAAACTTCACGATCGTTTTCTGTGCAACAAAACGACAAAAACCCTAATTGATGATAATAGGTGTTATTTTAATTGTTGTTTTTATTATGGCATTTAACCAATAAATAATTTTTTTTTTCAATGTCTAGATTACTAGTTAACTGCAACGGCATTGTGCTGGAATCATTAAAACCGGAATAGATTAAGCCGAATGTAATTGATCTGCCTGGAAGAAACATTGAAGAACAGCCGAGGCTGGTGACAGTTTCAATATCTCTCAGAATCGTTAGCCCTTGTGTCACCAATTAAGAACAGATTCCACACACACACACACACCTACACAAACTCAGACAAACACACAAACATCCTAATTGGTATTATTTCTAAAGAAGAAGAAGAAGAAAAAAAAAAAGCAAAAAGTTACCATGGTTACTGAAAAAGAGAACGTGCAATCATAATGGGATTGTGTGTGTGTGTGTGTGTGTGTGTGTGTGTGTGTGTGTGTGTGTGTGTGTGTGTGTGTGTGTGTGTGTGAGAACTATCTCAGATCTCAGTGGTCAGCCGACTTCACCTGTCACACTGTCTGACATTAATGGCTACACACACTTTTCCAAAACACCTTCTGTGTCCCAGGTGAGTACACGAAGGCATAAACACTTGATATTATAAATGATGATGCTCGCAGTCGAAAGTCGAAAAGCCATGCATGGATGTTTTGGGTCTGAACCAATAAGGTCTGCTTGAGCTAGAGCGTGACCAGCTGCGTGCGTCTTCATCTAATAACTCGCTGACTGTACTGTCATTAGCTAAATATATTTCTCTCCGCTCTCAGTTTGCCGTAGCACAAATTACTGCTTGTCGCATCACGTCAAATACGTGATCTGGGAATCGGCACTGTGCTGTTATCACCGTTGTTATTACCGTGTCGGATTTGGAGGCCGTCGGTTTTCATCATCGGACCAAAGCATGAGCTTTCAGCATGTTTCCGATGCAGCCGGCGCGGATCCTGAACTTTGGGCCTCGATGCTGAGATTCTTCAGCCCTGTAATTTCGAAAGCGACAGGCACACTGTTATTACTAATTAAAGGGGGGCTTCTGTGTGTGTGTGTGTGTGTTTCCTCAGTGCGTTTTGTTTTCTTCAGCTTTTCTTTCATTGCCATCCAGGCGGCTGTGAATGTCTTACGCTCCTAATGGGGCAGCAGTGATCTGTGGTTAGTGTTTTAAACAAGCAGGAGCGAGGAGATCACCTGAGTGTTAATAATCCATATGAAGGCAGTGTGTG
The DNA here is from genome assembly GCA_030522415.1 of Channallabes apus. NCBI lineage: Eukaryota > Metazoa > Chordata > Actinopteri > Siluriformes > Clariidae > Channallabes > Channallabes apus. The sequence goes on from CM060105.1 coordinate 54,819,786, forward strand.
TGTGTGTGTGTGTGTGTGTGTGTGCGCATGCGTGCCTGTGTGTGTGTGTAAGTAAGAGCAGCACTCTATACACGCTGAGACGTTTCTATTGTGTGAAGGAAAGCACAGTGATTAAGTGTGGCAGGAAAAGGAAACAGATGGATTGGGGGGGGGGGGGGGGGGCGAGAGAATAGAATAGAAAAGGAGAGAATAGAATAGAATAGAATATAGATTAGAAATTGAAATCGAAAATTATTGAAAATTAAAAAAATATTTATTGAATAAATAGAACAGAAATTAATAGAATACAAGCGGAGATGGAAGAAAAGTTTTGACAAAAAAGAAGCAGAACAGACAATAGAAGAATTGAATAAAAGATAATGGATTTTGACAAAAGACAAAAAAAAAAAAAGAACAGAATACAACTGGCCAAAAAATAACATAAAATAAAAAAAAGAATCAAGCACAAAAAATTTTTTTGTGCAATAAAATAAAATAAAATAAAATAAAATAGCACAGATGAGTGAACAGAATAAAATAAAACGGAAAGATTATTAAAAGAAAAAAAACTAAATAATTAATAGAATAGAATAATAGAATTCATTCATTCATCTTCTATACCGCTTAATCCTGTGTTCAGGGTCGCGGGGGACCTGGAGCCTATCCCAGGAGACTTCGGGCACTAGGTGGGGTACACCCTGGACAGGGTGCCAATCCATCGCAGGGCACACACACATACACACACTCACACACCCAATCACACACTACGGGCAATTTACTGTAGGAACGCCAATTAGCCTAACCTGCATATCTTTGGACTGTGGGAGGAAACCGGAGTACCCGGAGGAAACCCACCAAGCACGGGGAGAACATGCAAACTCCATGCACACAGAGACGGGAATCGAGCCTGGCCGGGGAATCGAACCCAGACCCTGGAGGTGCAAGGCGACAGTGCTATAATAGAATTGAATGGAATAGAATAGAATAGAATAGAATAGCTGTGATGGACTGAAACCCCTCCTTGAAAATCTCTCCTTGTGCCCAGAGTCACTATGGATAGGCTCCAGCCCCCCTGTGACCCCATACAGGGTCATCAGTATAGAGAATGAGTGAAAGAGTAGAACATAATAGAAGTAGCAGAGAATAGAACAGACTAGAATATTATAGAGGTAGCATAGAATAGAATAGAATAGAATAGAACATACTAAAATAGAATTGAAGTAGGAGAGAGTAGAATATAAGCAGAACAGAATAGAATACAACTACTGTAGCATAGTGATAGAAAAGTAGCATAGAATAGAAATAGAAAAGATTAAGGATAGAATAAAAGTAGCACAGAATAAAATAGAAGTAGCATTGAAATAGAATAGGATAGAATATACAGGGGGGGGTGTAGTGGTTAGCACTGTCGTCATGCACCTCCAGGGTCCGGGTTCGACTCTCGGCCACGCCCGTCTGTGTGCATGGAGTTTGCATGTTCTCCCCGTGCCTGGTGGGTTCCCTCCGGGTAATCCGGTTTCCTCCCACAGTCCAAGGACATGTCGGTTAGGTTGATTGGCGTTCCCAAATTGCCTGTATTGTGTGTGTGTGTGTGTGTGTGTGTTCCCTGCAATGGATTGGAATCCTGTCCAGGTTGTGTCCCGCCTCGTGTGATGCAGCAGTTTGCTTCATTCAGCTCACTGTCTGTTTCTCCATCACTCAGTGCTTTGGTCAGGTGGTGTTTTTCGACAGCTCTGCCAATGAACCTTCCTGATTTCATTTCTCTTGTATGGAGAGAATTACAGAGAGAGAGAGAAAGAAAGAGAGAGAGAGGGAGAGACTGATTGAGATGCAGTGCAGCAGGTTTTCATGGTTAATACATTCCGAGCAGGTTTGCCTGATAAAGAGGTCATTCATTCTCCTTTCACCAACATTTGTGCAGAGAAGAGCATTGTGACTCTTCACACACACACACACACACACATTCACACACATACACACACGTTCACCGTAACTATCACTCCTTCTCTCTTATCACATTCTCTCACACAAACAAGACTCCCCACTGAACAACACTACAATTAACAAAGCTCTGACTGAAACCACACACACACACACACACACACACACACACAACCACGTCTCATATGCCACAATATAGACCCATGCTGCTTCACTTCTGTGGATGAAACAAAGCAGAGCATCAGACTGAGAAACGGAGGGGAAACACAGCAGACATTAGTACTGTATACTGTATAACTCATCATTATAACTTGTTGTGTAGATTTAGTCAAATGCTCTTGTACTCTTTTGTAAAAGTCCAAGTTGGGTCGTTGAACCACAGCAAAGCACTTAAAGCAAACTCTGTCCTGATTGTGTTCTACTGGTGGGAAGCTCAGAAAACAAAAGCCTGTTTAAGGTGGTTAAACTCCAGGGATTTTAGGCCGCGTGATTGCCAGCACAGCGTGTAACAGAAACTTACCCGGAGGAAACCCAGCAAGCGCAGGGAGAGCATGAGAGGCACACGAGACACGAGGCAGGAATCGAACCCTTGACCCTGCAGGTGTGAGCTCACAGTGTTGGCCACAACAGCACCGTGCCATCGACATGCATAGATCACATAGAGACAAACAGACGCCCCGCTTGAAGAATTTTCGCCTTAAGAAATGAAATTTTGCAAGAAATTTCATGTTTATTCATTTGATATTTCACTTCATTAACATGTGTTTTCTGAATTTTTTTGATTGCTTTAATATGCAAAAATATGATTATAGTGTTGGTAAATTGGTAATATTTTGAGGTGGCTGGAACGGATTATTATCTACAGCATTATGGGAAGAAATGTGATTCGCTATACACATGTTCAGCCTAAGACCTCGCCGCCGGAGCGGATACAATTCACACCACTGTACTGTATACAGTATGAAATCAACTTAAGTATTTGATGCCTCTGGTTTGTCGCTCATACACCTAGCCTTGGTTGCATAACTAGGTTAATTCTTGAGAAAGGTGTGAGATTGTGATTGTACTACATAAGATTTTAGAAATATAAAGTTTTGTTATACGTAATTCCAGACAAAATGAGCTAATAATTCACTCCCACCACACAGGATGTTGTGCTGCCTGGCAGTCTGTACTGTAAATGTGTAGGACTATAGAGGAACGGCATTCTCACACCGCAAACATATTGTATATTAACTAAAAATGAATTACAGTCATACATGACGTGATGGGTATCCTCATTCTTTTTGTCTAACTGGATCGATTTTTCCGCATCTCTAATTAATTAAATTAAGAAACTTGTTTACAGTCTCGACAATGAGCTGAAGTGAACTAAATATAGAGAGAGAATGATAGCAAAAGAGTGAGAAAGAAGTAGGCAGCAAGTGCAAGAGTGAACAGCACAGAACACGGAACAAGAGAGAACGAGAGAGAGAGAGAACGAGAGAGAGAGAGAGACGAAAGCACACCAGCTCTCGTTCTCAGGAGCATTTCTCATGTTTACTGTATCAGATGGACTATCAGAGCAATTCCTCCCTGCGGATCCTCCTCGGCCCGGCTTAGTGTTTGATGGCTATTAGAGCAGCGTGCCGGCGAGAGTGAAACAGAGATTTCTCTTTACTGTAACAAGGTGGATTGCGCTCATCTTCTTCCTGCCACTTCTCGGTGCTTTACAACCTGAACATGATACGATGCAGCTTGTATAAAAAGTACTGAACTGAGTAAAGACACCAGAAATGTGAGACATCCGTTAAATTTACTCTGCATTAATCCCAAAGCACCAAAGTTAAAGATGATCAAAGCATCTACTGTGATCCATCAGAGTCTGTCATACTTCTTCTCATTTCAGAGGTTTTGTACTGTATGTGGTGAAAAGGACGAATTAAAGCCGTGCATTGACCGTATAAATGAAAACAAATATTGTTAAATAGGAAATAAATCATTCTCATGGCGAAAATATTCACTCGCGAAGGGACCAATACTGCGGCTATCGTATGGTTAAAGCGGTTGCTTGTATCGATCAGGTGGCTGCTGCTGTGGTGTGACTTCATCCACCCCGCTCGACTGATGACCTCATTCCCGCTCTCTCCTTATTGACATGAAGCCTCGTCGATACGCCCACAAACACACACATGGGGCCGATGGTGGGGAGGAAAGGCCGACACTAATGTGACCTACTCACGTGTGCTCTAATGCATTAATCACCAGGAGACGAGTGCTAATGTGGCTAACGCAGATGCTCTCTGACACTAATGGAAGATTTGGCCTGTGGTTATATTCATAAAGTGAGCGAGCGGGGTGGGGAGGGAGAGACGGGGCGGGAGGGGCCTGTCTTCACCTGTCATCGGAAAAAAGCGATGCTGATTGGGACTGAGAGAAAGAGAACAAAAGGAAAGGAAAGAGAGAGGAGAGAGAGAGAAATGAAAGAAAGAAAAAAAAAACAGACACAGTGGGATGGTCAAGAGGAGATATTAAGTTAATAAAGAGTAGTCGGGGCAAGAACACGTGAAGCAGACGGAGGACAGGAGAAGACAGATCCACTTTGAGTGAGACTCATTTAGAGGGATGGAAATGGAACATAGTCATAACTTTATTTCTGAGACTTGTTAATGTCCTGTAACTGTAGCAAAAGTCTTGAGCTCGCCTCCTCTTTTAAAGAGCCAGACGCTCTTGTATTTCTTGATGTAGTCTTGAAGAATAGATCTCCAGGCTGTCTGAAGTAATAAAAAGTCTCTAATTTGTGGCAAGTTTTGGCTCTAATTCTCAGCTCAGTCCCTGTACTCTACCTGACCAGTTTCAGACGAATGTTTTTGTTAGTTAAGCCACAAAAAAGCCACAGAGTGTCCTATGAATCATTCAATCATAAAAAAATAATAATAAATCAAAATCTATTGCCTCTTTTCCACTGCATAGAACGGCACGACACGGTTCGGTTCAACTCACTTCGGTTCGGCGCAGTTTGGCTCGGTTTGCGCTTCCACTGCAGTGTAGTAACGCTTTAGCGTGGGCGGGATTACTCACGCGCGCGGCGCCGCTACTGCCGTGACGTCATCGTAAACGCTCCACAAACAAACACACAACAATGGAGCATATCGACGGCATGGTGTTCTTCATTCTCGGCATGTGGATGTTTTTAACAGCGAGACGAAGGAGTTTGTTTCAAAAGAGGCCGACGGTTAATACAAAAAGGTGTGTGCGATCCTTCTCTGGCTGTTTCTAAATATAGCGGTTCTGTTGTGTCTCGTGTCGCAAGTTCGGTGACGCAGTAATGACGATTTTCTCCAGCTAATCAGTGACCAGCGGAGTTTACACGTCATGTTTTGGTACCGGTTCGGCGCGCTTGGAACCTCGGCCGAGGTGGTACTAAAAAAAGGACCAGGTACCAGGTACTGTTCCCAGTGGAAAACCCCCCAAAAGTGAGTGGAACTGAACCGTGTCGTGCCGTACTATGCAGTGGAAAAGCGCCATAAGTTAAGACATGGACCAGTGAGAAACAGGTGCAGATGATGAGGCCAAGTGATTAATGTACAGACAAGACGAGAGGGGAAATGAGGTTGCTGCAGCGGTTGTTACATAAACAACACATTATACAATTGTATCTTTAGGCACTTTGAAAAAACGCTATTTATTTCTTTAATTTAGTCAACATTTTCAACATTTTTAGTTGAATATGAACGTATGAAGGGTGGCTCAGTGGAACTCTATTACATTATTGTAGCTTTACTGTAGCTACTGTGTTTTTTAAGTCAATTCTTCATGGGCTTTTCATTGTGTTTTGTTTCTGTATAAGTATAGCATAACTTGCTAAGTTTCAAGAATCAAGTATCCCTACTGTACAGTATACATACTTTTTCGTGGGCGGTTTTCCTACTTGTTTTCTTTTTCCTTTTCATTCCCACGCAACTGCAATTTCTTTCAACTACATTTTCATTTAACATTTTTAACTAGATCTTTTTTTTGTAAACATTAGATTTTTTTCGTGACCATAAATATCAATCACAAGCCATTCCAATGACACGCTGGCAAAGCTATAACAACGTAGGTATGTGCCAAAATGTCTACTGCATCGAACGTGACTGATAAATAGAAGGAAAAATCATGAAGAAAGATGGACATTCAAGAAGAAGCAGAAACAGTTATGGGAAGTATAGAGAGAGGGTGGAGTGGGATTAGAGAGAATGTAGAAGACAGTTCCTTGGCAGACAGAAGTGATCTCTCCAAGCTGGCGAGATCTGAGTGCACACTCGCGCTGTGGAGGTCACTCTTCAAACGCTAGCACTCCTCCGAGCGCCAAACTTCTCCGGCAACGTCGTCTCGCTCGTTCTGCTCGTTTGCGGCGTTTCAGCGTTCGTGAAGTGCCACGAAAAAACTCCTCGTCGTTCCCGTCGGCGCGTTAAGCATCCGATGTTTCAATTACCCAGCAGCCCACACCACAGCCATTCTCATTAATGAGCGTTGGATGGAAGAAAAAAAAAGGCGTAATGGCTGAAGCGAAAGAAAACAAAATCAAATCGGATAATAAAGCAGGACGAAGGGTGATTTGTGTTCCAGCTCGTTCGCACCTTTCTCCCAAAAGGACGTGGCAACATGTTAACTTCGAGCCAGTGAATGGAGAACTCGTAGAGACGCTGCCAGTTTGGCATTGTGGTGCTAAGCTCCGAGTGAGGGATAGGGGTCAGGGGTCACTCATGAAAACATGTATGTTTGTTTGTGTTGGGGGGAAAAAAAATAAAAATGCCATATTTCTTCCTGGTTGCACAGACTCTCTTCCAAACTCCTGTGCTCCTCATTAGACAGAAAAGAGGCCCTTGAGCTTTAATTAGCATTATTTCATGCTGAGTGCTTGGACCCCTACAAAGCTGCAGCCATTACTGAACTCCATTTGTTGCATATGTTCATATGTTTCTCCTTCACTTCATTTTTTTCATTTTTTTCTGATACGAGGATGAGAGCAGAGTATAAATTACTCAAGCACTGCTCATAAATCTCTTCTTCTTAGCTTCCTCTCCTCATTTTCTTCCTAATCCTGTTTTTCCACTTGTGGTGCCTACAGTACTCCGACTCTCTTCTTATTTACTTCATCTTATTTACCACTAATGTCCTTTTTTTTTTTTTTTTTTTTTTGCTCCCACTTTCTCTCTTTCTCGCTCTTCATTAAGCAGGCTTGGTGTCTGTGTGTGTGAGATTCATTAGTGTTTGCCCTCTTCATTTGAACAAGGGGCTGAGGATAATTACAGTGTATCTGTTTGTCCAGCATCCTTTCACACAGTCACATCTCAAGGCCAATTACCACGTGCCTACATCACCCTGCAAACATCATCAATCTCTCTCTCTCTCTCACATGCACACACACTATAGTGTGTGTGTTAAGCATTGGGCAGCTCACATTAGGCCCAGTGTGTATAATTTAATGTGGCGTGACCTCTGCACGAGCTGTGGGTTCAGCACATTGAGACTGATTTGAGTTTGATTGGCATCATAATTGAATTCGGATCCAAGTCTGACGTGGTGTTGCCGTTACCGTCATCACAAAGTGAGAGATAAAATGCTATCTGAACTAGTGCACAAAAACGTGTGCATTACATGAAGCCTCATAGTCAACTTATAGACAACTATTTTGGAATATACTGTAAGGCTCAGTGGTAGGTTTCTCGCCTGACATGCGGAAGGCCCCGGGTTCGATTCCCACCCGATGCCCGAACCCCAGCCACTGGATGCAGTGCCGGTCCCAAGCCCGGATAAAATGGGAGGATTGCGTCAGGAAGGGCAACTTGTGCCACGTTGCTGTGCGGATTGGATGGTCCGCTGTGGTGACCCCTCGACGGGAGCAGACGAAAGACAACAACAACACATTGCAATACACAGATGTTATATAATCTGTTTTTTTTTTAAATAACTTTTTATTAGAAATTCAATTATGAAAACAAACAAATGCAATGCTGCAAATAATGTAAAGAGGGGAGGGACACACAAAATTAATAAGCAAATCACAAGTAATGTAAACATAATTAAACAGATAAATAAAATAAAAAAAAAACACAGTTAGTGTTAGTGTTGGCTTCAATTTATATAAAAATAATCACATTGTCGATTCTTTAACAAAGTCCATAGCAGCAGTCCAAGCATTAATTGTTCAATATTGTTGTTGAATACTGCGATAACGATATTTCTTGCGATGCAACATTTCCCTAGAGAAATGCATTTATTATTATTATTATTATTATTATTATTGCCTATTTATTTATTTTTATATAATGATCATACTAAAATAAACAGGTAAAAGATATTCGTCTGAAGTAATTAAATCTAATTCAGGCTAAAAAGAAACTATATGTCAAGGAAGTTGCAAATATTTAGACTTCAAAACACTATGAATGACTTAAACCCCTCAGCAGATATTCTGACTTGTTTGCTGTTACTATAAACCTGCCAACACAATATGAATTACTTTCAAACATGACTTTTTATTTACATGTAACCATACACTCATCAATAGTGTCTTAAAACAAGAGCATCTTTTAAACTAAATATTCTCTTTGGCTTGCCTGTTTTTTTTTTTTTTAAATAAAAATAAATATTATTAAACAAAAATTAAATAAAAAAATACTATTTGTCACACACGCACACACACACACACTCGCTCCGCGACCGGCACTAGGACCCGGAAGTAATGCGGGCGCAAACCAGGAAGTATAAGAGGAGTAAACAAACCACCGCATAGAGCTTAGTCACTGAGTTCACGCATGTCGGTTCAGATTGTTTACTTTCAGATTCAAGTGTGTGTCTATAGGACGCGGGTTAAATGTGTGTTTTCCCTTGCTCCCCTTCTGTAAGAGTCCTTAGACTAATTCGCGTGGTTATCCTGCCTACTCACTTGCTTCCGCGTTTGGGTTTACCGTCCACGCTACAAAGGGCTAACGGCTAATCGCTAAGTCTTCTGATCATCCCGGGTTAGTTCGCGACAGAATGAAGTATAAAGATATAAATAATATATATATATATATATATAAAGATATAAGCGGGTATAAACATAGTAAGGGCCCATCTGATTGGTCAAATTTGGACACACAAATGCTTGGCAAATAAAGTATTTATCGCAACTCTTTGCGATAAGGTTATCGCGCATGCCATTATCGCGATAACGATATTTCTTCGATATATCGTGCAGCCCTAGTTCGAAGCGTATCTTTATGAAATCTGGCTATGGCACATTCCAAAATTAAAATGTCTAAAAAATAGGAATGTCATACAGAAGGCAAGTGGGTGTCAGCTTCAAACTGACTTTTCGCGGCGGTCAACTGTTTATAAACTGTTGATATCCCTTAAAGCTATGGATTAGTGACTAATTAACTTGCATAATACTGAATTTCTTTCAAAACTATTAAATAACACATTGCATTAGTGAGTTAAGTAACAACAACATCAACAAAAACCTCAACCATCAGCTGTTACTTTAAGACATGAAGGTCGGCTGTTCTGTAATAGTTCTTGCAAGAACAGTATTGTCAAGTGCATTTGCAAAACCCATCACGCACCATGATGAACCTGGCTCTCATGAAGACCTTCTCAGGAAAGCAAGACTAAAACTCACCTCTGCTGCAGAGGAGAAGTTAATTTAGAGTCACCAGCCTCAGAAATCACTAACAGCACCTCGGATTAGAGTCGCTATGAAGGATTTACAGAGCAGAAGTAGCAGAAACATCTCAATATCAACAGTTCAAAGAAGATTATTGTATATTTCAGATGCCTTTATCATTGTTCTATAATGTAGACAGAAATAAAAATCAGAAGAGACCCTGGAAGTTACGACTGGTGAGGACGGCGACACCGAAGTGTGTGTTCAGACGACACAGATGGATTTGATCTGACGTGGATCAGCAGGTTTTAGCCTGAGTTCATGCTGTCTAAAAAAAAAATAGAAGGAATTCTGTAATTCATGTGAATAATTCTAATAGTTCGTCAAGGTAATAATATAATAGTTACAGTTCATACAATTAATATCAATTGAAAATACAAAATCGACGGCATTTCGACCTCGTATAAGCCAACTTTCACCATGGATGAGCCAACCCTTCGCAAGACACAAGCACACACACATTCACACACCACGAGCAATTTGGAAACACCAATCAGCATGCCCTGCATGTCTTTGGACCGCGGTAGAAGCTCGAACACCCTGAGGTTACCCACGGAGCGCAGGGAGAGCACGCAAGCTCAGTGCACACAGACTTGAGGCGAGATTCGATCACTCAACTAAGAGGCTATGAGGCAGCAGTGCTAACTTCTGAGCCACTGTGTCCCCTGAAGGATGACACAAAGATCCAAATCACATATGAAGCAAAGGAAAAACTCCAGACATGAAATGAAACTCCAATTTCGAAACAGGCTGCGCAGTTGAGAAGCAGGTGATGTTGGCGCCTCGTACACCTCCAGGGTTCCTGGTTCGATCCTGAGCTCGGGATCAATCTGTGTGAAGTTTCGAATGTTCTCCTTGTGTTTGAGTGGGTTCCTTCTGGGTTCTTTGGTTTCCACCCACATCCTAAAAACAAACCAGGAGGTGGACTGGAGCCTACAGAAAATTTCCCTCAAGGTAGGAATATGTGTGTCGATAAAATACTTGTTTTACTGCTAGGTTTTTATTATGACACTTCATTTAATCTGTACAGTAGATGTTATACTACTGCTCCATTATAATGGTTTTAACTGTAGCGCGTATTACAACTGTTTTTATTGTATGACTCGATCATTGGTTGCTTTAAGCATAAAAGACATTAGAAGAACTGGGTTGGTATTTTAAACAGAATTAGCATGTTTTATCCCAGCTCTCACCAAGGTAAAGGCTAATACACTCAATGGTTATTACAGCAATGGTAACAATTTGTTTGCTTGTCATATGATGCTAACTTTTATCATCATCGAGACCTCAGAACCTGAGAACGCGGATGAAAACCGCCAAGAATGGGGAGAACATGCTCACAGAGGGGGGTGATCGAACCTGGCTGAGAATCGAACCCAGACACTGGAGGTACAAGGTGACAGCGCTAACCACTAAGCCACCGTGCCACCTGCTACACAAAATAAAAACAAACCAAAACATGGTATTATGAAATGACACTCGCTTAGAGATGCGTATGCACACGTGCATCTTGCATTGGAATCATACCTTTCAATAATCAGCTTTAGTAGTTTGGACTACAAGACGATAAAACCCCGACAGACGCACTCTTGTTTTACAACGCATGGTTTCTTTTTTGAGGAGGAAAACTGGGATGAGATACTGTACGTCTCGGAAACGCATCTCTCAAGGAATATGCTGTAATTGTTGCTGGGCCGAGGACACGCATCATGCTTCGCGAACGTAAAACATAAGCACAGTAAATAAATGAGGAACTGTTGGAGCCAGACAGCAGACGGCCAGCCTTGGATCCGTCAGCGAACTGCACGTTTGTTGTCTGACATCAATGTGAGACAAAGTGCTCTATATTAACTGCGTTCCTGCTATATACTGTCATCAATCATTGAGAGCAATTTTATTATTCTTATTACTTTTGCTGTTGTATCGTTTTTTTAAGTCGTCTTTAGGTATTTTAGTTTATTCTCCAATTCTCATCACCGAAGGAGAGCCTCTTCATCATCGCTCTGTGCTGTTTCGCCGTTACCGTTGAGCCGTTTAAAATAACACATCTGAGTGAGGTAAAGCAGGGGGAAAAAAAAGAAAAAAAACCACAAAACACTAGGCTTTGAATTATTGGGCTGCTCTAACTGAAGCGCTGTTCCTGCTAGAAAGCAGAATTCGCTTCAGCTAAGCGGAGAGGTGCTGACTTTGAGCTCCGATCCGGCAAGATGGCATCGCTAGTCGTACCCTCAGCACAAACCCAGGCGGTGTGAATGCAAGGAACGCAGAAAAAGCAGCATGTGAACTCTCTGCATCAGGGGCTGCAGGTTCTGCACCATGTCTCTACATTGCCTTTAAGTGCAGTTCCAGTCTTATGGGGCACAAACCAGGAACGGAATCGATTAGGAATATATCACAGAGCTGAACTACTGCTTTCTGTTATACTGATTGTGCACTTTAATCATATTTATTCTTGCATCTTAATCAACTCAACACTGAGTTAGGGGTGGGCGATATACCGGGATACACGGTTAACCGGTAGAAATTTGTCAACCGATAGAGATTTTGGTCGTCTTAATCGCGGTTGAGATCATGTGACGTTGCACGTTAAGTAACCACACAATACACATTCACTTCTATGGGAAGCCAAACACATCTAAAGTGGGACAAAACCGTGGCACCCGATCGAGCCGGCGTGGGCAGAACAAATATCCAGACCCGGTGGATCGCGCAGCGCGGACCAACTTGAGCAGCGCTGCTCGAAACACAAACCTGCGCGACGCTGATAAAAATAGACCGTGCCGACCATCAAAATACATTTTACCCCGCTGGGATGCGCACGTACAAGCAAGGCATGGCAAGGCGGAAACAATATTAAAAATTTAAAATTAAAAATCCTGACATAAAAAAAAAAAGTGAGGTTTGTGATTCAAGCGGTGCCTTTTGCCCTTCTACGGCAAGCCCCGAGGGGATAAAAACCCTCACACACACACATATGCACCTCACGAGTGACTGTGCATCTAACATTAGCACAATATAACAAAATCAAATTAGGTCTGTTACAGATCCAATCGAATATGGCCAAAGTAAAAAAATGCGGCAAACCTCAGCAATTCCCAGTTTAAATAAAATTACATTATGTAAAACAGGGCGGCACAGTGGTGTAGTGGTTAGCACTGTCGCCTTGCACCTCCAGGGTCTGGGTTCGATTCCCCGGCCAGGCTCAATTCCCGTCTCTGTGTGCATGGAGTTTGCATGTTCTCCCCGTGCTTGGGTGGGTTTCCTCCGGGTACTCCGGTTTCCTCCCACAGTCCAAAGATATGCAGGTTAGGTTAATTGGCGTTCCTAAATTGCCCGTAGTGTGTGAGTGTGTGTATGTGTGTGTGCCCTGCGATGGATCGGCACCCTGTCCAGGGTGTACCCCGCCTAGTGCCCGAAGTCTCCTGGGATAGGCTCCAGGTCCCCTGCGACCCTGAACACAGGATTAAGCGGTATAGAAAATGAATGAATGAATGAATATGTAAAACAGTTTCTTTGTGTTTGAATTTTTATTTATGCATTTTCAGATACAAATTGCTATATTGTGATGTATATCGTTATCGAGGTAGAAAATTGCTTCTACCGTGATAGAAGATTTTGGTTATATCGACCAGCCCTACACTGAGTAATTTAAACCATATCATAAACAGCTATAGAACAGTAAAGCCATTGCAGACCGATCATGTGCTTAAGTTCTATTCCTGTCTCTGTTGACATTGTTTTGTGTACATGAGTTCTGTGTTAGCCCTTAATTAGCATCGTGTTTCATTATCTGTTAAGAAATCTTATCGTGCAACAGGTTATCTAAAGTCCAAATCTTTTTCAAGTTCTTGGTGGTGTCCTTTCATTCGTTCAGTGTGCATGAATTTTGATAGGCATTTTGGATTCTACCATTTGGAGTAGGCTGCTTGTGTCTTAATCGTCTTCGCCCCTCTCTCTCCACCCATTCTACTTCTATTCTCTTCTCTTCGGTCTTCCCCAGAAATCCCTCCATAAACTACAACTTGTCCAAAACTCTGCAGCTCGCATCATTACCTAAACCCCCTCTTTCCATCACATCACCCCTGTTCTGCAGCAACTTCACTGGCTTCCCATAAAATACAGAATTGAATTTAAAATCATGTTGCTCACTTTTAAGGCAATCCATAATCTAGCCCCTCCCTATCTGCTTGATCTACTCCAAATTGCCACTTCTTCACGTTCTCTCAGATCATCTGCTTCCATTCGCCTGGTCGCACCCTCTGCCCGTCTCAGTACTATGGGGAGTAGAGCATTCAGTCGCTCTGCTCCCGTTCTGTGGAACTCCCTCCCACCAGACATCCGTAACTTAGATTCCCTCTCTCTCTTTAAAACCAGACTCAAAAGCTTTCTGTTTGCTCGAGCTTATTCTCTTTGAATTCATTGTTTTCTGTACTTTTATTTTATTTATTTGTTTATTTATCCCCCCCCCCACCCTTTGTTTTGTTATTCCACATTTGTATAATGATTGTTTTTTGTACAGTGTCCTTGAGAGTTTTAAAAGGCGCTTATAAATAAATTGTATTATTATTATTATTATTATTATTATTAAAACACCTGGGCCCATATTCACAAACCTTCTTAGAATTCTCCCAAAGAGCTCTTAGCTTAAAAAGTCCTAGCTGAGAGTCCTAGACTAAAAGTGATTTAGGAAACTTCTCAGAGCAACTTTGAGTACAAAAACCTTTTTCTTAGTGAGAGGTGTGGTTGGCTCAGCTTTTACCAGTTTACATGATTCCAGGACAGTCTACTTAAGTTGCACTTTCGGATGGTATGGATGGAGCCAACAATTCAAGAGAGATGGAAGGGAGTAAAAGAACAAGAAAGCCAAATTAGACAGAAGAGCAGTGTTTACTTTTAGCTTTAACTTCGGGAGAATATTTCTTCTTTCTGCCATTTTGTTCTCTGCTATAGAAACTCTTAAGCCTCTTAAAAGTCCTCCTCTCTACTCTTAACAATTTTTACCTTAGGAGCTCTTTTTAGGTCTAAGATGTTTTGTGAATTATTTTTATCTTTACTAAGATTTAGTCCTAAATTTAAGAGGAAATTCTAACAAAAAGTATTGTAATTCTAAGAATTCCATCATTATTGTTTTTTACTTTTAGGCTTAAGAAACTTTGTGAATAACTCTTCCTTAGAGATGACTAGCAAAAAGCACTGACTATAAAACAATTTTGCTAATTATTTTTTAATGTATATATTTTTGCGTTTGAGATGGTTAAATGTTGCAGTTTCTCCATAATCCTACAGTCTGCACTCTACCTATTCAAACATTGACAGGCAGCATAGCATCATAAGCAAAGTTTGCTTAAAATTGTATAAACAGTATAAATAAATATTGAATAAGGATATTTATAAAATTGTGATACTAACAGAATCGCAAACAAATATCACACCAGCACATCGGTATCGTGATAAAATTGTATCGGGTAGTCCCTGGTGATTCCCATCACAAACTCTTAGTCTGAGAATTTTTTTGCTTACATTTAATCTCATGCTATTGCAAGACTCTCAAAATTCTCAATATAAAACTTTTTTACTGTAATGTAACGTTTTAACTTTGCAATGTTGTAATTCTTAAAAATTCCTACCATGAGACTAAATAGATATTTTCCAATACATTTCATGGTAGATCAGGACAATAACACTGGTCGCCTTTCGCCTTTTTGAGTTTGCTGGATTATGTGTATGTACTGTATATTTTATATATTTTACATTAAAATTAGAAGTCTTGTTCCTTAAGTCTTGTTCCTTTTAGACTTTTCAGTAGAGTTCCTATTGGAGGCTTAACAAAAACACATACAGTACTGTGCTCGGGTTTTCTTATAATGATTGTCCTGCTGGTTTAGGACGTCTGTGACCAGAAGAATGCGAGTTCCTGTTAATTCCACACAATCTGGTCGATAGAGATAGAGCTGCTGAGATGGCATTAACTGGTTCAAGGTGAGTGAACGCTGTTGTTTTTGTCAGCAGCCGGTTTAGGAATTATTATTTGTTTTACAGCTATTATTAGTGTTGCTGTTAGTAGTACTAGTGGCGTTCAAGTCAAATTGGGTCTGAAGAATCTATGAATTCTCGTGAACATTTGGCGAGTGGAACACCTGAGCCTTGGAAAGCGACAGATAATAATTCGATGAGGACTTGCAGAATAAGTGCATTAGTATAGCAGGGGAGAAGATAAGGAGAAATAAAGGTAGTTTTTACTCTTATAATGGCCTTCATACTATTTTATACTGTCACAGGATATTTTATATTACTATGATGGTCATTGTTGCTATAGTTTGCCACTAATTCATCATAAAGCTGCTCCTCTTCTTTACAAGGCTGGATTTACCTCTTCAGTATGTGACCCTGGATCACCCTCTATTGCTTAAACTGTTTCACATTTCATCAAGATGAATCTTAATCAAATTATCTACTTAATTGGACTATTACACTGAATGATGCATCTCAGTGATCTAACCTCAGCCCTCAGTGCTTCGTTTCTCAAACAAGTCTTGGCTTTCTCACTGTCCTGGGTTTCTGTCCTGGGAAACTGGTTTTAACTGCCCAAAGTTGTTGTTTTATTTTATTTTTGTACCCATTTATACTGATAAACCCTGTTAATTTATACTTAAATAACTGGAAAGTGCTTGAAGTTAGGCGCCATGACCTTAAGTTATTTACATTTTTCGCTTCCTCCCATGGCCACCTGTTACACTGCGGCTGAAATCTTTTTTTCCACCTGAACTGTATGACCTGGCTTCCCTCCAGCACTTACAAAACTGCATGCTGCACTGGGAATCGCTCGCGATATGCATTATTTTTCACAAACAGACCACTTACAGTCCATCTCAGCGGTAGGAACCGTTCCCTGCATTCGGATCCTCAATAGTCATCATTCCTGCATACGGTGTGATGGCAATTATAGCTCATCAAGGCAATTTATCAACAACAACGAGAAAAAAAAAAAAAAGGAAACGCGTCAAGGCTTTTTGGGCATGTCAATCTAGCCGTGATGTTTTCGTTACGCTTAACGAACAAAAAGGTGTCGTGAAATAATTGAAATAAAATTAAAATAAAAACACTGACTTTATACAGTATGTCTGTTTGAAACCTGAAAACAAACCAATGATGTATTTAGCCTCACCCCCACAGTACAGTACATTAACCACATACAACATATTACATTTATATTTATGATAATGGTATTTGGCAGATGCCCTCATTCGGAGTGACTTACAGCATTCTACAGTTCTAATACAGCGGGCTTGTTATTCAGTTTTCTGATGTATATCCACTGAATCACTAAAAAAGCGTCACCGTGTTTTATTAACTGTCTCCGATAGTACTCCCCTATGTACAATCTCTATAAACTCATTATGCACTTCACATCTTATCCTAGGTGACATTGATTTTGGGGCACTTTTATCACTCACTCACACAGCAAACACACAATAGTATCCCTTTTTGAGCCTCTGAATCATCCAGCCTTAATGAACGTGCTTGAACATTTTCCTCAATTTCCATCCCTGAGACAAGAGCATTGGTCAACCACCATGACAATACTCTCTTACTCTCAATCAGTCCACTTCACACAGAATGCATGCTGAGACTTTTACTTATTCCTGCTCCTCTTTCTCATCCTGCTTTCGCATTATTCCTTAAAAATACTGTACGTCCCACATGCACAGGGAAACCCAAAGGAAACCCAGATCTCTTTTTTTCCTTATTATGAGACTGTTGTGACTAGGAGTGTAATGATACACTCCTGTTCAGGAGGTGATTCAATTCGATTTACAATACAGCTTTCACAATTAAATTTAAATCGATTATTAGAATATACTCAACAAATTTTTTTATATCCTTATACGTGAACTGATTTAGGAGGTTAATCAAATCGTTAATGCAAATATCTAATCAGCCAATCATACGGCAACAACTCAGGGGTGTAGACCTGGTCAAAACAATGTGCTGAAGTTCAAACTGAGCAACAAAGGCGATTTGAGTGACTCTGAACGTGCCGTGGTTGTCCGTGCCGGGCGGGCTGGTCTGAGTATTTCTCACACTGCTGATCATCTAGGATTTTCACTCACCACCATCTCTAGGGTTTACAGAGAATGGTAACTGAAAAAGAGGAAATGCTCAGTGAGTGGCAGATCTCCGGGTGGGAATGCCTTACTGATGAAAGAAGTTGGCCAGACTGGTTTGAGCTTATAGAAACGCAACAGTAACTCAAATCACATCTCGTTACAAACCCATGACACATCGAAGCTTGAAGCAAATGAGATACAGCAGCAGAAGACCACACCGAGTGCCAGTCCTGTCAGCTATAATCAGGAAACTGAGCTACAATTCAACAGTCTTCTCATCCTATTCGCCAGACAGTAGAAGAACGGAAAAACATTCACTGGTCTGAGGAGCTTAAATTACAAAGAATTAATGCAGTTCTGAAGGAAAAATTGGGTCAGCAAGGTGTAAATAATGAAGTGTATTTTTACTTTATAGGTTGCACAGAATAGGTCACTGGTGTTCGAACAATGCTAATTTCCATAATATCCGTTGCACATGCTGTAGTGACGCACAGCTAGTACACTCCTGCGAGCTGTGACCTTTCGGGATACGCTAACGCACTATTTACTATGTGGATTGCTAGTAGCAGTATTGCTAACTTTTAAAAGTTATTCATTAAAAAAAAAGAATGTATAACAAATCTTGTGCTTAGATGCTCATGTCCTGTGCCTGTGGATAAAAATAAATAAATAAATAAATAAAAAAATCAGAAATCCATCACCGCATCAATATTGTAGAGAGAGAGAGAGAGAGAATTTTTTTTTTAACACACATGAGGAAACATGAGCTGGTTTTATAGCCTCAACTAGAGCAAATGAGTTTTACCTGCTGTTGTTTTCTTCAGATGGAAAACAAACCTGACTGACCTGGTCATCCGAAAATCCAGAACACACACAGTATATCCAAATACACCCACGCACACACTGAGCTGTCCATACACACACTGAGCTGTCGAGCCTGACCGAGTGTCCAGTTGATCCTCCTGCAAGTTAACAACCTCAACAACAACTTGGCTTTTTCTATACAAGACTACTTTGCTTATGAATACTTTACCTTTATCAGCAATGTTTGACTGAGTGTGTGTGTGTGTGTGTCTGTGTGAAGTATCACAGCTGTGCTATATATTATTTAATGCCATTTAAAGGGTACAATCTGCACTTTAATCACTGTCGGAGTCGCTCACAGAAGGTTGGAACTTGATTTTTCCTTGTTTGTTCTCATGAAGTCGGAATAAATTGCCAAGACTCACACCAGTATTACATATTTACACACGAACTGGAACAAGCCCAGAGTCTGCTAATCAGCAAAGATGGCAAAGAGAGGAAACTCTTACAAATCACTTAGCATAAATGTTTTTGGTTCACAACATTACAGTGGCTTAAACACACACACACACACACACACACACACACACACACACTGGCCCTTATTCATCAAAGTTGCATATAAAAAAAATCTACAATTTTATGTTGAACTGCTCTGCATCTGATTCATGACACTGATTTGAGTGTAATCAATGAAGTCATGCAAAAAAAAAAAAAAGTCTGCTTGCAACGCCAGTTGTTTATTTACAAGTCAGATACGTCAGGGTGGACAAATCATAAAGCCATTAGCTAGTACACTCTGTAGGTAAAAGTTGTTTGTGTTGCCTAGACTCTTGCATTTCGGTTGCTCAGAAACCTAATTGTCTAAAGGTGGTATGTACCATGATGTAATATTTATGTACACACAAGCTGGTTGGTTAGACTTCCTGAAACGAATCAGTATGGGGTGTAAAAAAAATACACTCTGGTCACAATTCCATACCAGTGATACTGCGTACGATTCAGAGTTTGTCACTGTCTTATATTATTAGCTGTGTTGTCCATGTACCTGTAAATTCCTAAATTCCTGATTCTGTCACCATGATCCAAGCAAATTCTTATACAGTACCAAGTAAAAACCAGGCTACCATCAGCAAATCGGGTGTTTGTGTAATGCGTGTAGTGCATCAAGTGCTGGGATTTAGTGGCCAAAAGTATCGAGACTGGAAAAACTTTCAATGTTTCTCAATGTTTCAAATTGACATATAATTTGTTATTTTATGCATTAACACTGCTATACAACAATAAATATCTATTATGAAGTGCTTTATCTTTCACAACCTGTTGCAGTACTCTGTTGTCACTCACTCAATGCATGCCTGCTTGAGGACGGTTTCTTAACTGCTACCGTCTGCTTCACCATCGTCCAACTGGTTTGTACTGGGTTTATTTCTGGAGATGACCCAGGCCATGCTTCAAGAAGCTGAATACTGTTGTCACATAGCCAGTTCTTCACTAGTTATTTAGTTAATTAGCACAACTAATTAACAGAAAGCCTAGATAGGCTAGAACTAATTAGTGAAATCACCTGTTTTTTTTTTTTGCACAGACAGAACTATAATACGCTGTGTTAACACTTTTGGCCAATACTGTAGTTCACACTAAGGTTACAGCACCGATATACCTCATGCTATTGTAAACTGTGTTAATTTGCCACAAGCTGCTGGCATAGAATCTCTTCAAACAGAAGCTACATGAAAGTTTAACATTAAACCAGTAGTGCAGACAAAGTGTACATCTAAAGTATGATTTCTCGGGTAACACTCTCCAGGGTTTCTTATGCGTACATTGATTATAATAGAATTTATTTCCAGTGGATGCAGCTGTTGCATTTAAAAATAGCAATGAAGTGGTATAATCTCAAATAATGAAAAAAAAATAGAAAATAACATTTATAACACTTATTTACAAACTATTTATTTATAACACTTATTTACAATATAGCAAACTTATGAACCCTTATGAAAACAAAATTGGGTTATTCTATTGCTTTATTTTATTTATCGATTTTTATACTTTGTCATGAATAATCCACTTTTAAAGTATTACTGGTACCTTTTTTTTATGATGAAGATATACCTTTTTTTTCACATCTCCCTAGTCCAACCAACAAGTAATGCATTAACTGTTGATCTCCAGCATGAACAGCCAATGAATGACTTGATCTTCTAATGGTTTCAATGATAAATAATAACTTTAATAAATAACTATATCAATTAATGGATTATATCCGTTTTAATGTCTTAATAAGAAGTTCTCTGATCTACACATAGTTCCAGCTTTTTAATCCTACACAGCAAATTTGAGTGAGCCATGCTGCCCCCTTCAGGCACATAACGGAACTGATAACGGATACTTCAGAACTGGCAATAAAATCTCGTGATTTCAAAACTCCATATATTCACAGACATTCCTCAAAATAAGACATTTTTACTTCATGCACTTTTCTTTTTGTATATTTTATCATTCCATCTAATCAATGCATGGCATAACAGGTGTACTGATAAAAGTGATACATTTATCAAATCTACATTTGGCATATGCAGTACCTCCTGAAAGATGGACTGAAAATTTCTTAGATGCCCATCAATACCATCAGAACAGGTGGCAGTGTGAGTAATACTCACTAAATATGGCAACAAGCAAAAAAAAAAAAAAAAAGAATTTAAAAAAAGTTTCCAGCTGGAGAATATTAACCATGCTCATAGAAAAAGATTTCCTACAGTGGAAACATATTAACACCAAGCAAGTTAATTCAGCACTGCAGCAGGATCTGGCTGTAAATTCACCTCTGTGCTGTATTTTGCTGTTTTTTTGCCAGTTTAATATGCACATTTTAACCTTATGAAAGGGGTAGTAATTAGCTGAGGCATTCAGGGAAATCAGTAAATGTGTAGCACAGACTGACTGACTGAGGACACACTGATGTGCATGATGCCTGTATGAAAAAACAATCTTGTCAAATGAGATAAATTAGCCACTTTTGTGTCTCTTCAGGCTCAATGTAAGTGCAAAGGTCATTAATCAATTTTCTTCCTCCAATAGCCCATGACATGCAGTGCATTAGCAGGAGCAGGACGCTTTGCCATGGGAAGTCTACAGTATAATGTCTTTTGATTACAGCTTCTCTGTCTTGCATTCCTTCAATCTTTCAATTTATTCTTGCAACTATAGTGCAGCACTACAACTCCTATCCGTTCTACACTTCCTTCAAGAGGGTATCTACTCAATTCAGAGTTTGCAAAATAATTCTAATAATATGCTTGATAACCATAATGAGCGTGGCAGTGATGAAGTGCTAAGGTCAAGCGCCACTTGTTAATCGCAACCCTGCTGAGGGTGACACAACTGCCAGACTATCACACAGAGCTGTGAAAACCTGAGGAGAGGGGGGGATAAAACATGTTGGGGAAAGAAAGCTCATCAAAATCTAACACAGTGCCGCCTGAGGGCTGCTTCCGACCATTAAGTAGTCGATGCTTCGGATCGATTATTCGATATAAACAGATCGGCAGTAATATGTTTAATGAGTTGAGGAGCATCAATAAAATGAAATACGTGAGTGCAATTAACACCTATTGTCTTAATGAGATCATCCTGGGGGTTCTTGTTAAAGAAATAAAAACACGCTTAGACATTCGTAAAGTGTGTGTGTGTGTGTGTGTGTGTGTGTGTGATGTTGTGGCTGTTTTTTTAATGCACAAATAGGTAGGTGCTTTAAACAGAGTTATAGTTCACTACACCTCGCTTCAGGACAAACGTGCACTCCCTGTCGAGGATTTTCAAATAATACCCCTTTTTTTTTTTTTGCTTTACCACAACGTTTCTAAATCAGGTCTCGGACCCTGTAATTTACGCACCACCACGTCTACAGCTGCTCGGCTCCAGAGCTCCAACATCCACCGAAACTTCCTCTGCTCGAAACAAAACTAACCGTAAACTGTGTGAGGAATAAATGCACAGCTGGAACCCGCGCGCGTCTGTTCCGCCGCGTGCGCGGGCGCGCGTACTGTATATGCGTGTGTGTGTGCGTGCGTGTGTGTGTGTGTGTGTATATATACAGTCTATAATTTGGGCTAATGTTAACGTGCGTTATCAATTAATTGCGTTAATTCATTTCCAGCACATCTCTCTTCAAGTTTCTGAGAGACGTTTCGGAGATAACGGTCCCACCACCAGGAAAGCGCGCGCGCACAGGAAAGCGGTTAGACTTAGTCCTACCTTTGTACACCTGTCCGCGCGCCGACACCAGGAGCCCGACCGCGGTGACGAGCCAAGTTAAAACTTTATCCATGTCCTCAGTTTGTCTCAGGCGTGTGTCGACCCCCGCGGCCGTGAGGTAACAACGCCAAACTGTGCGCAAACGTCCGTCTTCTTTAGGAGTCGGCACCTCGGACCGTCTTTCCCCCCTGTCAGTCTCCTTCTCTCGGGTCTCTTCTCTTCCAAAAGGAGCGGTAAGACTCTCACCCTCTCTCTCTCCTTCCGTCTCTCTCTATCTCTCTCTCTCTCTCTTTCTCTCTCCGGTAGAGGGTGGTGTTTGAGCTCTCGCGCTCCGACCGTTATGTGATTGAGGAGCGCGCGGAACGCAGTCAGGAAGGAGAGGCGCGCGCGAGTGACTGCGCGAGCGTCCAAACGGTCCTCGGTGAAAGAGCGCGCGCGCGCTGTCGGTCTGCCTGTCTGTCTGTCTGTCTGTCTCCTCCCATTATGGAGTTTAGGACCCACGGAATATGACTAACCGCATCGTCTCATCGCCTGTACCGCTTTATCCCGTACTGGCGGTAGGACACGTCATTGACGGGAAAAGAGTTTGTAGAAACAGTTTAAAGGTTAACACTTAATAAACTGATCACCTTTAATGTAATCGGTGATATTATTATTATTATTATTGTTGTTGTTGTTGTTGTTGTTGTTGTTGTTATTATTATTATTATTATTATTATTATTTTGTAATTAATGCCCATGTACATATCTGCCTGTCTTTCTGTACTACATAACTCTCTGGTTAACTTATTAATACAAAGAAATAACATTTTGTAAGGTTGAGTATCTGACGCCTTGTTTACATTAAGTTACAGTAGTACTAATCGGACAAATACACTCCTTGTTCTGTAATCAGAGAGCAAATCACAGAGGAGGAATCAAAAACGTTGATCCCATAAAGATCTACTGTACACTTGTACTGTAGCACTTCAGCGCTGTAATATATGAACTAATCCCAGTAATAATATTCAGTTTAGCTTTTAGAATTAATATCTACTGGTGCAGGTTTTTGTTTACATTGAGCAAGAAGCTTATCAATATCTTATTTTAAAGTAGATTATTAAGCACATAACTGTTCATAACATCGCTTTTACTCAACATTTTGATTTCATTTATGGTGCAGGTTAAAACTTCAGGCAGATACCTACAGTAAATACTACGAAATTCTGTTCAGTCGATTTAAAACGCTCTTGCAGCAGCCTGTCAAAACTTGGGGTTTATAATCAACTGCTCATAACGTCACTTCTTCTCAACATTTTGATTTCATTTATAGCGTTGTTTAACTTCAGGCAAATACTTAACGACTGGCAAAGTTTCATTAAATTCTGTCCAGCCAGTTTTGTGTGATTCTGTGACAAAATCTGTCTGGACAGACAGACAATGAGTCATACAGACATGCGGACATCTTCGTCTTTTTTGTCTTTCGGCTGTTCCCTTTCAGGGGTCGCCACAGCGAATCATCTGCCTCCATCTAACGCTGCATCCTCTTCTCCTCTCACCCCGACGAACTTCATGTCCTCTCTCACTGCATCTGTAAATCTCCTCTTTGGTCTTCCTTTAGTCCTCCTGGCAGTTCCAACTTCAGCATCCTTCTACCAATATGCTCACAATCTCTCCTCTGAACATGTCCAAACCACCTCAATCTGGCCGCTATGACTTTATCTCCAAAACATTCAACATTGGTTGTCCCTCTGATGAAATCATACTTGATCCTATCCATCCTTGTCACTCCCAAAGAGAACCTCAACATCTTCAGCTCTGCTACCATCAACTCTGCCTCCTGGTTGGTCCTACAATGTATGAAACGTAAAGATATCATTGAAATAGGCGAGTTCTGACCAATGTACAGACAAAAACTTGGTACACTCTGGACAGAGTGCCAATCCATCGCTCACACTATCTATCTTTCACACACGACAGACAATTTGGGAACGCCAATTAGCCTAATGTGCATTTCTTTGGACTGTGGGAAGAAACCAGAATACTCAGAGGAAACACGCCTAGCACTGGGACAACCTGCAAACAAACATGACCACTAAGTCACAACATTGTTACATGATTAAAACATTATTGTCTGCAATGTAAATTAATTTGCAATGGTTTCAAGTCAACCACACACTTGCATGCACGAACTTGCCACCTATTTAAGAAGTTAGTTAATGAGAACTTAAAAAAACAGGAAAAAATGCACATGAATTTCACAGAGAATGTAACCTCTTTCAGGCCCACTTTCGAACCAGGGACCCTGGAGATATGAAGTGACATCTACCCATTGTACCACCATGCCACCTTCTGGCTTATTACATGACATGCTTGCATCATGGTCGGTGTTAATTCTGCCCTCTAAATATTTAATTCAACATTGAGGAATTTGCTGTGTATACTGTAGCTTAGATTGTCACCACTTATGCACAATAAAGGTATACTATATAAAGGGGGGAGGGGGGGCATATAATTCCCCCAGAAAATAGAGTCAACTAGCAATGACATGTCTACTCGCTGTTTAGTTTTAATATTGTTACAAGCAAATAGTGGAATTATACTTTACAGCACGTCATGAAAAAAAGGCTTAATTGTTTCCTCCCTTACCACTGTAGGTCTAATGCAATGCTAAATAAGTAAACTTCAGATACCAAGCTTGGATCCACTGAACTTTATTAAACTTGGAAAAAACATGAAGCAGAATTGTAGTCAGGGTGCTGGCAAAGGTCAGGCAATCATCAAAAACCACAAACTAGGCAGGGCAATGAGAGTAAAGCAGAAAAGCATGAGTCAATATCAGGGTACAAGGCTTCGTAATGGTGCTGCCTTTGGTAAGGTGATTTTTTAAAAATGCTTTAATGATTCATACTGTAGGTCACTGTGTGGCGTAACAAACTAACACCGTCCTCGGAAACAGGTCAGGTGCAGGGACTGGACTAAAAATGAGAGCCAAAAACATGCCAAAAATAAGACAAAAAAATATTTCATGAAGGCTGAAGAACTATTTCTCAAGATTCTACTAAACACAACAAAGTCTGACTCATTGGAAGCAAAATGTGAAGAATTGAGGGGTTGTTCAAGCCTTTTACACAGGACCATGCAATATATATATATATATATATATATATATATATATATATATATATATATATATATAACATAATATATTTACATATTTAAAATAGCATATATTTAACATAAAGCAGCATGTCTTTATTAGGAATTTTTATAAGAAAGATTCTTCACAGGTGGCACAGTGGTGTAATGTTTAGCACTGTGCCCTCGCACCTCCATGGTCCTGATTCGTTCCCGATTCCCGCCTCGTGCTTGGTGGGTTTCTTTCCACAGTCCAAACACATGCAGATTAAGTTAATTGGTGTTCCCAAACTGCCTGTGTACAGTATGTGTGTATTTGTGTGTGTGTGTGTGTGTGTGTGTGGCCTGTGATGTATTGGCACCCTGTCCAACGTGTACTGTACCTTGCCTCATGCCCCTGAAAAGTGCAATTAATTAATGTAATTTTGTTCTTGAATATTTGGATATTAACCAAGTTGCAATTTATACAAAAGTTAGTGCCAGTCTACTAATCTGATTGATCAAATGGCATTCCGAGAGCACTACACTAAGACATTTTATTGTGTGCATCACTCCACTTGTCTGTGTTCACAATGTAAAATCATACTTCCTAGCACAATAACGGTTTTGACATTAGTGTTAGCAACATCATCTGCGGGCGAAAGAGTTACACTGAAAAGAAAGAATGAATGACAGTTTCATCACCAGTGTTGGGTGTAACGTTAGAGTACTTGGATGAATTCTTTGATGTAACAAATAATCTAACGTGTTATCTCCGCCATTTAAGTACTCAGTTATTTAGTTATATTTAAAAAAATGTAATCTGTTATTCAGACAATTGATGTAATCCGTGAGCCAGACAGCAGTGATTCTGTTTGTGTGTGTGAAAGTCGTCCTACAAGCCCCGCCCCTCTCTCACCTATTATACACCTATCTCACCTACAGTATTGCGGTTTGACTCGCGATGAAAAGCGGCGTTAGGCACCGTGAGATGCCGTGAGTGCTGTGCTTTCGCGAGGACCGACATGAAGATGAAAACGTATTAGTAGATAACAGATTATAGGCCAAACTTCGCTGAGTGATGATGGTAGAATAATTATAAAGGTCTTGACTAAAAACAACATGCATGACCAATCACAAAAGGAGTTTTCATGTTCTGCAATGGAAAACTACTCGAACTAGTTACTTTTATCAGAAAGTAATGCTGTAATGTAACTGATTGCTTTTTAATAATAGTAATTTAATAATAGTAATGTAATTAGTTTAAAAAGTCTGCTCTTGACACCGGCTGCTTTAAAAATGAACCCAAAGAGGTTCCTATTTTTTCTTGCTGTGCTACTGGATAGCATTCTTGGTGCTACATTTTTTTTAACTAAATCTTGCATAAAATGCAAATATAAATAAATAAATAAAACACAAAAATATGTGAACTTATCCCAGCATTTCACTAGTGCTTAGAAACCATCAAAGTAGAAAGATTTCTTAGGTCACCAGAGCCATGATTGAACTGCCTGTTTCACATCTGAAACACTGGCCTCCCAGGAAATCCTGTAATGAGTGAAACATGTGGAAATGGCTGTACAGTATTGAGGATGTGGCTATAACTCCTAGCTGAGTTCCTGTAATGTGTAAGCGTTGTTGGTGAATGATTGTGTATACAGTTTCCACAGACAAATGCGTCTCTTTCACAAATTTGTGACAAGTTACCTGTCAGTGTTCAAGGATCAGGCATTTGAATGTTCACGAGAATGACGGCAGTATTCTCCGAGCCACCACAGCCGAGATCATCAGTCACGGACGTACAGCCTACTTAAAAAGATTTGCACCATTCAAACGTGTTACTGTGGGTACGAGTATCATCAATGTACTGCACTTGCTATAAAGTGAGCATAGGGACCTACACTGCCTGCCCCCACTGTCCTGTCTCCTGTATCCATAAACCTTTTCTTTGTTCTTCTTCTAGACCTTCTGCCTGGCAGTTCCAATCTCAGCATCCTTAATATATACTGTATTTACAATCTCAGCTCTGAACATGTCCACACCACCTCAATTCAGCCTCTCCGACTTTATCTCCAAAACATCTAACATGGGTTGTCTCTCTGATGGACTCATTAGTCCTAATCCAGGATCTAGTGCTGTGATGCCACTTCACCAGGTGTTTAAGTTTTCTAACAGTCAATAAAGTTTTTATTTTTCTACCCAGAGTTCTTTTTGAAGTAAACGGTTCAACAGATTCAACACAGTGAAACACAGTAACTCCTTTTGCACAGCCATGGGATGTATCTTCCAACATGATCGTTTCAGAAATAAGAAGATACGTATTGCATCAGTTAGGGTTAAACAAATTGCAAATGAATTACATCAAGACTTTCTTTCAAAAAAAGTCTTGATGCATGGTACAGTAGCTTGTGTCTTTAAGAATAGGAAAATGAGCCAAGATGGTTTATGAGGGCTGTTCTCCCCAAAACAGATCTATTAATGGCTTAGCTTGCAGTTTTTTACTCCATATGTTAGAGACACATTGTGTTTTACTAAACTGTCATTTCAGAGACAATGAGGCAACTTCCATTTTATAAGCCAGAAAATAGGTCTTGACATGAGCGCTGAACTAGAACTAGGTTTTTGGCAGAAAGTTGGCTGATTAAAACCAGAAGCGGGGAAAAAAAAACTGAGCTCATTTGGAATCTTGCAACAATGTAGTATGAAGTTGCATGTTAAAAAAAAATAAAAACACCCACTGACTATTCGGCAAAACAGAAATGTGGGTCACACAGGAATTAATTTGTGGTTTGGATTGAAATAAATTGGTTGTTTTGTGCCCTGACTGTCTTGGGCAGTGGACTCTCTGTGTCTGTGGTTTACAAATTTTGGCACGATAAGACTTGACCACTGAGAAATGACCTTGGAATGAAACATCAACACGGAAAGACTAACACACACACAAACACATACAGAACTGCACACAATTGCACACACACTCCACACACACACAAATCCACACTCGCAAACACTATACATTAGTTTGATTGCATGCTTAAGATGTCTTCTGCTAATTAGCCTTCTCTGGGCTAACACACGCTCCCCCTCTCTGACCCCGCCAAAGGGTCTAAGCATCATTACTTGATTAGCTGATTGGTGGCCATGTTTGATATTTGTTATCATGCAGTGCTGATTACTGCAAATAACAGGCCTGACCTTTGCAAGGATGTGTCTTCAGAGTCGAGCTTTAACAAACCGTACCCAAGACAGACAAAGGCATAGTTGAGTAAACAGCATCTCCATGACAATGCAGCCAGAATAGTTTAATGTCCTCTACACTTTTTCAGGGCTCCTCATGGTAAAAGTTAAAGGGTCTTTTTTTTTTTTTTAAAGTGCATAAAGATAAGACATCAAATACATCTGGGCTTTTCAAGTAGAAGCAATTTGAATAATACGTTTAATGCATGCTGAATTTAAATTCTATCAGTGTCAGTAAGTAGGGGTCATTTGAGGTCATCTGAGGGATGATTATTTTAGGTGTACTTATAGCGAAGAGGGTTTTCAGGAAGGACGTGCATCATGATGTGGTGTAGTAACAGCATCCTTCCCATAGAGGGAATTATTGTGCTCTAAGGAGATATGATAAGATAAAATGAATGTGATTACATTTTTATTACACAAATGATGTGGTTTATATTTTTAAAACCATAATATGCTCAAATGCAACAATCATACCGTAATTACAACATTTACAACATTGACATTGCCTTGCCTGGACAATCATGGTCACATTCATACATACTTGCACTAAATATTTATATATCTGGACCATTGCACATGACACTTTCATAAGCCACTTTTCATGCATATTTGCACAACCATTGACACTTAAACATTTTATATATACCTTTTTTTCTATATTTCTATATTTTGTAATATTTTTATTATGCCCTTAGTTGTACAGTATATTTTACATATTATTACATTTATTACATTATTACATTTATTTTCTTTAGTATTTCTTTTTATTAATATTTATTCCTTACATAAGCTTTTATTTTCTTTCTAAGGTCACTTGCGGTCGTGTAAGCATTTCACTGCATATGAATATGTACTGTGTATGACTGTGTACAGTATGTGACAAATAAAATTTGAATTTGTTGAATTATAGCCTGTAACGGTACGGCAAGTCACGCCCTCTGCTCGAGCCAAGTCATGATCTCCAGCGATTCCTTTCCACATTCCATCCCGTTGCCTCCGTTTTACCGCCTCATTCATTCATGCTCGAGCACACCTGTGCCTCATCTCATTCATCACATCGACTCAATATAACTCCTCCTCAGACAGCGAACTCTTGCCGAATTATTGCGTGCTCCAAGCCAAGTGTTTTTTCTGTGCCTAGTATCTTTGCCAAGTAACACCGTTTTCCCTCTCACGTTGTTGACCCTTTTTTCACCTCTAGTTACGTCTTTGCTTCACGAATCGGAACTGTTTGCTACGTTGACTGATTACCCGGCTTTGAATCTTTGCTTTCACTCTCGACTTTGACTCTGTTAACACCCATAGGATTGCTGCAGGTCGTATCTCACTCTGCTGCTGCGCTCTCTCTGCCGGCGCGTCGGATTCAGCGCGCGCTCAACGGACTTCAGCTCTCCACACAGCTGCGCTCGCTCTGCTCCTGCCTTCGCTCTACCTGCGCGTTCTCAGTCGCGCCCGCTCTGCAGGACACTGCGCATGCTCTGTGTCACTCGCTCCTTGGCTCCTGTTCACAGCCTCGGCCAAGCCACGCCACAGGTCGTCTCAAGTAATGTTTTTGTTTTTCCATTCTCTGTTTCACTTTCTTATCCAGAGTTTGAATCCATAGTACTGAAACCAAGAAAGTAACTTTCCTTTTTATTATAACTCTCCTTCTGTTTGACTCTCATATTTTGCATTAAGATCAGTGATTTTGAAATAAAGTAACTTTCCTTTTTTTTATAATCCTCCTTCTGTTTGACTCTCATATTTTGCATTAAGATCAGTGATTTTGAAATAAAGTAACTTTCCTTTTATTATAATTCTCCTTCTGTTTGACTCTCATATTTTGCATTAAAATCAGTTATACTGAACAAAGTCTGTTTTGTCTGCTTTTGGGTTCCCTAAGCCTGCCTCACACGGTCCAGCCCGTGACAGAATAATTCGGCCAACATGGACCCAGCAGACCTAGGACAGCTCAGAACCGCCTTGGAGGCCCAGGGCACCCTCCTCGGCGCACACCAAGGGGAAATTCTGCAGGTCAACCAGAGCCTTAAGCTTATGGCAGACACACTCTCTGCATTGACCTCTCGGATCGAACATCTTCAGGCTGCACCACCCCCACCTCCAGTGCTGTCCCCACCACCTCAGATCCGAGAGCCTCGTCTGCCGCCTCCTCAGTCCTACAGCGGAGAACCTGGCACCTGCCGATCTTTTCTTTCCCAATGCTCATTGTCTCTTGAATTACAAACCTCAACATTCCCCACTGAACGTTCCAAGATAGCTTACATCATCACCCTCCTCTCTGGAAAGGCTCGTGAATGGGGAACAGCGCTTTGGGACGCTGATGATCCCCGTTGCACCAACTACGAGACATTCACTCAGGAGATGAGGAGAGTCTTTGACCGTTCACTCTCTGGCCGAGAAGCAGCGGGGCAGATGTTGAGACTCCGTCAAGGAACACGTTCAGCCTATGATTATGCCATTGAGTTCCGCACCCTGGCAGCTTCTTGTGGATGGAACGACTGTGCCATGTATGACGTGTTTTTTCATGGGCTGAGTGAGGCCATCAAGGATGAGTTGATCTCTCGGGAGCAGCCAGCGAACCTGGAGGAACTCATGGACTTAGCTGGCCGCGTCGATGCGCGCCTCCGACTTAGGCGCCGTGAACACACACAACCCCTAATAAGAGTCAGACCAATCACCCCTCCACAAGCTACTGATCCGCTGGCTGAGCCTATGCAGGTTGACCGGACCCGAATCTCCCCCGAAGAGCGCCAACGTCGGCGGGAGAAAGAAGCCTGCTTCTACTGTGGCCAAGTAGGTCATTTCCGCCTTCAGTGCCCGTTAAAAAGATAGGCCCCCCAATGAGACTGGGAGTCTTGGAGGGCCACTCTCAAGGAAACCTCTCAGGTAAACGATCCTTATTACCAGTCATGATCGTCTGGAACAACCAAGCGCAACCACTCAAGGCCCTCATTGACTCTGGATCCGACCAAGACCTGATCTGTGCCGTTACCGCCAGGGAGCTGGGAATCCCTTTTCTGCCCCTAGACAACCCCCTGTCTGTCCAGGCCCTTGACGGCAGCTCTCTATCTCCCATCACCCATCGCACGCCCCCTGTCACTCTTAGAACCTCAGGTAACCATATAGAGATTATCTCCTTTTTCATTATGAAGAGCTCTCATGCCCCAGTCGTCCTTGGGAATCCATGGCTGGTCAGACATAACCCCAACATTGATTGGGCCAAGAACACCATTCTTGATTGGAGCCCTACCTGTATGTCTTCGTGCCTTCACTCCGCTAGAGTTCATTCACCACCCTGTGTTGTCAACGATGATGTTTCTGATCTGTCCAATGTTCCGCCTGAGTACCGCGACCTCCGGCAAGTGTTTAGCAAGTCACGTGCCCTCTCTTTACCACCCCACAGACCATATGATTGCTCCATTGATCTGTTCCCAGGTACCACCCCCCCAAGAGGCCGCTTGTATTCCCTTTCGGCTCCGGAGAGAGAGGCCATGGATAAGTACATCACTGAGTCACTGGCAGCAGGGATCATCCGACCCTCATCCTCGCCGGCCGGAGCTGGTTTCTTTTTTGTGGATAAGAAGGACAAGTCCCTTCGCCCCTGTATTGATTACCGTGGTCTAAATGCTATCACTGTCAAGAATCGCTATCCCCTTCCCCTCATGTCCTCTGCGTTCGAACTGCTGCAAGGGGCTAGTGTGTTCACCAAACTGGACTTGCGAAACGCATATCACCTGGTAAGAGTAAGGGAGGGGGACGAATGGAAGACTGCATTCAATACACCCACAGGCCACTACGAGTACCTAGTGGTTCCCTTCGGACTGACCAACGCTCCTGCCGTTTTTCAAGCCCTGGTGAATGACGTCCTAAGGGACTTTCTAAATATATCCGTTTTTGTTTACCTGGACGACATTTTGATTTTTTCTCGTTCTCTGAAGGAGCACAAGTTGCACGTCAGACAGGTCTTGCAAAGACTCCTCGAGAATAAACTTTTTGTTAAAGCAGAGAAGTGTGAATTCCACCGAGAATCTGTGTCATTCCTTGGTTTTATTATTGCCCCTTCCAGCCTGCAGATGGAGCCATCTAAGCTAACTGCTGTTACAGACTGGCCCACACCCACCACAAGACGAGAGCTCCAGCGATTCTTGGGCTTTGCCAATTTTTATAGGCGCTTCATCAGAAATTACAGCTCAGTGGCAGCACCTCTCACCATGCTAACCTCCACCAAGGTTCCCTTTCTCTGGAACCTGCAGGCTGAAGATGCATTCACCAACCTAAAACTTAGGTTCACATCTGCACCCATTCTGATCATCCCGGATCCGTCTCTCCAGTTTGTGGTGGAGGTGGACGCCTCCGAGTCAGGAGTTGGGGCCGTCTTGTCTCAAAGGTCCCTCAAGGATAATAAGTTGCACCCCTGCTCCTTTTTCTCCCGCTGTCTCTCCTCTGCTGAAAGGAACTATGACATAGGAGATCGGGAGCTGTTGGCGGTCAAACTTGCCCTAGAAGAGTGGAGACACTGGTTAGAGGGAACTTCCTCTCCATTCCTGGTCTGGACCGACCACAAAAACCTGGAGTACCTCAGGTCAGCCAGGAGGCTCAATGCCCGTCAGGCCAGGTGGAGCCTATTTTTCTCCCGTTTTGATTTCTCGCTCTCATATCGCCCGGGCTCCAAAAATGGGAAGCCTGACGCCCTATCTCGGCAGTTCTCCACTCCCCATGAACCAGTGCCGGCCGAGACAATCCTGCCTCCTCGTTGCCTTGTGGCGGCCGCAGTCCTGGATATTGAATCGCTGGTGAAGAATGCGCTCAATCGGGAGCCAGGCCCCAGCAACGTTCCCCCAGGCCTTCTCTTTGTCCCAGCGTCTGTCCGATCTCGGGTGCTGGAATGGGGACACAGCTCTCGAATTGCCTGTCATCCGGGGAGAGCCCGCACCCTATCCCTCCTTCAACAACGGTTCTGGTGGCCTTCTATGAAGACTGATGTTCAGGGGTTTGTGACAGCCTGTGACACTTGCATCAGGAACAAGTCAACCAACAAACCCCCTGCTGGGTTCCTGAACCCCCTCCCAGCCCCTCGCCGCCCCTGGTCTCATATCGCTCTGGACTTCATTACCGGCCTCCCCAATTCTGAGGGCAACACCTGTATACTGACCATAGTCGATCGCTTCTCAAAGGCTGCCCATTTCGTTCCCTTGCCAAAGCTCCCGTCAGCCAAGGAAACGGCCGAGCTGATGGTCCTCCACGCCTTCCGTCTGCATGGTCTCCCCTCCGACATTGTCTCTGACCGTGGCCCCCAGTTCTCAGCAGAGTTCTGGAAGACATTTTGCAGACTAATCGGAGCAACACCCAGCCTATCCTCTGGTTATCACCCTCAGTCAAATGGACAGACAGAGAGATTGAACCAGGAGCTAGAGAAGGCCTTAAGGTGCATGGCCTCAAGGGACCCAACCACATGGAGCAGGACACTCCCCTGGATAGAGTATGCGCACAACTCTCTGCCAACCTCAGCTACAGGCCTCTCTCCATTCCAGTGCTGCTTGGGCTATCAGCCTCCACTGTTCCCATCCCAAGAAGAGGAAGCAACAGCACCGTCAGCTCTGTCTTTCGTGCGCCGCTGCAGGAGAGTGTGGTCCCAGGCCAGAACCCGTCTCCTA
Source organism: Channallabes apus (assembly GCA_030522415.1). Classification (NCBI taxonomy): domain Eukaryota; kingdom Metazoa; phylum Chordata; class Actinopteri; order Siluriformes; family Clariidae; genus Channallabes; species Channallabes apus. Next base: position 54,854,543 of record CM060105.1, read on the forward strand.
CGCACCATCAGTACCTTCAAGCGGCAAGCTGACCGACGCCGCTCAGCAGCCCCCAGGTACAGAGTGGGTCAGAGGGTGATGCTGTCCACCCGGGACATTCCCATCAAAACAACCACCCCCAAATTGTCCCCCAGGTTCATCGGACCATTCACCATCACCAAGGTAATCAACCCCGTTGCCGTCAGGCTTTCCTTACCCCTAGCTATGCGCCGCATCAACCCAACATTTCACGTTTCGCAACTCAGGCGACTGGTCCCCTGCCCTCTATCCCAACCCACCCGCCCTCCCCCTCCTCCTCAACTCATTGACGGAGATGAGGTTTTTGCAGTACGCAAGCTGCTAAGAGCCCGACGCCGAGGCAAAGGCCTACAGTACCTCGTCGACTGGGAGGGTTATGGGCCAGAAGAGAGAAGTTGGGTTCCTGCCAGGTTCATTGTCGACCCAACTCTAATCTCAGACTTCCACCGGCAGCACCCAGAGGCACCAGTTAGGACGCCCGGTGGCGCCCATAGGAGGGGGGGTACTGTAACGGTACGGCAAGTCACGCCCTCTGCTCGAGCCAAGTCATGATCTCCAGCGATTCCTTTCCACATTCCATCCCGTTGCCTCCGTTTTACCGCCTCATTCATTCATGCTCGAGCACACCTGTGCCTCATCTCATTCATCACATCGACTCAATATAACTCCTCCTCAGACAGCGAACTCTTGCCGAATTATTGCGTGCTCCAAGCCAAGTGTTTTTTCTGTGCCTAGTATCTTTGCCAAGTAACACCGTTTTCCCTCTCACGTTGTTGACCCTTTTTTCACCTCTAGTTACGTCTTTGCTTCACGAATCGGAACTGTTTGCTACGTTGACTGATTACCCGGCTTTGAATCTTTGCTTTCACTCTCGACTTTGACTCTGTTAACACCCATAGGATTGCTGCAGGTCGTATCTCACTCTGCTGCTGCGCTCTCTCTGCCGGCGCGTCGGATTCAGCGCGCGCTCAACGGACTTCAGCTCTCCACACAGCTGCGCTCGCTCTGCTCCTGCCTTCGCTCTACCTGCGCGTTCTCAGTCGCGCCCGCTCTGCAGGACACTGCGCATGCTCTGTGTCACTCGCTCCTTGGCTCCTGTTCACAGCCTCGGCCAAGCCACGCCACAGGTCGTCTCAAGTAATGTTTTTGTTTTTCCATTCTCTGTTTCACTTTCTTATCCAGAGTTTGAATCCATAGTACTGAAACCAAGAAAGTAACTTTCCTTTTTATTATAACTCTCCTTCTGTTTGACTCTCATATTTTGCATTAAGATCAGTGATTTTGAAATAAAGTAACTTTCCTTTTTTTTATAATCCTCCTTCTGTTTGACTCTCATATTTTGCATTAAGATCAGTGATTTTGAAATAAAGTAACTTTCCTTTTATTATAATTCTCCTTCTGTTTGACTCTCATATTTTGCATTAAAATCAGTTATACTGAACAAAGTCTGTTTTGTCTGCTTTTGGGTTCCCTAAGCCTGCCTCACACGGTCCAGCCCGTGACAATAGCCACTTCATGCAACAATTCTATTCCATAATGTTTTGAATTAGGCTGTGTCTGTAACTGGAAATGGTTAACAGGTTAATAGGTTGGTTTCCAACCTACCTGTACGCATGCATAGTCTTGTATTCATGCCGTTTGTGGGAAGGTTATGAGGTGAAGGTTATGGAAAAACATTTTCTTTTTTTATCAGTCTCTTATTAAGTGTGCTGAATAGATTTATGGACACGGACCAGCATGAAAAAAAGGTCCATTCCAGTTTGAAGATTCAGTGGCTTGCAAAAGTATTCGGGCCCCCTTGAACTTTTCCACATTTTGTCACATTACAGCCACAAACATGAATCAATTTTATTGGAATTCCACGTGAAAGACCAATACAAAGTGGTGTACACGTGAGAAGTGGAACGAAAATCATACATGATTCCAAACATTTTTTACAAATAAATAACTGAAAAGTGGTGTGTCTATAATTATTCAGCCCCCTGAGTCAATACTTTGTAGAACCACTTTTTGCTGCAATTACAGCTGCCAGTCTTTTAGGGTATGTCTCTACCAGCTCTGCACATCTAGAGACTGAAATCCTTGCCCATTCTTCTTCTTCGCAAAACAGCTCCAGCTCAGTCAGATTAGATGGACAGCAGTTTTCAGATCTTGCCACAGATTCTCGATTGGATTTAGATCTGGACTTTGACTGGGCCATTCTAACACATGGATATGTTTTGTTTTAAACCGTTCCATTGTTGCCCTGGCTTTATGTTTAGGGTCGTTGTCCTGCTGGAAGGTGAACCTCCGCCCCAGTCTCAAGTCTTTTGCAGACTCCAAGAGGTTTTCTTCTAAGATTGCCCTGTATTTGGCTCCATCCATCTTCCCATCAACTCTGACCAGCTTCCCTGTCCCTGCTGAAGAGAAGCACCCCCAGAGCATGATGCTGCCACCACCATATTTGGCAGTGGGGATGGTGTGTTCAGAGTGATGTGCAGTTTTAGTTTTCCACCACACATAGCGTTTTGCATTTTGGCCAAAAAGTTCCATTTTGCTCTCATCTGACCAGAGCACCTTCTTCCACATGTTTGCTGTGCAAACGGAACTTCTTATGGTTTTCTGTTAACAATAGCTTTCTTCTTCCACTCTTCCATAAAGGCCAACTTTGTGCAGTGCACGACTAATAGTTGTCCTATGGACAGATTCCCCCACCTGAGCTGTAGATCTCTGCAGCTCGTCCAGAGTCACCATGGCCCTCATGGTTGCATTTCTGATCAGCGCTCTCCTTGTTCGGCCTGTGAGTTTAGATGGACGGCCTTGTCTTGGTAGGTTTACAGTTGTGCCATACTCCTTCCATTTCTGAATGATCGCTTGAACAGTGGCTCCGTGGGATGTTCAAGGCTTTGGAAATCTTTTTGTAGCCAAAGCCTGCTTTAAACTTCTCAATAACTTTATCTGACCAACTGACCTGTCTGGTGTGTTCTTTGGACTTCATGGTGTTGTTGCTCCCAATATTCTCTTAGACAACCTCTGAGGCCGTCACAGAGCAGCTGTATTTGTACTGACATTAGATTACACACAGGTGCACTCTATTTAGTCATTAGCATTCATCAGGCAATGTCTATGGGCAACTGACTGCACTCAGGTCAAAGGGGGCGGAATAAATATGCACACCCCACTTTGCAGTTATTTATTTGTGAAAAAATGTTTGGAATCATGTCTGATTTTCATTCCACTTCTCACGTGTACACCACTTTGTACTGGTCTTTCACGTGGAATTCCAATAAAAATTGATTCATGTTTGTGGCTGTAATGTGACAAAATGTGGAAAAGTTCAAGGGGGCCGAATACTTTTGCAAGCCACTGTAAATGTTCGCTGTACTTACAGTACATAAAAACATTTACTTTGTCAAACTGTAGAATAGTTACAACCAGAAACAATAATAGGTTTCATTCTAACAGACAGAATAAACTAGTAGAATGTCTCACAGCTGGGTTGTATGGTGGTGCAGCAGGTGGGGTCCCTGGATTGGCCCTGAGCTCAGAATACTATCCCACCTCCCACAGTCTTCCTGGGATAGGCTGCTCCAGCTTCATCAGGATCACCATATTAAGATGAATGAACATGAACAGTTTTCTGTGATGTTGCAAAAATAACATTCCCGCAACGCTTTGAAAACATTTGGAGATCACTCAACATTTCACCACATTAGATTTCTTCACAGAGCACACAGTATCAGCAGAGACTGGTCCCACCTAAGTCACAAACTTTTTGACCTCCTTCCATCCAAGAGAAGGTACAGGAACATTTACACCAGAACCAGCAGGTTCAGGTTCAGCCTCTTTCCCACAGCCAACACACTGCTAAACTGTACAGTACATCATTGAACTAAACCACTCAAACCACTTATACTGTACCTTTTACCTGCAGTTTATCTTACAACTGCATTACTGTATTAACAATTGTGTATATATTAAGAGAGTTGGGATATATATATATATATATATATATATATATATATATATATATATATATATATATATATATATATACCAACTCTCTTAATACTCTTAATACACTTGAAAAATGGCAAAAAATCATATTTTTCATGGTTGGATCTTAACAAGATTCCAGGTAGAGCTTCAACATCAAGCATGCCACAACTAAGTTTTGAAGTGATCAACAATAACGGTGGAGCTACTCACTACTGAGTTCATGTTTGGAAGTTTGATTTCTGTTTTGGGGGCGTTTACGGGTTTTTTTTGGAGGTGTGGTCCTAAAATTTTGATCAGCTGTAAAACAACCTGTTTCGGTTTAATCGTTATTTTCAATTAATTGAAAGCTCAAAAAATGTTTTGTCTCACTCCCATTTCTTCTTGTTGCATGTTGAAGCTCTACTTGGAACCTTGTTAAGATCCAACCATGCAAAATATGATTTTTAGCCATTTTTCAAGTGGTCTTAAACTTTTGATCGGGACTGTATATACAAAATTTATCTCTATACAGTATACATATCTTTATTGCATATACAGTATAGTGTATACACATGTGCATATCCTGCCAACCATTATGGACATTACATGCTATATTATTGCTTATATCCTCTTTTTGCATATCATAGCATTACCTACTCTGTTACTGCATATACCCCCAAAAAAATTTATCAATAGGCCAGGGCATATTGATAGATCGATAAGTCAGAAATTCATATAACCACGTTGTTTTGGTAATACAATGGTTTTTTTTAAATCTGTAATACACAATAGAATATACAGTACAGCACTAGAGTAGTGATGAACAGCCTCATCATTCCAAAGTCCCATATTGTGATTAGATCAGTGATAAAGAAATACTTGAATATTTGAACTACATGACGGAAAAGCCAAGGAAAGAAATTCCACGACTCCGGTTTGAAAGTTTAATCACGCAAGGTCATAAAGTGACCTCTAGAATATAATATTTTTTGTTGTCTGCTGTATATAAATAGAGACGAGCATTATCTTTTGTTCCTCTTGAAATAATTTAATTAGCCCTCGGATTCAAAGAGAGGCGTGACAGCACTGACTTGGGTGATGGAGTGGAACTTTAATCAAATTTTAATCCCACTAAAACTTCCCAACGCCCCCAGACTATCTTTCTCCCACCAGCCCCATAGTTTCCATTTGCCTTGAATGATCACAGTGAGTGTGTGTGTGTGTGTGTGTGTGTGTGTGTGTTGGGGTGCGTGCATGAGCGCTTGTAAATGTTTGCATATTTATATGTTAATATTTGTTGTGGTGACCGCATGTTGTTGCTTCCCCAAGAATACATTTTACATACAAGCATAGCTTTCTCTCGGCATTTTGAAACCATTTCTACATGGTGAAGTCGAATAAAGATATATTCCACCATATATGAGTTTGAACCATTCCCTAATGCCGGGAAAAGCACATTAAAATGACATAAATGTGAACTCCAATATGAGTTGGAGGTCTTGTTGACAGGCAATGCATACTATAATTATGTTTACAAGGTAGCTAGCACTTCAGTGCCTACTGTATATGTAAATTAAGGTGGGAATTAAGGTGGGAATTGAACCATCTGTATACTTATATATTGTAGGTGGTTCGATTCCAACCTCGAGGCTGTGGGTTTCCTCCCACAGTCCAAAGACATGCAGATTAGGTTAATTGGCATTCCCAGATTGCCCGTTGTGTGTTTGCATGTGTGCGTATGCCCTGTGATGGATTGGCATCCTGGTGCCCCAAGTCTCCTGAGATGGGCTCTAGGCCCCTATGTACAAGATAAGCATTATAGATGATGAATATGTGTTATGCGTGTACTTTTGTTTTTACATTATTTATTTAGCACTTTTTTAAAGTTTTACCTTAACAACTAAAAAAAGTTTATGTGGGTTTTCTGTACTTTTGTTATTACTGGAAATGTGTTAAAATTCTTGTGCATCATAATCCTACTTATGCTACACATAAGCTGTTTCCTTTGAAGCACTGCGGGAATATTCTGTTTGAGTTAAGCTTCAGCAATGTTAACAGACAATAACACCATCCATAAATACAGTCATTTGTGTGAGTGTGTGGGGCAAGTAAGATCAAGTTCTCAAACTGTCCTGGCCTGTGATAAAAGCTATGTGGTGTTAAACTCGCAGCATTAACCGAGCTGAAACACACGACTGAAATAGAGATGTTACTCCTATGACCGGGGTTGACAACAGGACAACACAACACAGCTTTGAGTGATTCTATCGCAACTTAATCAGTTTGTGGTCCTTATGGTAAACTGTGATCAATTTATTTTGGGAGCTTATCAAAAAGACTTTTTATACACCAAAATAAAAACCAAATAATTCATTGTCAATTATCATGGCAATGGATGTCAGTTAGAATTGTCAAAACCTGTCCACATTTAGTTTTAGATACTGTAGCAATCTCACAAATTTCAACTAGAATAAAAAATTTATTTTGTTTGCCTTTGTGGACTTTTCCTTTTGGGCTTGACAGTCCTCAAGAGTTGGTCTGGGTGATCCTTGAGTATCGGGGATGGTGCTTGTTAAACAAGCAGTTTTTTCGGACATTGGGGCTCAGTTGGCATTGGACTGGATGGTCCTTGAGCAATGAATTTATTTGTGTTTTATTTGGTACTGTTGCTACTGTAATACACTGCAGGGTTCTTGATCATTGCACCAGATGGTGCTTGTGCTGGGTGGACCTTGAACTTTGGGCTGAGAGGTCCTTGGACATTTGACTTAGTTATCCTAAAGGTAGCCATTGGACATTGGGCTGGCTTCTGCCAAGGGCTACTGAGCTCAGTGACCACTGAGCCCTATACCCAAGGGCTGCTGAGCTCAAATAGCAAATAGCATGGACGTGAAAAAAAAAAAATGCACATTTAACACTACTGGTGTGGACTAAATTAAATGAGCATGCTCAATGCATTTTGGTTCAGACAGGTTTAGACTAAATTGGACTAAATTGAGCCAGAGAACAACACAACACCTTAGAATGAATGAAATAAACATTCACTCGCACAATAATAAATAATATAAATCATTTCCAATTTTTGTTGTTAATATACTGTACATGCTGTATCTTTCAATAATTAGTTGTTTAGTGTCTCAATCACTAAATAATGAATCTTAAAATATAGTTTATAATTTGCTGAGTAACAAGTTTTGTCACGTATACACTGTAACAAATAACAAGTTGCAAATTTTGGCACGAATATATTGGACTCCTTCAGAACTAATACTATTTCTAGAGAAGCCCAAATCTCAGGAATGTGCATCACCATTAAATTATATTTTACTTTAGTTTTACAGTTTAACGCGCAAGTTCTCAACTATGATTCGGCAGCATGTCAGTCACATTTTAGTGTTCTCTCAATTTCTAACACAGAATTCTAATGAATTAATGATCGATTCTTCTAGAATTGGGTGTGTTAGAGCACAGATTTGTTAGTCAGCGCGTCAACCTCGATTTAGGGTAAAGATTTTGGCAGTAGTAGTCTCAGGTAGGTTTGAGGTAGTTATACAAAGCACTCAGTCCTCCTTGTAGCACTTCTTGTAGAGGTTTCAGAAGTGGATTATGAACTATATGTAGTCCCTTATCGAGTGGATGACGCGCCAGCCTTTTGAGATTCTTGAGCATGTACATTTCTACTGGGATGCTCTGCAGGTCATTGAAGTCCACATTGAGGAGCTCCAGGTCAGTCAAATTGCACAGAGTCTGGGGTAGTGTGTGGATATGGTTTCCTTCCACTATCAGAATCTTGAGGTTGGCTAGTTCCTGGATTTGATTGGCAATGTTCTCCAGGACATTGTAGGCCATATGCAAGAATACAAGCTCCTTCAAGGCATAGATGCAAGTGGGGACATGTGACATACGGTTGTGGCTCAGGTTTAGCTTGGCCAGCTTATGCATGGAGACTAGGCTGCCTGGGAGTCCAGTCAGCTGGTTGTTGGCAAGGCTGAGAACCTCAAGTTTGGCACAGAAGCAGAGCTCCTCAGGCACCTCACTGAGGCGGTTGCAGTAGGCAAACAATACCTTTAAATTCTGGAGAAGCCCGATCTCTGGGGGAAGCCTCTCTAATTCATTTCCCCATATATTAAGCACCACAAGGTTCTTCAGATTTCCCAGGCCAGAAGGAAGAGAGTATAGATAGTTATGGGACAAGTTGAGCTTGCCTAGCTCATGGAGCTCCCACAGAACTGCTGGAGCCTCATTCAGGCCCCTCATGGACAGACTGAGAGTGTTGTAGCCAAAGTTCATGGTGGCGTGTTTGCGCAGACTCTCTGCAGAAGAAAGGTTCTCTCTACAGCTGCCTTTGCATCTCTTTTGGTGTTTTACATCACTGGATGTGCTGTTTCTAGGGGCCCACGGTGGAGCAAGATCTCGGACCCTTGAAGCAACATCTCGATGAGATTGCTGCTGAGAAATCTTTTGCTTTAGGAGAAACATTGAAGAAATGATTTCCCTAAACAATGTACAGATTTCTTCTTAGGCTTTTCACTTTCAACATAAAGGGTTTTCCATTTAAGACACTTTTCCAGACATAGTTTTTTGGAAAAAGAAAAAAAAAAAACAGTGTGAGACATTTCTGAGGAATTCAGCTAAACATTACTGTTAAAAGCTGAAGACTTGTGCCTTACCCGAGGGAGCTGAGCAGACTTCGTTTTTTTCAGCCTCAGGGCTTTTTGGGCTTCACAGAAGTTAAAGAATTTAGTTAGTTTTCAATATTAACCGCTGTGTCCATGTGAACTCAGGAAACTTTTTTCCCCCCCTCAGGCCAAGCAGAGCTATGCAGATGTGTATGAGTTGGAGAGCTTCGTTGTCCTGATGAAGCTATCCTGCGTCTCTGTCGAGGCAGATGAGGCAGCATATCTCCCTTGTTTGCTCGGTCTCTCTCTTAGCAGCTGTCATTGTCACTATAGCTTAGAGCGAACCAGTCCCTCAGCCAGGGCTGCTTAGCATCATAAGACAGGCAGACGCTAAATCACTCTCCATGCAGTACCAGCACACACACACATGCACACTCACACAATTCTAATTTAGTTACTGATTGTACCTAAAAATGTACATACCACATGAATAATATACATAATATAATTAAATTAAAAGATACATGCTTTCTTTCTCATTTATTCATTATCGTATTATCTGATTCTGTCACCACAAGTTCAAATATTGTATATATTCGTATTATGGAGACATTTGGTCCTAACGGAGCGATAAATGATAAACTTCTTTCTATGCATGAATTTATACTGGAATGATAAGAGCTCTTTCCGCAAAGTAATTTGATCACTATAGTACAGTATGCTAATCCGAATGGAAATACTTTAAGCTTGTCTGTGCAGTATGTGTGAGCTGCTTATGGAAAACATGCACGTCACTGCAGACACACTTGATCACCAACTCTGAAAATGGCAACTGATCTTAGCAGCATTACTGTAGTTCAACAGCTACACTGGATGAACCTTACAAGGAAAAAAAGTTAGCATCTGTTTGACTTGAAGTATAATAACATTAATCTTATTATCTCTATAGTAACTTTATTATCAATTAGATGAATAACAGTATACAGAATAAAACAAGAAAGGGCATGTTATCATCGGAAATAATCAGTCCTGGGAGGCAATTGTGACTACAGTATGCAACATCTGTGACATTGGTTAGTTCCTTTTATCGCTCTATATTTCTCTCTGTTGAAGTTAATATGACATAAATTTTAGCTTGTCATAATACTAAGAAAGTCCAAGGCCCTTTGTTCTGAAGACATACCAATATAATTCCCTTTTTTCCATCAGAATGGTTCATAAACCTTGTGTTTATTCACAGGAAAATACACTCCACTGCCGAATCATTATTAATTTCTAGTGTTGTACAGTACAGGCTCAGTAAACGTGTATTTGTCAGTGAAGTGTGGAATATTCTAGTCACTTCTCACTGCTCTGCATCCTGACGGGATTGTCCTGCTGCTATCCTTTACGCTGTCTTACTTTGTTTATCTACATCTGTGCCAAATGAGACTCTACCTGCTGCCGTCCCAGCACTCTCACTCTGGGTGTCTGTATCACTGTGTCTGTGTGTACTTGTATGCTTTTATCATCACATAGACTCAGAGTTTTGGGAAATAACAACTTTATTCTGAACAGTAGTTCTGTGTTCCTGGGAGTCTAAAAATCTCGATAATACATCATTATATAAAAAAAATTACCAATGAACCAACTTAGGCAGTTCGCTATATACTTTTTTCATCTTCATTTTGCAATGATATAGGGTATATTTAAAAGAAAGGTTTTGTCTGCACATTGGTCAGAACTCACTCTTTTAATAATATCTTTACATTTCATACAACGGAGGACCGAAAACCAGTCCCAGAAAATGTTTTGTCTGTTTGTCTGTCCAGCCAGATTTTGTCACAGCATCACGCAAAGCATCCTGGACAGAATTTAATGAAACTTAGCCACTCTTTAAGTATTTGCCTAAAGTTAAACCTGCTCCATAAATTAAATCAAAATTGATAATAATGCAGTTATGAGCAATTTTGCCCCATGATTCTAAACCGAAATTTTGACTGTGTACTGTTCATGCGTCAAAATGTGGACGCGTCTTAAATCAACCGCTGAACAGAATTTCAGGACACTTCAAAAGATATCTGCCTGAAGATTAACCTGCACCATAAGTGAAATTAAAATGTTGAGTACAAGCGATGTTATGTGTCAGATTTAATAACTTAATTTAAAAGAAGCTACAAATAAGATACTTCCTCAATCTGCACCAATAGATAGTAATTAGAAAAACAAAACAAAACTGAATATTCTTTACTGGGAATACTTAATATTTTCAGCGCTGAAGTGATATAAGTGAATTTTAACCTGACAAAACTTCATCTTTATCCGATCAATTTATTCGACTGTGATTCACTTTCCGATTACCAAACAGTGAGTGTATTTGGCTGACGATGAAAGAAGTACAACTTAGCAACAATGCGTAAGATAGTTAACCTAACAAAATGCTGTCACTTTGTATTAATATGTTAGGCAGAGAGTTCTGCCATACAGAAATACAGGCAGATACAGTATGTACAGTATGTGGGCTTCAACCTGAAATAATAATACGCTAAAACTGATCAGCTTATTTTCTTATTATTTTTTACACACTCTTTTCAACATTAATCACCACCAGCAGGTGAACTGAATAACACTCATTATCATTAGATACCAGTAAACTTGTGGCAGGATCACGGGCACCCAGAGCTCACTTATGCTTGTGGGGACCAAAGGTTAGTCTGTCCAGGCTGATTCCACAGACGAAAAACAACAAATTGAGAACAAAAAGTCAAAGCTGGCCGGGGCAAAACAGCCTGCTGCATATGGGTCTTAGCAGGCAAAGAGTTTAGGATTGTTATTTTTTCCCCCAAATTCCCCAGATCTCAATCCAACCGAGTACCCATGAAATGCTTTGAACAAAGAAGTCTGATCCATGGAGACCCCAGCCCACAACTTATGTAACCTAAATGATCCGCGACCAACATCCACATGGCAGACACTACAGCATGCCTAGAGGTCTTGTGGAGTCATGCCGTATGGGGCCAAAACATCAAAAACCAATGGGACACCCATATCTCTCAATCTAAGAAAAATACTACTGAAAAGTGAGAAAAGTGTGGATTGATGAGGGACTAATGAACCATAATGTAAAATTTATGTGAAACAAAAATGTAACAGTAAAGCTACAGCTTAGGGTAAACAGAAATGTCACAATAGAAATCGCTTATACGTAAAAAGTCCAAAAGCCAACTGAAAATTCAAATTGGCACGAAGCACCCATGGTTCACCATGGTTAAAATTTTAATATTTTAACCAGTCTGTGTTCTCAAACTAATCCCTGTGCAAATTTCAAAAACAAAAAATGAAAATAAAATTTATCCTTGGTAGTTCATAAGTTATGAAAACAGATGCAGATATTACAATTGAATTATTTTTAGTTGTTAATATATTATAATAGTTTGTGTGTGTGAGGCGTGGGTTTCTCTATGGTTTGGTTGTTTTCAGTCAGGTCAAACATATTCCCAAGTTCTAAATGAGCTTTGAGAAGTGGAGGATAGTTCCACTCTCTCAGTGATGCATGGGTACAGAATTCATTAGGGGAATAATTAGTGCACATTTTGATACCTCGTGGCCCACCTGCGTATTCTGGAGGCAAGAGAGCAGATCAACAAATTAGCATTTTCAACTCCAACTCAAATATAGGCTCACACAGGATTCGTGTTGGTCCAGGAGCAGAGAAAAAAAAAAAGAAATGTGGCAAGCGTAACTGAGGCAACAGGAGCCCTGAGAGAAAAGCCAAATGTAGTATAAAGACAGAGCAAGCAAGGTAAAGCCACGGCAAAGAGAAGGATAAATTTCACATTAAAACTGGAGCATCATGATAAATGGAGCCTGGAGCAACCCTGGAGGGAGCGCAATCCAGGTTAACTCTCCGAGTAAAGACAGAATCTCTAGTGATAAGGAGAGAGAAGGACTACAAAAGGGAGGACAGTCGGAATAAGTAGTCAGAAGAAAGAGCAAAGAGAGAGAAAGACAGAGCAAGGGAGAAAACAAGAGAAAGGAGGTGTATGCAGGAAAAAGCAGTGTGTCAGGTCAGCATGGTGCTGATGCACTGCAACATATTACAAGCCAATTGTGCTGCTGACACCTTCAGGCCGCATGATGGAGTACCAGCACTGGGACTATTTGGGTCGTCCGGAGGGAACACACGATGTGGAACACATGCAGACGCACTCACACGCACGTTACAATGAACCGCAAGTTCCAGCTCGTACATCTTCGGTAGTTAGTCATGCACTGAGCAGTTGTACCATTAACGTTAGCGGGGGTATCAGATCAGACCGTTTTAAACAATATGAGAATAGATTCTTTAAACATGACAAACCTCTGTGAACAAGCAGTATTTACGTAACAGCAGTGCGTCACAACCCAGCAATCAAGAAAAATCCTAAGGGAGTGGAAAAACATACTGTAAGCATTAAATACACAGCTTCTCTAAATCAGCTGTGATGCATTCTGAGTAGCAGTAAAACTTTCTAGAGATCTTAAAATTTGCTTACTCAAAATAGAGGTTTTTGCCTGTTATAGCTATTGTAAATCCACTTATTTTTTGTGACATTGGTTCCAAGGTTTTAGATATCCTGTTCAGTCGTGACATTAACACCGGTGGGGACCCTTCTAGTCCGAGCTCACAGAAAAGCCAATTCAGCACCATTTGCTGAAAAAAGTCAATGTTGACAACAATAGAAAGGCATTAGAACACCCAGTTCACCACAGCACCACAAGAATGCCAACATGACTTCCAAACTCCCCAGATCCCAATCCGATTGAACACCTATGGAATGCACCAGACAAACAATTGTGATCTAAGAAGACTCAAAGCATCCAAGGCTGCCAATGAGTTGGTGCCAGACACCACAGCACACCTCCAGAACTCTTGTGGAGCCATTGCAAGAGCTTCCCAGATGGTGTAACAGGAACCTACAGTACATAATACTGGGTGTATTTTTTTTTTGGCAATGTAATGTTATAGATGTTCACGTCATATGATTTGCATTACCTCATTCGTCAGCTGTACATTTATGCTATGAATCTCCTGTTCTGGCACAACCCAGTGGTGTTTAAATGGATTCTGATCTGGGAAATGAGATGGCCAATGAAGTACACTGAAGACACTGTCGTGTTCAAGGAACCAGTTTAAGTTCCACGGGCCTTTATCATGCAAAGAGGTAGAAGACAAGATAAATTGTGGACATAAAGGGTTGTACTGCATGTGCTTAGAAACCATATTCAGATGACATTCAAATATTCATTCATTCATTCATTTTCTATACCGCTTAATCCTGTGTTCAGGGTCGCGGGGGACCTGGAGCCTATCCCAGGAGACTTCGGGCACTAGGCGGGGTACACCCTGGACAGGGTGCCAATCCATCGCAGGGCACACACACACACACTCTCACACACCACGGGCAATTTAGGAACGCCAATTAGCCTAACCTGCATATCTTTGGACTGTGGGAGGAAACCGGAGTACCCGGAGGAAACCCACCAAGCACGGGGAGAACATGCAAACTCCATGCACACAGAGACGGGAATCGAGCCTGGCCGGGGAATCGAACCCAGACCCTGGAGGTGCAGGGCGACAGTGCTAACCACTACACCACCGCGCCGCCCATTCAAATATTCTTATAAATAATATCAATATAGGTATTTTTAAGTAGCCGATACACCACCACCAGTCTGAAACGTCTATCGGTTGGTTCATACAGTACTGTTGAGGCCAAATTCTGACTTTGCCATCTTAATTCTTCTGAACAGGAAATGCTTTTCCAATCTGAAACTGTCCAGGATTTTGAGCCTGTGCCCATTGTAGCCTAAGATTCCCGTTCTAGTCTGATAGTAGTGGAACCCAAAGTGGTCATCGACCTTGTTGTACATTGCATCTTCTTAGATGCTTTTGTTTCCTGCTAAAAACTTTTTTAGTTCGGAATACTGTATAAGTGGTATTTTTCCGCACATTCTCCCTCCATCCATGTGGGTTCTCCATGTTTCCTCCTACTTCAGAAATTGATGTTGGAATTTAATTTCTTTCATCTAAATTGCTCCAAGGTATGAAAAAATTGTGTGAATATATGTACATGGTGGTCTGAAATCTCAAAGAGGGTGTATCTCCATTTCATGGTCATTGTTCCAGGGCTTTGCTGTGACCCTGAGAAGGATTAACCAGTTAAGCAGAGAAAAAAAATGGCTGCTTCAAAGTGATTCCACTGTAAAGTGCCTTAAATGCTGCTGTTCTGTTATTTATCAATCGAGGAAGCTTGCAGCTGTGCATCTGTGTGTGCGTGTGTTTGATGCTAGGGGGTCTGGCATCAAAAACAAACAAGCACTGAAAGCAGAGAGGATGAAATTATGCCAGGGTGAGGAGGTGGATGTGCATGATGATGATGATGATGGTGGCGGTGGATCTAAAAAAGCTTGTTAGTGACACTCATTCCAGCACATCTCCACAGAGACCAGTGTCCAGGTGGTAGCACTCCTGACACAGCAAAGGAAAATGAGAACAAGAGAGTGAAACCGAGAAAAGAGGGGTGAACAAGAGGCGGGTATTCATGGCCTGGGATGCCAGCAGCTCCTCAAGCCAAGAGGACTGATGCCAGCTGCAAGGGAGGGCACACATTTAATGGCACCGCCGAAGATGTGGCAGCGATCAGCAGCCAGAGCAGTGCGAGCGGAGAGGGGGTGTTACTCATGAGCAATTTCTATTTCTGCAATTACACAGTAGTAGAACGTCAGGGCAGAACATATCATTACAAGCCAGAGATAATTTGAAGGTCTTAGTAGAAGCAGGCGTGTACTTTTTTTGCAGAGGATATAAAGAACGAGATAATCATGTATGTTGTGTACGTGCTTATATTTCTGCATCTACAAATATAAAATGTACAGAATTAATATTATGTATAAAAGTAATCAAACAGGAATGCAATGTGGGAATTGCGACATCGGTTTGGTAACACAACTTCCGTGTGATCGGCAATCATGTGACATTGGGAATCATCATTCACTCATTTAGTTTGTAATTTATATTATACTTTTTGCCTCAACAGCTTTTACCTATACACATTTTTGGTTAATTTTAAGTTTCTTTAAAAGAAAAAATTGGTTTTAGCTTCACTTCAGCTCTTAAACTGCATGTGGGTCATCTTCTAAATATTGTAAAATGATCTCACCCAGCACGGAGGGAACATGACACACAGAGACAGTAATCGAACCTGGCCAGGAACTGAACCCACACCCTGGAGATGCAAGGTGACAGTGCTAACCACTACACCATCATGCCACCTAAGGTAAAAGTTTGTATTAGAAAATGCATTTTCCCATAGGAAATAATGTCATCAAAAACATATTGTCAATATTAACAATTTCCAACACTATAATTATATTTTTGCATATAAAAACAATAAAAGTTTTTAGAAAAGACATGTAAATGTAAAAAAAAAGTAAAATATGAAATAAATAGACATTAAACCTCACTTAACCTTAATTTATGATTCCTCTTGACTAGTGTTGGGTGTAATGCGTTACAAAGTAACACGTTAGAGTTCTTCCATTACTTTTTTGATGTAACGAGTAATCTAACGCGTTAGGGCCACTATTTACAGTAAGTACTCAGTTATTTAGTTATTTAAAAAAAAATGTAATCCATTATTATGACAATTTATGTAATCCATAAGCCAGACAGCAGTCATTCCCAATCCATTAGTGTGTGTGTGTGTGTGTGTGTGTGTGTGTGTGTGTGTGTGTGTGTGTGTGTGTGAAAGTCGTCCTACAAGCCCCGCCCCCTATACCCCCTCCCCCCTGCTATTCCTGCTATTATACCCCTATCTCACCTGTGGTTTGACTATGTGAGGACCGATGCGCGGAAAGATGGAAACTTAATCATAGCGCCAAAATTCGCGGTGAATCATGATGAACCGAACTTACGGCCACCTCGTGAAACCGCGTAGGTGAGATAGGGGTATTAGTAGATAACAGATTATGGGTCAAACTTCCCTGAGTGATGATGGTGGAATAATTTTAAAGGTCTTGACTAAAACAACATGCATGAGGAATCACAAAGGAGTTTTCATTTTCTGCAATGGAAAAGTACTTGGACTAGTTACGCTTATCAGAAAGTAACGCTGTAATGTAACTGATTACTTTTTAATAATAGTAATGTAATTAGTTTAAAAAGTCTGCTCTTGACATCGGCTGCTTTAAAAATGAACCCAAAGAGGTTCCTATTTTTTTTTTTTTTAACTAAATCTTGCATAAAATGCAAATATAAATAAATAAATAAAACACAAAAATATGTGAACTTATCCCAGCATTTCACTAGTGCTTAGAAACCATCAAAGTAGAAAGATTTCTTAGGTCACCAGAGCCATGATTGAACTGCCTGTTTCACATTTGAAACACTGGCCTCCCAGGAAATCCTGTAAGGACTGAAACATGTGGAAATGGCTGTACAGTATTGAGGATGTGGCAATAACTCCTAGCTGAGTTCCTGTAATGTGTAAGCGTTGTTGGTGAATGATTGTGTATACAGTTTCCACAGACAAATGCGTCTCTTTCACAAATTTGTGACAAGTTACCTGTCAGTGTTCAAGGATCAGGCATTTGAATGTTCACGAGAATGACGGCAGTATTCTCCGAGCCACCACAGCCGAGATCATCAGTCACGGACGTACAGCCTACTTAAAAAGATTTGCACCATTCAAACGTGTTACTGTGGGTACGAGTATCATCAATGTACTGCACTTGAAGGTTTTATGCACTTATTCATAAGAAATTTCATCCAATGAGATGAAATCCAAGCTTTCATAAAAGTCCCAGTTTCACTTGAACACCACTTGTAAATACCAGACCTTGAGCTAGTAATTACATTTACACTCTGCTCAGATGTTGTTGTTTTTTTTTTTCCAGGATGTGAAGAATGGGAAGTTTGTTCTTTGTTATAGTAAAAGCAAACTGAAATATTTTAACTTCTTTCAATAAAGCTTTAACTAAACAATAAGACGCATCGCCTACATATTTTCACATTTTGTTTCATCTCATTTCTACAGTTGCTTACAGTATGGCATCTTTTCTATCACTAACATAGACACTTTTTATCAAGCAGCTTTTTAGAGACAGCAGAAAAATTTGAACTAAGATACAGTAAATGCATACATGCAATTGAATCTATTTTCAACACGCAAAAAAGCTGTGATATTCTCTATTACTTCCAATTTTTGTGTGTGTGTGTGTGTGTGTGTGTGTCATTCAGAACACAGAGTTTCTCAGTTGTAAATATGGCTTCAGGTTCCAAATATGAAAATTGTCAGGTCGGTGCTTCTGACACCACTTGAAAGCAACCGCAGGTCTGGCCTTGACCTTAATAACATAATGTTTCAGTCAAAACATACAACCTGTAATCATGTCCTTTTGTAGGGCAGCCAGGGATTTGTAAATGTACCTATATACAAGCGTGTAAACTGTAATTTGTAATAACATGTGCATTGCAATGATTTGAATTACATTTGTAGGAAAACAGCTACTTATACTGCGCATTAGCATCAGTGTCTGTATATACATGTTAAATTAAATATCCAAAGTGTGTGTGTGCGTGTGTGTACTGTACTGTATATGCATACTTGTGGTTATCAGAATGGCACCAGTCATTTCTGCCCTTGTGCTTCTCTGATACTCAGCATGTCTCTCTGCTTGGTCCCTCTTTAGAGGGCCTCTGTCAGGCAGAACTGAACACTGACTGGTGTATCCTGCTGTTCCATACAACACACACACACACACACACACACACACACTATACTCCTTTATCACACATCCACAGGAGCTGCAGCTGCTGCCAGCAAATGAAACTCTCAAATGTTAAAAAGTGCTTGGTGTATCGTAAACACTAACCGTCTAGAGCTATTGAGACTTAAAGTGAAACTCTATCAAAACAATACAGATTTATATGATTGTATAAGCATATGGAATGTCAGGAGAAGTTTTTTTTTTTTTTATTATTTATCGATCAATAATTCAAAAATAGCAACCTGGTCATCTTATGCATTGTTAAAGCAGAATTTTTTTGGGACATCACTATACTGTATTTCTATGAAGGTTTTCCTGGAGTGCACAGGTTGCACAAAAAATGAACCTCCAGTGTTCTTTTAGACTGCATTCTTAATGGCAAGTCAATAAATCTGTGTAACAAATGTGCAAAACAATCAATATGCAGCATATTCCACCACTCAATGACTTACCAGATCTTAAGAAGCACTTGAGGTGCCTCAGTTGAACTTGCTAATTCTAACTGAGACTGATGCTCTGAGACTGGTGATTAGTGACAGCAGCATCAAGGAGGTTTTTCCAAAGTTCTTCCACGCCAGACTCAGCAGTATCCTAGTACAACATTATTGGCTCTGGGTGGTGATTTGGTGTTTGCAATGGAATGTCCATTAATTTCATTTACACAGTGGCTTAATGGTTAGCACTGTAACCTTGCAACTTCAAGGTCCGGGTTCTATTCCTGCCTTGTGGTCTGTGTGCATGAAGTTTGCATGTTCTCCCCATGCTTGGAGGGTTTCCTCCGGGTATTCCATTTTTTGTATATTACTCAACTGGTCTATACAACCCCTAAAATGTTTTCAGAGCTTCATTACAGTTTATGTACATGTAACTCCATACTGTATGTGGCGAGCGCTAGGGGGCGCTGGCTCGCTTGAGCTCCGCCGCCCCGCTACTGTTAACAATGGTAGCCAATTACGCCACCTTGGGAATTGCACCCAAGGAAATAAAACCAAACCCTAACTATTAAACTAACTAAGGCGCCCAGGTACATTCACCAGAGATGCAAGAGGCGTGGATTTCGTACATAAATGTTTATTCTCTCACAGAAAAATACACAATGTCACAGTTCAACAATTAAATATCATAAATAATTTTAATTTGACATCAGGAATATGCAATACTAAAAATTATAAAAACATACACCATCCTTTTTGGAGCTGGAGCTAACCAGTGGGTGGCAGACTATGAAAGACAGGGAGGGGATGAATATCCCAGCCAAAGTCACCCCAAACACACGTGAATCACATCCACGCACTATTCACAGTGACAACTGACACAGAAGTGACCAACACGCACACGAAGAAGGAAACCAACCCCAACACGTCACACTGCCACCACCTTCAGCTCACAGCTCTACGAAAGACCTTAAAATAACAGGAGAGAAAGATAAGACAGACGAATTACAATTTAAAAACAAATTCAAAGACAGAATGCATACACAGCAGCAAAGCACCCCGCCAATAAATCAGCCATGCAACACAACAGTGAAGCAATTATATTGCAGCTATTTGTCCAATGACAGTAAAGCAAACCAAAATAAAGCAAACAAAGAAAGAAAATCAAAAGCCTTCAGGCAAAAGCAGCATTCAGGCATGCAAAGCGGCATTTAAAGCGAAGCAAAGCATGCACAGTTCAAGCAAAGCAAAGCAAAGCAGAGCAGAGCAAAGCAAAGCAAAGGAGCAGCAGCAAAGCAAAGCAAAGCAAAGCAAAGGAGCAGCAGCAAAGCAAAGCAAAGGAGCAGCAGCAAAGCAGCAGCGTTCATGCATTTGTCCACAGCACCCACTTCGAAATACAGCTCCTGTTCTGGATGCTGAATGAACAACCCCCAACAAGCCCGGTACAACCAGGAAGTACAGGGAACGAGCCACTTACCGACTCCAGTCGGGCAATGTTAAAGAACCCACCAGTTTAGGGGAAAACTGAGACGGAAGCGGAAGTCAGACGCGCAGCGAAACAACGTGCACGCTACGCACAGGAGAATCCACAGAAAATGACTTACATGAAAGTGAAAGTCAGACGCACCATAAAACAGCGCGCGCACTCTACAGAGCTGGTAGGGAAATACCCCACTGTTAACGAGTCCAGAGGAAACCTGTGGCAAGACCGGAAGTCAGGTACACGACTGAAAGGAGGCGGGCGCGCTACATGAACGGCTGTCCCGTTACCTTTATAACAGCTCATAGGCAAGCAGATTGGCTAGTGTCTGGAGTGAGCACAAACACAAACCAGGTGAACCGGAAGTCCCCCCCAACTAAGAGTGTGGCAGTATATAACTGTACAAAAGTCATAAATAAGACACCCACATAAATATAACTGTCATGATGAGACCACAGATCATCCTGCTACAATCTACCCCCCACTTTTTGAATCGTCGACCCGACGATGCACATTTCCACTAGTCCCAGGGCCTGAATACAGCAGAAGCTGCACTACACACAGAACCAAGGCCACCCTGGGCAACTACCCCCACAGATTTTGGTAAATGGTGGACGTTAGTGTGCTGTCCAGCTGTGGTTCGTGCTGTCCTACGCACCATGGCCCTACCACTGTTTTGGTCATCCAAGACCGAGACCACCGGGACTACAGGTGGCGAATCTGTTACCCCTGATAATGTTACAACAGGATGAGACATACCAAGGGGCCGACTTGACTCTAAAGCTGACGGCTGAAGCGTGGCTGAAACACCTATATCTGGGCAGGTAACCAACGCAGGGCAAGAACTTTGAGGTTCATGAGCCAGAATCAAGAGGTCATCCTCACAGTCAGACTGATTCTCCAGGGATGGATCAGGGGGCAAGCCAAGCTCCTTACACACCGTGTCATCCGGAGAAGCAGGACTAGGAACATTCTGAATGACCGCCAATTTTAACAAAGAACGGTGTACTTGCCTAGTCCTTCCAACCTCCCCCACCGGTACAATCGTATAAACTGACCCCCCTTCTCTGGGTGCCCTCAAAACACGATGAACCACCGAGCTCCACAGGTCTTGGATTTTGTGACGACCCCGTGCACTAAAATCTCGTACGTACACCAACTGACCCTCCCTCAATGGCTCACCTCGCACCTGCTGATCGTGGTTTTGCTTTCTACGAGTTGCAGCAAGCCTCAACCGTTCCTGGGCCCCCTCAAATGCCGTTCGCAAACGAGTCTGGTGCTCCAGAATCCATTCATGAGCAGGGCCCGCCACTGGCTCCTGAATTCTCCCCAACAGAAAATCCACTGGCAACCGAGCCTCTCGACCAAACATTAAATAAAATGGAGACTCACCAGTAGACTGATTAGGCGTGGTATTATAACTGAACAGAACTTGTGGCAAACAAGAAGCCCAGTCCCTCTTTCTAGATACTGGTAAGGCACGCAACAAATTGTGAAGTGTTCGATTAAAACGCTCACATTGACCATTACCAGCTGGATGATGTGGCGTTGTGCGGGACTTCTGAATCCCATAAATCCCACAGAGTTGCTGGATAAGGAGACTCTCAAAATTGCGGCCCTGGTCAGAGTGAATTCGTGCAGGGACACCAAACTTACAAAACCACTCCACTACTAGCACCTGAGCAACTGTAGTGGCCCGTTGGTCACGAGTTGGAATAGCTAAAGTATACTTACTGAAAACGTCCGTCATGACAAGGACATTTTCCAGACCATTCCGATTTGGCTCCAACACAGTAAAATCGATGGCCAAAATTTCATTAGGCTGTGATGCCAAAAGATGCCCCATAAAACTGTGAACAGTAGGATAACAGTCCTTGGAAACTTGGCAACGCTCACAGGCCTTACACCATTCAGCTACCTCTACCGACATACCGGGCCAATAGCACCGCTGTCGTAGGAGAGCCAACGTCCGCTCAACACCCTGATGGCCATGCTCATGATGCAAAGCTGTCAGAACCTCCTGCTTTAACACCTGTGGCAACAGAAGCTGGTCAACAGATTCACCCCCACTAGGAGGAAAGACCTGCCGATAAACAATACCATCTTTCTCTACCAAGCGATCCCACTGCCGTAAAAGTACCAAGGCTGGCTGCGATAACCGCTTACGCTCCTCAACATTAGGTCGCTGATTCCGTCTCCAGAACACAAGGATCTCTTGGAGCACTGGATCAGCCTCCTGTAGGACCCGCAAATCAGCTGTCTGATGAGTCAGTGCGTTGACAACGGCTAAAGATGCCGTGGCCACCTCCGACGGTGAAACACACTGAAAGGACACCGGAAGTGGCGTACCAGGAACCATAGCCTCCACTGAGGAACCTGAGTGAAGTTGCCGTGACAAAGCATCTGCACTGCGGTTGCTTTTACCTGAACGATACCGGAGCTCGAAATTAAAAGATGCAAGCTGAGCTGCCCAACGCTGCTCAGTAGCACCCAGCTTAGCAGAATCTAAATGACTCAAGGGGTTATTATCGGTGTAGACCAGGCAGCGTTGACCAAGGAGGTAGTCCCGAAACTTTTCAGTCATAGCCCATTTCAATGCCAAAAACTCCAACTTCATAGAACTGTAATTTTGCATATTACGCTCGTTGGGCTTGAGGCCCCGACTGGCATAAGCTATTGGCCTTAGCTTTCCCTCTTGCTCCTGGGAAAGAACCGCTCCCAGGCCAGAATGACTCGCATCTACCTCTAAAACAAAAGGCAATGAAAAGTCGGCATATGCCAATACAGGTGCAGTTGTAAGCTTGGTTTTTAACGCCTCAAAACTGGCACTACACTCTGCTGTCCATGCCTCAATAGCACAGGATCTCCGCTTGTTCTTAGATCCAACACCACCCAGATCTGCCACCAGCCTATGTAAAGGAGCTGCCAACTTTGCAAAACCATCTATAAAGCGTCTATAATAGCTAGCAAACCCAAGAAATGATCGCAGCTCTGAAACAGTAGAAGGAGGTCGCCAATTGGCTACCACCTGAATTTTACCTGGGTCAGTGGATACACCCTGATCAGAGATCACATGGCCCAAGTACTGCACCGCCCATTGGAAAAACGCACATTTGGAAAGTTTGACCTTGAGGCCCTCATGCTGCAGCCGGCCCAGCGCCACCTCAAGTCTCTGCAGGTGCTGTTCTACAGTGGAAGAAAACACAATGATATCATCCAGATACAGTAACAAAGACTGACACTGCTGGTCACCAAATATCCGCTGCATTAATCTCTGAAAGGTACTGGGGGCATTACAGAGGCCAAAAGGCATACGATTCCATTCAAACAATCCAAATGGCGTACAAAAGGCAGTCTTGGAACGATCTTTTTCAGCGACCGAGACCTGGTTGTACCCACTGGCCAAATCCATAGTGGAGAACCAACATGCTCCAGTCATAGCATCCAAAGACTCCTCAATACGGGGCAAAGGAAATGCGTCTTTCCTGGTCTTGGCGTTCAATTGACGATAATCAACACACATCCGCAAGGTACCATCCTTCTTTCGAGCAAGGACGATAGGAGAGGCATAAGGGCTACTGCTCTCTCGAATGACCTGTGCCGCTAACAACTGATTAATATGTTCTTTCACTATCTCATACTCCGATGGAGGAATACGCCTATAGCGTTGCTTGACAGGAACGTCATCCAAGAGTGGGATGTCATGCGCCACCAGAGTAGTACAGCCAATGTCCATCTCATGAACAGAGAAAACAGAGCTGTACTTATGAAGAAGAGACCTCACTTGAATCTGGGCTGCTGCAGGCAACAGGGACAAATCCAAGGCCTCTATCTGACTCCAAACTGTAGGAACAGCAGACTGCGAATTCACAGTCACATTACAGGCTGGAACCTCGGTGATACCCGCAGGCAGGCTAACAACATGAACTGGATGGAGGGTACCTACCATCACACGCGGATACAGCACCGCCTCCGTAGAACTCACGTTAACCACGGGAACATAAACTGTACCTCTCGTCACCTGTACTATGGCAGGAGATGCCAAAAGTCCAGCCGGCAAACCAGAATCCGGTGGCTCCAATAGCACAGTACAGCCAGAGTACTGGTCAGAGCAGGTGGCCGCTACCAGCTTCATAGCGCCAGCTGGAATCCGACAAGTCCTCCTACCTTGAACCCGTACTCTACCCGAAAGCTCACGATTAGATGAAGTACTAGTCTCATGACACTGCTGCAGTGCCTGTATGACAGATGCTGAAACCTCCGAAACAGAGGGCGAGTCAAACAAAGCCAGACCATGCTCTCCAAAAAGCTCTTTATAGCAACGACGGATGATGTTCATCCCCAAAACACCAGGCACTTGAGGCTGGCTACCACCGGGAGGGTCCTTAACCACTAGCACTCCGCAGTGCGGCATTATCTTACCACACAGCTCTGCGTCCAATTCCAAATAACCAATATAAGGAATGGCTAACCCGTTAGCAGCCCTAAGCTGCAGCCAATGGCAGGACTGAAGACGCTCCTGACCCCACGGCTGGATATTGTCCAGAAAGAAACTCTCAGTAATTGTGGACACCATTGAACCTGTGTCTAGCAAGCACGATACTTTAACTCCACCCAAGATTATATCAAGGTGTGGACAGGATGACACCAAGGCTGAAGTACCGCCTAAACTCCTAGGGGTGGCCCGTGAGCCAGTAAAATACCCCCCCGAACTGTGGCTCTGCAGCGCGGTGGGTGCTAGTTTTCCGGCGCTGTACGAGACTGCCTGTCAGATGTCGTAAGAACATGGGACGAGTAAGACCGAGGGGGAGCACGCACCCCATCACACTCCCGTGCAAAGTGACCAGGCTGTTGACAACGCCTGCACACAAGACCTCCACGAGGAGAACGGCTACGCTGCGAAGGCTGTAACCGAGAAATGCTACGAGCAAGCTGCTGCAACTGCTCTTGCTGACTTTTTAATTGCTCCTGCTGACATTTCAACAACTCCTTTAGCTCATCCATCTCTGCAGGAGGAGCATGGGCCACACTACTAGGTCTATTCTGGATCCCATACTGAAAACCTAAAGCTGATGGAACAGAATGACTGCGACCTCTCGCACCGCTAGGAAGACCCTCCTGTTCCCACCGAATTGCCTCACCTCTAATCTCCAGTAGAGTAGCACGGGGCTGTCTGCGCACCATCTGCTTCAACTCACGACGCAAAGCTCCGTCAAGAACATGCTCCACGAATTGATCCCTCAACAGAACATCAGCATTGGACATAGCGATCGGAGCACTCTGTTTTACTTTCCCCATAAGGCTCATTAAAGCTAATGAAAACTCCTGCAAGGTTTCTCCCTCTAGCTGACGCCTAGAAAAGAAGGCCTCCTGCAACGCTACATATGACTCAGAACACCCATAGAGCTCTTGCAGTATTAAAATAACCTTCTCTGGATCCTCTCTATCGACAGTGGAACGATACTTTATCTCGTCACGAGCTTCCCCCTCTAGGTGATCGAACAGGAAAAATGCTTGATCTCTAGCGGACAAATGGCGAGTCCTCATACAAGCTCGTACTTCCTCAAGCCATTCATCTAACCCAACACCACATTTCCCCCTAAACATAGGACACCGCCGATCCCGAGGTACGAAAATTAATCGCTCGGTCACAGGAACCGAAGAGACATTACCTGTTGGAGGCTGGGATTGTGAAGTGGAAGGCACAACATTGGCATCTGGAGTGGCAGTAGCTCGCTCCTGGCGGAGCTGTTCATTGTCAGCTCTCAACTGGGCAACCAAGGTCCTCAGCTCCTGCAATTCGTCCTCCATGACGAGATCGAATTCCCAATCGAAATTTAAGGCTCTGACACACCACTCACAAAAGAGAAATCTCACCCCACTAATTAGAGGTCCACTGCAGAACACTGCTGCTTTGCCTTACACCGAAATACTCTAAAAAAAAAATGAAATTACCCAATACAGCACGAGAGAAAAAAACAAATATGAGCGAACCACACCTTCGCTTAAAACAGTGATCCTGCCGATTACGCCAGATTGTGGCGAGCGCTAGGGGGCGCTGGCTCGCTTGAGCTCCGCCGCCCCGCTACTGTTAACAATGGTAGCCAATTACGCCACCTTGGGAATTGCACCCAAGGAAATAAAACCAAACCCTAACTATTAAACTAACTAAGGCGCCCAGGTACATTCACCAGAGATGCAAGAGGCGTGGATTTCGTACATAAATGTTTATTCTCTCACAGAAAAATACACAATGTCACAGTTCAACAATTAAATATCATAAATAATTTTAATTTGACATCAGGAATATGCAATACTAAAAATTATAAAAACATACACCATCCTTTTTGGAGCTGGAGCTAACCAGTGGGTGGCAGACTATGAAAGACAGGGAGGGGATGAATATCCCAGCCAAAGTCACCCCAAACACACGTGAATCACATCCACGCACTATTCACAGTGACAACTGACACAGAAGTGACCAACACGCACACGAAGAAGGAAACCAACCCCAACACGTCACACTGCCACCACCTTCAGCTCACAGCTCTACGAAAGACCTTAAAATAACAGGAGAGAAAGATAAGACAGACGAATTACAATTTAAAAACAAATTCAAAGACAGAATGCATACACAGCAGCAAAGCACCCCGCCAATAAATCAGCCATGCAACACAACAGTGAAGCAATTATATTGCAGCTATTTGTCCAATGACAGTAAAGCAAACCAAAATAAAGCAAACAAAGAAAGAAAATCAAAAGCCTTCAGGCAAAAGCAGCATTCAGGCATGCAAAGCGGCATTTAAAGCGAAGCAAAGCATGCACAGTTCAAGCAAAGCAAAGCAAAGCAGAGCAGAGCAAAGCAAAGCAAAGCAAAGGAGCAGCAGCAAAGCAAAGCAAAGCAAAGCAAAGGAGCAGCAGCAAAGCAAAGCAAAGGAGCAGCAGCAAAGCAGCAGCGTTCATGCATTTGTCCACAGCACCCACTTCGAAATACAGCTCCTGTTCTGGATGCTGAATGAACAACCCCCAACAAGCCCGGTACAACCAGGAAGTACAGGGAACGAGCCACTTACCGACTCCAGTCGGGCAATGTTAAAGAACCCACCAGTTTAGGGGAAAACTGAGACGGAAGCGGAAGTCAGACGCGCAGCGAAACAACGTGCACGCTACGCACAGGAGAATCCACAGAAAATGACTTACATGAAAGTGAAAGTCAGACGCACCATAAAACAGCGCGCGCACTCTACAGAGCTGGTAGGGAAATACCCCACTGTTAACGAGTCCAGAGGAAACCTGTGGCAAGACCGGAAGTCAGGTACACGACTGAAAGGAGGCGGGCGCGCTACATGAACGGCTGTCCCGTTACCTTTATAACAGCTCATAGGCAAGCAGATTGGCTAGTGTCTGGAGTGAGCACAAACACAAACCAGGTGAACCGGAAGTCCCCCCCAACTAAGAGTGTGGCAGTATATAACTGTACAAAAGTCATAAATAAGACACCCACATAAATATAACTGTCATGATGAGACCACAGATCATCCTGCTACAATCTACCCCCCACTTTTTGAATCGTCGACCCGACGATGCACATTTCCACTAGTCCCAGGGCCTGAATACAGCAGAAGCTGCACTACACACAGAACCAAGGCCACCCTGGGCAACTACCCCCACAGATTTTGGTAAATGGTGGACGTTAGTGTGCTGTCCAGCTGTGGTTCGTGCTGTCCTACGCACCATGGCCCTACCACTGTTTTGGTCATCCAAGACCGAGACCACCGGGACTACAGGTGGCGAATCTGTTACCCCTGATAATGTTACAACAGGATGAGACATACCAAGGGGCCGACTTGACTCTAAAGCTGACGGCTGAAGCGTGGCTGAAACACCTATATCTGGGCAGGTAACCAACGCAGGGCAAGAACTTTGAGGTTCATGAGCCAGAATCAAGAGGTCATCCTCACAGTCAGACTGATTCTCCAGGGATGGATCAGGGGGCAAGCCAAGCTCCTTACACACCGTGTCATCCGGAGAAGCAGGACTAGGAACATTCTGAATGACCGCCAATTTTAACAAAGAACGGTGTACTTGCCTAGTCCTTCCAACCTCCCCCACCGGTACAATCGTATAAACTGACCCCCCTTCTCTGGGTGCCCTCAAAACACGATGAACCACCGAGCTCCACAGGTCTTGGATTTTGTGACGACCCCGTGCACTAAAATCTCGTACGTACACCAACTGACCCTCCCTCAATGGCTCACCTCGCACCTGCTGATCGTGGTTTTGCTTTCTACGAGTTGCAGCAAGCCTCAACCGTTCCTGGGCCCCCTCAAATGCCGTTCGCAAACGAGTCTGGTGCTCCAGAATCCATTCATGAGCAGGGCCCGCCACTGGCTCCTGAATTCTCCCCAACAGAAAATCCACTGGCAACCGAGCCTCTCGACCAAACATTAAATAAAATGGAGACTCACCAGTAGACTGATTAGGCGTGGTATTATAACTGAACAGAACTTGTGGCAAACAAGAAGCCCAGTCCCTCTTTCTAGATACTGGTAAGGCACGCAACAAATTGTGAAGTGTTCGATTAAAACGCTCACATTGACCATTACCAGCTGGATGATGTGGCGTTGTGCGGGACTTCTGAATCCCATAAATCCCACAGAGTTGCTGGATAAGGAGACTCTCAAAATTGCGGCCCTGGTCAGAGTGAATTCGTGCAGGGACACCAAACTTACAAAACCACTCCACTACTAGCACCTGAGCAACTGTAGTGGCCCGTTGGTCACGAGTTGGAATAGCTAAAGTATACTTACTGAAAACGTCCGTCATGACAAGGACATTTTCCAGACCATTCCGATTTGGCTCCAACACAGTAAAATCGATGGCCAAAATTTCATTAGGCTGTGATGCCAAAAGATGCCCCATAAAACTGTGAACAGTAGGATAACAGTCCTTGGAAACTTGGCAACGCTCACAGGCCTTACACCATTCAGCTACCTCTACCGACATACCGGGCCAATAGCACCGCTGTCGTAGGAGAGCCAACGTCCGCTCAACACCCTGATGGCCATGCTCATGATGCAAAGCTGTCAGAACCTCCTGCTTTAACACCTGTGGCAACAGAAGCTGGTCAACAGATTCACCCCCACTAGGAGGAAAGACCTGCCGATAAACAATACCATCTTTCTCTACCAAGCGATCCCACTGCCGTAAAAGTACCAAGGCTGGCTGCGATAACCGCTTACGCTCCTCAACATTAGGTCGCTGATTCCGTCTCCAGAACACAAGGATCTCTTGGAGCACTGGATCAGCCTCCTGTAGGACCCGCAAATCAGCTGTCTGATGAGTCAGTGCGTTGACAACGGCTAAAGATGCCGTGGCCACCTCCGACGGTGAAACACACTGAAAGGACACCGGAAGTGGCGTACCAGGAACCATAGCCTCCACTGAGGAACCTGAGTGAAGTTGCCGTGACAAAGCATCTGCACTGCGGTTGCTTTTACCTGAACGATACCGGAGCTCGAAATTAAAAGATGCAAGCTGAGCTGCCCAACGCTGCTCAGTAGCACCCAGCTTAGCAGAATCTAAATGACTCAAGGGGTTATTATCGGTGTAGACCAGGCAGCGTTGACCAAGGAGGTAGTCCCGAAACTTTTCAGTCATAGCCCATTTCAATGCCAAAAACTCCAACTTCATAGAACTGTAATTTTGCATATTACGCTCGTTGGGCTTGAGGCCCCGACTGGCATAAGCTATTGGCCTTAGCTTTCCCTCTTGCTCCTGGGAAAGAACCGCTCCCAGGCCAGAATGACTCGCATCTACCTCTAAAACAAAAGGCAATGAAAAGTCGGCATATGCCAATACAGGTGCAGTTGTAAGCTTGGTTTTTAACGCCTCAAAACTGGCACTACACTCTGCTGTCCATGCCTCAATAGCACAGGATCTCCGCTTGTTCTTAGATCCAACACCACCCAGATCTGCCACCAGCCTATGTAAAGGAGCTGCCAACTTTGCAAAACCATCTATAAAGCGTCTATAATAGCTAGCAAACCCAAGAAATGATCGCAGCTCTGAAACAGTAGAAGGAGGTCGCCAATTGGCTACCACCTGAATTTTACCTGGGTCAGTGGATACACCCTGATCAGAGATCACATGGCCCAAGTACTGCACCGCCCATTGGAAAAACGCACATTTGGAAAGTTTGACCTTGAGGCCCTCATGCTGCAGCCGGCCCAGCGCCACCTCAAGTCTCTGCAGGTGCTGTTCTACAGTGGAAGAAAACACAATGATATCATCCAGATACAGTAACAAAGACTGACACTGCTGGTCACCAAATATCCGCTGCATTAATCTCTGAAAGGTACTGGGGGCATTACAGAGGCCAAAAGGCATACGATTCCATTCAAACAATCCAAATGGCGTACAAAAGGCAGTCTTGGAACGATCTTTTTCAGCGACCGAGACCTGGTTGTACCCACTGGCCAAATCCATAGTGGAGAACCAACATGCTCCAGTCATAGCATCCAAAGACTCCTCAATACGGGGCAAAGGAAATGCGTCTTTCCTGGTCTTGGCGTTCAATTGACGATAATCAACACACATCCGCAAGGTACCATCCTTCTTTCGAGCAAGGACGATAGGAGAGGCATAAGGGCTACTGCTCTCTCGAATGACCTGTGCCGCTAACAACTGATTAATATGTTCTTTCACTATCTCATACTCCGATGGAGGAATACGCCTATAGCGTTGCTTGACAGGAACGTCATCCAAGAGTGGGATGTCATGCGCCACCAGAGTAGTACAGCCAATGTCCATCTCATGAACAGAGAAAACAGAGCTGTACTTATGAAGAAGAGACCTCACTTGAATCTGGGCTGCTGCAGGCAACAGGGACAAATCCAAGGCCTCTATCTGACTCCAAACTGTAGGAACAGCAGACTGCGAATTCACAGTCACATTACAGGCTGGAACCTCGGTGATACCCGCAGGCAGGCTAACAACATGAACTGGATGGAGGGTACCTACCATCACACGCGGATACAGCACCGCCTCCGTAGAACTCACGTTAACCACGGGAACATAAACTGTACCTCTCGTCA
This sequence comes from Channallabes apus, assembly GCA_030522415.1. Classification (NCBI taxonomy): domain Eukaryota; kingdom Metazoa; phylum Chordata; class Actinopteri; order Siluriformes; family Clariidae; genus Channallabes; species Channallabes apus. The sequence goes on from CM060105.1 coordinate 54,885,936, forward strand.
CCTGTACTATGGCAGGAGATGCCAAAAGTCCAGCCGGCAAACCAGAATCCGGTGGCTCCAATAGCACAGTACAGCCAGAGTACTGGTCAGAGCAGGTGGCCGCTACCAGCTTCATAGCGCCAGCTGGAATCCGACAAGTCCTCCTACCTTGAACCCGTACTCTACCCGAAAGCTCACGATTAGATGAAGTACTAGTCTCATGACACTGCTGCAGTGCCTGTATGACAGATGCTGAAACCTCCGAAACAGAGGGCGAGTCAAACAAAGCCAGACCATGCTCTCCAAAAAGCTCTTTATAGCAACGACGGATGATGTTCATCCCCAAAACACCAGGCACTTGAGGCTGGCTACCACCGGGAGGGTCCTTAACCACTAGCACTCCGCAGTGCGGCATTATCTTACCACACAGCTCTGCGTCCAATTCCAAATAACCAATATAAGGAATGGCTAACCCGTTAGCAGCCCTAAGCTGCAGCCAATGGCAGGACTGAAGACGCTCCTGACCCCACGGCTGGATATTGTCCAGAAAGAAACTCTCAGTAATTGTGGACACCATTGAACCTGTGTCTAGCAAGCACGATACTTTAACTCCACCCAAGATTATATCAAGGTGTGGACAGGATGACACCAAGGCTGAAGTACCGCCTAAACTCCTAGGGGTGGCCCGTGAGCCAGTAAAATACCCCCCCGAACTGTGGCTCTGCAGCGCGGTGGGTGCTAGTTTTCCGGCGCTGTACGAGACTGCCTGTCAGATGTCGTAAGAACATGGGACGAGTAAGACCGAGGGGGAGCACGCACCCCATCACACTCCCGTGCAAAGTGACCAGGCTGTTGACAACGCCTGCACACAAGACCTCCACGAGGAGAACGGCTACGCTGCGAAGGCTGTAACCGAGAAATGCTACGAGCAAGCTGCTGCAACTGCTCTTGCTGACTTTTTAATTGCTCCTGCTGACATTTCAACAACTCCTTTAGCTCATCCATCTCTGCAGGAGGAGCATGGGCCACACTACTAGGTCTATTCTGGATCCCATACTGAAAACCTAAAGCTGATGGAACAGAATGACTGCGACCTCTCGCACCGCTAGGAAGACCCTCCTGTTCCCACCGAATTGCCTCACCTCTAATCTCCAGTAGAGTAGCACGGGGCTGTCTGCGCACCATCTGCTTCAACTCACGACGCAAAGCTCCGTCAAGAACATGCTCCACGAATTGATCCCTCAACAGAACATCAGCATTGGACATAGCGATCGGAGCACTCTGTTTTACTTTCCCCATAAGGCTCATTAAAGCTAATGAAAACTCCTGCAAGGTTTCTCCCTCTAGCTGACGCCTAGAAAAGAAGGCCTCCTGCAACGCTACATATGACTCAGAACACCCATAGAGCTCTTGCAGTATTAAAATAACCTTCTCTGGATCCTCTCTATCGACAGTGGAACGATACTTTATCTCGTCACGAGCTTCCCCCTCTAGGTGATCGAACAGGAAAAATGCTTGATCTCTAGCGGACAAATGGCGAGTCCTCATACAAGCTCGTACTTCCTCAAGCCATTCATCTAACCCAACACCACATTTCCCCCTAAACATAGGACACCGCCGATCCCGAGGTACGAAAATTAATCGCTCGGTCACAGGAACCGAAGAGACATTACCTGTTGGAGGCTGGGATTGTGAAGTGGAAGGCACAACATTGGCATCTGGAGTGGCAGTAGCTCGCTCCTGGCGGAGCTGTTCATTGTCAGCTCTCAACTGGGCAACCAAGGTCCTCAGCTCCTGCAATTCGTCCTCCATGACGAGATCGAATTCCCAATCGAAATTTAAGGCTCTGACACACCACTCACAAAAGAGAAATCTCACCCCACTAATTAGAGGTCCACTGCAGAACACTGCTGCTTTGCCTTACACCGAAATACTCTAAAAAAAAAATGAAATTACCCAATACAGCACGAGAGAAAAAAACAAATATGAGCGAACCACACCTTCGCTTAAAACAGTGATCCTGCCGATTACGCCAGATTGTGGCGAGCGCTAGGGGGCGCTGGCTCGCTTGAGCTCCGCCGCCCCGCTACTGTTAACAATGGTAGCCAATTACGCCACCTTGGGAATTGCACCCAAGGAAATAAAACCAAACCCTAACTATTAAACTAACTAAGGCGCCCAGGTACATTCACCAGAGATGCAAGAGGCGTGGATTTCGTACATAAATGTTTATTCTCTCACAGAAAAATACACAATGTCACAGTTCAACAATTAAATATCATAAATAATTTTAATTTGACATCAGGAATATGCAATACTAAAAATTATAAAAACATACACCATCCTTTTTGGAGCTGGAGCTAACCAGTGGGTGGCAGACTATGAAAGACAGGGAGGGGATGAATATCCCAGCCAAAGTCACCCCAAACACACGTGAATCACATCCACGCACTATTCACAGTGACAACTGACACAGAAGTGACCAACACGCACACGAAGAAGGAAACCAACCCCAACACGTCACACTGCCACCACCTTCAGCTCACAGCTCTACGAAAGACCTTAAAATAACAGGAGAGAAAGATAAGACAGACGAATTACAATTTAAAAACAAATTCAAAGACAGAATGCATACACAGCAGCAAAGCACCCCGCCAATAAATCAGCCATGCAACACAACAGTGAAGCAATTATATTGCAGCTATTTGTCCAATGACAGTAAAGCAAACCAAAATAAAGCAAACAAAGAAAGAAAATCAAAAGCCTTCAGGCAAAAGCAGCATTCAGGCATGCAAAGCGGCATTTAAAGCGAAGCAAAGCATGCACAGTTCAAGCAAAGCAAAGCAAAGCAGAGCAGAGCAAAGCAAAGCAAAGCAAAGGAGCAGCAGCAAAGCAAAGCAAAGCAAAGCAAAGGAGCAGCAGCAAAGCAAAGCAAAGGAGCAGCAGCAAAGCAGCAGCGTTCATGCATTTGTCCACAGCACCCACTTCGAAATACAGCTCCTGTTCTGGATGCTGAATGAACAACCCCCAACAAGCCCGGTACAACCAGGAAGTACAGGGAACGAGCCACTTACCGACTCCAGTCGGGCAATGTTAAAGAACCCACCAGTTTAGGGGAAAACTGAGACGGAAGCGGAAGTCAGACGCGCAGCGAAACAACGTGCACGCTACGCACAGGAGAATCCACAGAAAATGACTTACATGAAAGTGAAAGTCAGACGCACCATAAAACAGCGCGCGCACTCTACAGAGCTGGTAGGGAAATACCCCACTGTTAACGAGTCCAGAGGAAACCTGTGGCAAGACCGGAAGTCAGGTACACGACTGAAAGGAGGCGGGCGCGCTACATGAACGGCTGTCCCGTTACCTTTATAACAGCTCATAGGCAAGCAGATTGGCTAGTGTCTGGAGTGAGCACAAACACAAACCAGGTGAACCGGAAGTCCCCCCCAACTAAGAGTGTGGCAGTATATAACTGTACAAAAGTCATAAATAAGACACCCACATAAATATAACTGTCATGATGAGACCACAGATCATCCTGCTACATGTATATGGCTATATAGCAGTTTTAGCTAGTCATAGTTCGATAAAAGGAAAAAAAAGAAAGTAGATGTACTGTAACTGATGAACTGGTGTCTGACGTCATTAATAGACATTGACAGCATTTTCTGTTCTTAACCCTGACTACTTGCTAATGTTTTATTCATCATACTTTTTTTTTCTATCATACTTACTGAAGTCATGTTTGCCTGAGTATTGTGATTATTCGACACTCAATTTGAATCACTGATTGTTTTGCAGAAGACAATCATCGTTTCGGATTTAAATATGTCTGTCATTAGACCTAATTACTGCAGTTATTGCATATTTTGGAATAATGATCTGGGGAAAGTAAAGAGTATCCATATCTTGTGCCTAATTACGAACATCTCTTTGTTCAGAGACCCTTGGCACTATTAGAACAATATAACTCAGGCAAATAATAGTTTAGCATTTCAAACTTGGTACCATCAATGACAAATTAAATTTCCTTCTTTGCCATCGCCGGCAGCCAATTTGCATGATTCCGCAGGAGGGAAGGTGTCATCGACAGGCGGTATAATATTTAGCCAATCAGTCTGCAGACTCAGGTGGATATCTCTGGACAGTTCGTTGGTGGCATGTTCTTTTCTTTTTTTCCTTTCCCTGTTTACAGCCAGCTGTTTAACTCAATGTGTTTAGAAGGAAAAGAGCTGCATTGTCTTTGCATTCATAATGATTTGGGATCCACTACATTTAGGATCTATAAGACTTGAAACGAAACTGGAAAATTGATTTAGGATCTACGGAGGATGCAAAAGTGCCATGCAGAAGTGTTGAATTTCCTATACACGTATTAGATCCTTTTGTTGGTCCTTCACATGCCTCTAATAGAGTTTTAAATTCTATAAGGTTAGACACCACAGAAATGTTCAGATTTTCAGAAATGTTCAGAAATATGTAAACTCGCTTCACCTTAATCTATAGAAGACATACAGTAGTACCATGGATCCTAAGAATGTTAGTCAGGATGGTAGCAAGCCAGAACACGGAGCCACTTTCAGTTTCATTTTTAAAGCATCTGGTTACAAAGGGAATCATAAATTAAGATTAAGTGAGGTTTAACGTGACATTTACATGTCTTTTGTAAATGATTGTCTTTTATGTGATTATAATGTTTTTAACTGGAAATATTTGTGGCTGGCTGGAATGAATTATCTGCTGTAACGAGTTTGACCCTTTTTTGCACGGGCGGCACCATAAAGCACGGACACGAGACGAGGTCTTATGGGAAAATGGGTAATTTATTTAAAAAAACGGGAAAGGAAATGGGTAAAGAAGGGAGGATGTAAAGAAAGGAAAGGAAAGAAGTGATGTGCATGTGCAGATCTGGTGGGCAGTGCCCCGCTGGCATGCGGGCACAGACTGGTGAGTGGTGGCGGCGCCAGAGTGGGCCCGCGTGGACAGTAGCTCCTGCGCAGTGCAATAGATTTAAATGAACAACCACTCGGACCAGAAGATATGAGAGGTGAGCTGCTCATTCTGTTTATTATAATATGTCCTTAGCTGCATTGTAATATTTTAATTACTAGAACTACAGTATAGCCAAAATTGGTGAATGTAGACGTGTTGGGGGTCTGCTTGTTGAAAATGTGAAATTTAATTTTATTTATAATCAAAAGAACGAATTTAACTAAATGACTCAAAAAAAGATTAGTTCATTTTGATAAACTACATTCAATGAACGAGCAAGGAGTGAGCGAGGAGTGATATTAGATTTGGGCGCACGCCATGACACTACATTTACATTATTTCCTATGGGAAAATGTGTTTCAAAATGCGAAGTTTCACCTCGCCTCCAGAACAGATTAAATTTGTATGGCAAAGTACCACTGTACAGTACAAATCATATGTTTTATCAATAGTTACATTTAATGTTGTTTAATGTCTAAGTCTAAAAAAGCTAATTAAACAAACTAACTAACAAAACCACAGTGTTACAGAGAAAGTGCAAAAGTGAACCTTTTTAAAGCCTTCGCTGGACTTGCTGGAAAAGTTTACATCTTTATCTCAACAAAGATAAATTTCCCTTTCAGAAATTCAATAGAAATCTCTTCTATAGAAAGTTACACTTGATTTTTTTTTACTTGTCTGTCATGCACACTCAGCCGCGACCGGCACTAGGACCCGGAAGTAAGACGGTCGCGAACCTGAAAGCATAAAGGTAAACAAGATGGCGCCGCACATCGCTCTGTCATTGAGTTATGCCCAGATCCTTTCGGAATCGTTCCCGTATCTGTGAGTACTCACTTTCTTGGCTATCTTTTCAGACATAGTGTGTGTTTATAGGACTAGGGTTAGATTGTGTCTTTCCTTTGCTCATTGAGTGTGAGAGTCCTTATAACAAAGCGCGTGATTATCCTGCCCGCTCGTGTTTATCCGCGTTTGGGTTTACCATTCACGCTACAGGGCTAACTGCTAAAGCTATCTGCTCATCCCGGTTTGTTCGTGACAGATAGCACGATCATCATTCTAGTCATCCCGGTTAGTTCGTGACAGAATGACAGAGCCAAGAGCAGTAAACCCAGCGGATTACGCCCGCCTCCGCGATGTGGTTGACCAGCATGCTTTGCTCATCAATACGCTAACCGCGGAGCTCGGTTCTCTGCGCCGCAGTGTCCAAGACATCGCGGCCTTGCGCCGCGAGGTCGCGGAGCTTAGGCAGGAGAACGCGAGCCTCCGGGAGGCGGTTGGTGGGCTGGCTAGCTGCCCGCCCGCCGCGGCGGTCGCGGCGCCGCCACCCCCCCCCCCTTCTGACGTTTTTTTAGCTCTTCCAGATAAATGGGATGGCACGGATGGGAAATGCAGTGTGTTTTTAACATCGCTGGAACTGGTGTTTGAGTTCAATCCCACCAAGTACTCCACCGACCGGCTGCGCATTGCACTCCTCGTCTCGTTGCTATCAGGGCAGGCAGCAGAGTGGGCCACGGCAGTCCTGCGCGCAGACACAGACACCGCGCACTCCTACAATGAATTCACCCACCAACTCAAGTTAACCTTTGAACATCCTGCGGGCGAGGTGGAGACCGACACAAAGCTCTACCACCTGCGGCAGGGAGGACTGTCCGTGAGTAAATACACCGCCGAGTTCCGGACACTCGCCATCCAGACCTCCTGGGGAGACGCGGCCCTCCGGACGTCCTACTTCGAGGGGCTGGCTAATCGAATCAAAGACGAGCTAGCCGGACGAGAGCTCCCAGCCACACTGGAGGGGCTAATCCAGCTAGTCCTCCGGATCGACCAGCGCCTCCTATCCCGTCCGAGGCCAGCACCTCGAACCCTGCCGCCACCACCCACGTACGCCTGCATTGTACCAAGACCACCAACCACCGTCACCACCGCTCTCCCTGGACGTGTCGGATCTCCACCCCCTGCCGTGGTTGACACCGGAGCCGGGGAACCCATGCAGCTAGGGCGCGCCTCCCTGACCGTGGCGGAACGCGAGAGACGCTACCGCGAGGGACTGTGCGCTTACTGCGGATCAGCCGCGCACCATCGAGCGACCTGCCCGTCCCGTCCGGGAAACGCCCAAACCCGGTGAGAGAGAGGAGAGACTCCCCGGGTATCATCCATCTCTCCGCGACCACCGACAACGCTGAGACTCGACTCACGGTCCAGGTAACCCTCCATCTTGGCCACAAACGGGTCAGAAGTGCCGCGTTCATCGATTCTGGTGCCGCGGGTAACTTCATTGACTCAACGTATGCCAGAGGATTGGGGGTAAAGATAGAGGCGTTATCCCAGCCAGTAAAAATCACCTCAGTCGACGGGCGGCCCCTCTCATCCAGCCCCATCACCCAGCAGACTTCACCCATCACTCTCATCCTCGGCCAACATCAGGAGTCTATCCAATTTCACCTTACACCCATCTCCTCTCCACCCATCATCCTCGGCTACCCCTGGCTCTTACAGCACGACCCACTCATCTCCTGGTCCCAGAACCGAATCCTTCAATGGGGGCCGACCTGCACCGACTTATGCCTACAGGCCCAGGCTGGGACGTGTTCCAGGGAGTCCGAGGCCCCCGACGTCGACATCCACGCCCTTCCACCACCATATCGAGACCTGGCTGAGGTGTTTTGCAAGCGCCGGGCCAGCCATCTACCACCTCACCGACCTTACGACCTAGCCATCGAACTCCAGCCAGGCTCCAGCCCCCCCCGCGGCCACCTCTACTCCCTTTCTACCAGCGAGACCCAGGCTATGGAGGAGTATGTCGCCAGCGCCCTGCGAAATGGCACCATCAGACCCTCCTCCTCGCCGGCTGCCGCGGGGTTCTTCTTTGTAAAGAAAAAAGGGGGCGAACTTCGTCCGTGTGTCGACTATCGGGGGCTTAACAAGATTACCATCAGAAATCGTCATCCTTTGCCTCTTACCAACTCAGCCCTGGACGCCCTCTCTGGTGCCACCATGTTCACTAAGTTGGACCTCCGGAGCGCCTACAACTTGGTGCGCATCAGAGAGGGTGATGAGTGGAAGACGGCCTTCATTACCCCCACCGGACACTATGAGAGCCTGGTCATTCCATTTGGTCTCTGCAACGCACCCTCGGCCTTCCAGTGCTTCATCAATGATGTTCTCCGGGACATGCTAGGCCGATGGGTGTTCGTCTACCTAGATGACATTTTAATATACTCACGCACCCCCGAGGAACACACAAAACATGTTCGAGCTGTCCTTAAGAGATTGCTCGCCCACCAGCTGTACTGTAAGTTGGAGAAGTGTGCTTTTCACGAGCACTCCACCACGTTCCTGGGTTTTGTTATCTCGCCCCAGGGTGTGGCCATGGACCCGCAGAAGCTGGAGGTTGTACGTCACTGGCCCCTACCCAGGACACTCAAACAGCTCCAACGCTTTCTCGGGTTTGCGAATTTCTATCGTCGCTTTATCCGGGGCTACAGTACAGTTGCAGCACCGCTCACTGCCCTTACCAGGCTCTCCAACAGTTCCTTTCGACTCAACCCTACCGCCATCTCAGCTTTTCATCGACTCTGTCATCTGTTCACCACCGCACCCATCCTGCTCCATCCAGATGCCAGCCAACCGTTCGTTGTGGAGGTGGACGCGTCGGAGGTGGGCGCCGGCGCTGTTCTCTCACAACGAGGTCCAGACCAAAAGCTACACCCCTGTGGCTTTTACTCCAAAAAATTTAACCCCACTCAGCAGCGATACGGAGTAGGGGACCGTGAACTGTTGGGCATAAAGTGGGCCTTGGAGGAGTGGCGTCACTGGCTCCAGGGTGCCAGTGAGCCATTCATTGTCTGGACGGATCATCAGAACCTCATCACCATCCGCAACCTCAAACAGCTAAACCCACGACAGGCACGGTGGGCCTTATTCTTCGAACAGTACGATTTCCATCTTTCGTACCGCCCGGGGTCAAAGAACACCAAGGCCGACGCCCTCTCCCGTCAATACGAGCGAGAGGCGACCCGGGCGGAGCCCGTGCCTGTCCTTCCACCCACCCGGATCATCGCACCCCTGCACTGGGATATGGAAACGAGGGTCCGCCAGGCACTGGCCACCGAACCCGCACCGGCAGGTGTGCCACCCGGGCGGCTCTACGTCCCCACTCAACTCCGGCCCGAAGTCCTCCAGTGGGGCCATTCTTCACCCGTCGCGGGACACCAGGGAACCCGGAGAACCCTCACCTTCGTGGGACGGGCCTTTTGGTGGCCTTCGATGAGGAGGGAGGCTACTGAGTTCGTCCGGGCGTGCCCAGTGTGCGCCAGGGCCAAAGACTCTAACCAACCAACTCCGGGGGAGCTCCAACCACTTCCAGTCCCTCGTCGGCCCTGGTCGCACATTGCCGTCGACTTCATCACGGGCCTGCCGATCTCCGAGGGAAAAGACGTCATCCTTACCATCGTGGATCGCTTCTCCAAGGCAGTGCACCTGGTGGCCCTCACCGGACTCCCGTCAGCCAAAACCACAGCAGAGCTGATATTGGAACACGTAGTCCGATTGCATGGGTTCCCTAAGGACATCGTCTCGGACAGAGGTCCCCAGTTCACCGCCCGGTTCTGGAAGGCCTTCTGCCGTCTGATCGATTCGTCCTGCAGTTTGTCCTCTGGCTATCACCCCCAGACGAACGGTCAGACGGAGCGAACCAACCAACAGCTGGAGCGCTACCTAAGATGTTTCGTGTCGGATCGCCAGCGCTCCTGGGCCCGCTACCTCAAGTGGGCCGAATTATCACACAACCTTCACGTCTCCTCAGCCACCAACCTGAGTCCATTTGAGGTGTGCTATGGTTTCCAGCCTCCGATGTTCACTCACCAAGAACCGGAGGTTGATGTACCATCGGCCCAACAGTTGGTTCGCCGGTGCCGGCGGCTATGGCACCAAGCCAATCTCGCCATCCGACGCACCAACGCCAACTATGTGGCCCAACACCGCCGTCGGCACCCTCCGGGACGATTGTACCACGTAGGTGACAAAGTATGGCTATCATCCAAAAACCTTCACCTGCACACAGAGTCAAAGAAGTTATCACCAAGGTTCATCGGGCCATACCGCATAACTCTCAGGATCAACCCTGTCACCTACCGGCTCCAGCTGCCTGCGGCGCTCCGGATCCACCCTGTCTTCCATACCTCACAGCTGAAACCATTCACCACCTCACCCATGGTTCCACCCACCCCCCCTGCTCCTCCCCCCCGAATCATTGACGGCGGTCCCGCCTACACCGTGCGACGGATCCTCGACTCGCGCCCTCGGGGCAGGGGCACCCAGTATCTGGTCGACTGGGAAGGCTACGGTCCCGAGGAGCGGTCCTGGGTTCCGGCTCGCTTCATCCTCGACTCCGGGCTCATTAGGGACTACCGTTACCGGGTATCCTCCACCCCTGGACCGTCCGGAGTCGGTCCTGGACGGGGGGGTACTGTCATGCACACTCAGCCGCGACCGGCACTAGGACCCGGAAGTAAGACGGTCGCGAACCTGAAAGCATAAAGGTAAACAAGATGGCGCCGCACATCGCTCTGTCATTGAGTTATGCCCAGATCCTTTCGGAATCGTTCCCGTATCTGTGAGTACTCACTTTCTTGGCTATCTTTTCAGACATAGTGTGTGTTTATAGGACTAGGGTTAGATTGTGTCTTTCCTTTGCTCATTGAGTGTGAGAGTCCTTATAACAAAGCGCGTGATTATCCTGCCCGCTCGTGTTTATCCGCGTTTGGGTTTACCATTCACGCTACAGGGCTAACTGCTAAAGCTATCTGCTCATCCCGGTTTGTTCGTGACAGATAGCACGATCATCATTCTAGTCATCCCGGTTAGTTCGTGACATTGTCTTTATGCTGTGTCCTTGACTTTATTGTTACTAAAGGACCAATAACATATTCAAATGAGTATATTAATATAAATCTGCAATTTCCAACTGTCTGGAAATTGTCATTATATAACACTTAACATGCAGAACTGAGAATTCAATACATACTGCTTATAGCCATTATATCAGTAATAAGACAGTCATAGGCTCAGTGCATTATGGGTAATAAACCAGTATTTAAAGATAAAAAGAATTAAATAAACTTTTAATAAATATGGTATACTTTTTAAAGCCATATTAAGGTAAATCAGGTTCAAATGTATTATTGTGTTTGGTACAAAGCTATAGGTATGAGGTTCTTGGACAACCATACAAATGCATGATATTTTTGTATAACAGCTTGTCATTCTGTGAAGTCTTTCTTTGCACACTTATCCAATCCAAATCAAACTTTTGCAGGTTAAACTAATAAGAAACACATATGGGAAATATGAATCACTGTTTCTGACATGGGCTATTCTCTGCCTACACCTATCGCTCTTACAAAGACACACAATAGATTATATTCATTCTGGAATTTAGCATTTGCAGGCACGGGGGTGGAAAGTAACCTGCTTAATTAATCACAGACCTCTCGTTAGAAACTCCTGTGAGCTCGGCTCACGCTAGTCCCCTGGGTGATTAATTGAAATTAATTGAAAAGCCGCTGACATTTAGTACTTTCACTGGGCTTGTGTAACACTGGTGAGTCTAACATACTCGAAAATCTCTGTGCTGAAGTGTCAGAGGTGTAGAGCTATGTGGTGCTGGAAATGGAAATGCACACACACATAGAGAGAGAAAGTGCTTTTAAAATACAAAAAAATTATATATATATATATATATATATAAAATTATTTTTTGAAATATACATATACAGTATGTTAGCATAAAACATTACCGTTCCTCATAAATCCTACAGGTGAGGCCCTCTAAACTATTCACACATACTGTATAGCGGGCAGCACAGAGTCCTGCGGTATACCATTTTGTTCAGGTTGCTTGCATTTGTCATACACTCTTTGGAAAAAGAGAAAGAAATTTTGGTATCAGGCTGAACCTCCTTTACAGACTTCTCTTGGTGCAATTAAACATTTATTTAAATCAACTTTTGAAAATAGTTTTATGACAAATTATTGGAACTTATGTTTCTTAAAACTTTTTAAAGTAAGTTTATTTGCTAGGGTTATAGTGAGCAAAGCCGTGCTGTTATTCGAAAATAATAAGCTACCCCTGGGGGCCAGGGGTAGCTCAGTGGTTAAGGCATTGGACTACAGTTCGGAAGATCCCAGGTTCAAACCCCACAACCACCAAGTTGCCACTGTTGGGCCCTTGAGCAAGGCCCTTAACCCTCAACTGCTCAGATGTATAATGAGATAAAAATGTAAGTCGCTCTGGATAAGAGCGTCTGCCAAATGCCTAAATGTAAATGTAAATAATACACACCTTCTAAACGTTCAGATTTGAGCATTAAACTCTGTAGAAGCAGTGTGACACTGCATGATATGAACCTACAGGCTTTTCTCAACCTGAAGTTGATCATTTTCTAAATATTGGCACAGCCCTGCAGTGGTTTATCCATTTTATACAACAGCAATTAGTCAACTATTTTTTTTTTTATTGATAAAATCTTTGCTAGCGGCTACTTTTACACATTTACAGCTACAGTAGATGTGTCTTAGTTTCTGTTATGCCTTGTGTGAGAAAAGCTTTGAACTGTATATATCTCATTTCTCGAACTGCTTAATTAATAAAAAAAAATATATGCAGCTTGTTATATTACCAAAAAAGCTGGAGACTACTTTCAAGAATACTTTACTATACGACCATAGTTTACTATATTAAGACAAGATTTTACACACAAAAACTCTGATTATATATAGCGTCTGCCATATACATTATGTGCACAATAGAAATTAAATCGATCCAAGCCTTAAAAAATACTGTGGCGTAAACGTTATTGTGAATGCTAAATGTCAGATGGACTGCAGAGAGACTGTAATACAACTCTACTCTATGTCGTTTAATGTGCCGCAGATTATTGGTTTGATGGCTCCTTCTACTGGTTTATATGTGCAATACAGCTGTGGAGAAGGGGGGAAAAAAGGTTGTATAAAAAGGTTGTAGTGTAATCACATATTACATATCACTGTAATTTCACAGGGAAAAAATTATTTAGTTTAACCATAAGGTAAATGTAAACAGATGGAAGCAGAGCATATACTTCTTTTCTTCCTTAGAGTGGAATGTGTTGAATCCTAAAATGATAAAATCAAAGCTAGTGGCTATGAAACTGTTGGGACATCTGCACACAGACAACATCATACTTTATCTCATCTGCACTCCTCTGGTCATCTACAGTATGTCCCCCAAACTGGTTTTATTGCCACAACAGATGTGCAAATCCCTTTAACATTGATTTCCATTTTCATATTAATTCATGCATGCATGTTCAAGATACAGCAGTACCTCAAAACGCTTCTAACATTTACATCTTTCAGGTAGACATCTAATTACCTGTTCACCAGCACCCCCAGAGGGACAAGGAGGAGATACATTTCCACGTAAACATGCTTGAATGAAAGCATTCTGCCTTTCATGTGTGTGTGTGTGTGTGTGTGTGTGTGTGTGTGTGTGTGTGTGTGTGTGTGTGTGTGTGTGTGTGGCACAGCATGAGCAGCTCTCTGAAGCTCTCTCCAGCTGGATGGATCCCTATTTGCCTTGTGGACCCCCTTCATGCATTTCTGGCTCAAGGCTTCTCTTGTAGCTCATTAATGATGTGACTTGGCCTGGCTTTGGAATAAATGAGAGGAGAGATGACAGACGACAGAGAGAAGGAGAAGACTACAAGGAGGAGTGAGCAAAGATGGATGGGAAATTGGTCAGGGTTTAAATACCGAGAGACTCAATGAAAGAATGCTGAGTGCTCATTCACTCTTTCACTCACACACAGGGTCGCAGGGGGCCTGGAGCCCATCACAGGAGACTTGGAACACGAGGGGTACACCCTGGATGAACGCCAATCCATCGCAGGGCACACACATATACACATTCATTCACAAACCACGGGCAATTTGAAAACGCCAATTAGCCTAATCTGCATGCTTTTGGACCGGGCAAGGAAACTGGTGCAACCACCAGGGGGCAGCGCGATGCATACAATGAAGAACATGCAAACTTCATGCTGAACCCAGATCCTGGAGGTGCAGAGCGACAAAGCAAACCACTAAGCCACCGCCTTGCCGTCTCCTTCACTCACATACAAATTAATTTATTCAATCAATCTCTCATTCACTCTCACTACACAGTTACACATATACACGTAATCAGCCACTCCCTCAATAACTCCCTCATTAGTCTTACATATTTAAACTTTCACTCACTCACCCCCTCCCTCACTTGGTGATTTGTTCACTAATTCACTGTCTCACTTGTGGACTCATTCACTCATCACCCACCCATACAAAAATGTATTCACTCATTCAGTGTATGTATTCATCTCACTCACTTATTTTACATGCTCACATTACTCAATATATATATAGTCACATAATATACTTACTGTACTGTCCTCCTACTGTACTCACTCGTCATCTATATGCTTTATCCTGTGTTCAAGGAAGTCTGGAGCCTATCCCAGAAGTCTTAGGGCACGAGGCAGGGTACACCCTGGACAGGGTGACGATTCATCGCAGGGCACGCACATACACACACTCATTCACACATTATGGGCAATTTGGGAACACCAATTACCTTAATCTGCATGTCTTTGAGAGGAAACCGGAGTACCTGGAGAAAACCCATCAAGTACAGGAAGAATATTTCAACTCCATGCACAAAGACCCAGAAGCGGGAATCGAACATGGACCCTAGAGGTGCAAGGTGACTGTGCTAAGCACTAATTCACCATGCCGCCCCAATATATGTACAGTATTTAACAGACATTACCCAACTACACTCACTATACTATATTCACACATTCACACTCCTCAATCACCCCAGTGGAAAAAAAAATACACTTTAGTGTATTACAAATATATTGAAATCCTCGATAATACATTGCAAATATACTAACAAAAAGTTGTACCATCAGTTAATATATAAAAAGTATACTAACATCATGCTTTTACCAAATTTTGGAATTAAACTTTAAATATACTTCAAAATAATTGTATTGTAGTACACTTTCCAAAAATATATTATTAGAAAATATACTTTAAGTGAAAGGCTGGTCTAATTTCCAAAGTATACTTATTGAAACTTGTTTTTAAATATATTTTTGTGAGGGTTGCCCACTAGAGGGCAGTGTTTTTAGTTTGTAGTTTGGTTCCTAGACTCAGTTTCCCAGAAGCCTCCTCAGTCAGGTGACGTGAATGCTCACCTGAACTGAGGAGGCTCATTAGCATTGTTATAAATACCTGTTTGTTCTGGGAAACTGGGTCAAGCATTAATTTCTGTTCTTTGGGTTTTGTTTTCTTGTTTTAGTTTGTTTTGATTATAGTTGGCATTTAGTTTCTGGAGCTCTTTAAGTTAAGTTTGAATTTGCTTTGATTTAGTTTATGTCTCTTTGTCTCTGTGTCTCTTAGCAGGATTAGCCTCTAGGAGAATTAGCCTGTTGTGTTTACCCTTTTGTGTAAGTAACCCTCACTGCATGTTTAGTTATTAGTACGTTTAAATACTAATGAGGGTGATACTAACATGTTTAGATCTTAGTCTGTCTAGTCTCATTGTCTGCTTAGCTCTTAGTCTGTTTTTAGGTACTAACATCTTTAGCCACTAACCTTTAGAGTTCTTAGTCTGTTTCATACCTAGTCTGCTGTGCACCTTGTCTGTTCATTCCCTTGGGTCTCAGGCTACTGGCCTGTTTAGCCATTAGTCTGATTAGCTATGAGCTAGCTTAGCAGCTAATGTGCAGCACAGCCAGTAGACCTAGCCAAGCCTGTCTTTGTTTATCCCTTGCATGTATAGTCCCTTGTGTTTAGTCCTCTAGTCTGTTTAGTGTGACTTGTCTCGTCCAGTTTGTATCCCCATGTCTGTATTGTCTATTAGTTGTGCAATCCCTAGTCTGAAGTGTAAATGTTTGAGTTCTGCTTATATTATGCTCCAAGGTTAAGCCAACTTCCTTAGTTCATGTTTGGATTTTATTATTAAAGACTTTGTTTCACTGCATCCCCTCTGCATCTATGCCTCAACACCAAGCCCACAGTCCAACATCATAACAGAACGTGACAATTATTATTATTATTTTTTTTTAAATATGCTCGAAATAATCATTGTACAAATGTACAATAGAAAAAAGTATAAAATTAGAAAGTATACATTAGAAAACAATTTTTAATATTGGTCTCAGTATATTACCAGTTAAATTTAAATGTGCTTATTAATCTTTGTCTTTCGGCTGTTCCCTTTCAGGGGTCGCCACAGCGAATCATCTGCCTCCATCTAACCCTATCCTCTTCTCTCACACCAACTAACTTCATATCCTCTCTCACTGCATCCATAAATCTCCTCTTTGGTCTTCCTCTAGACCTCCTGCCTGGCAGTTCCAACCTCAGCATCCTTCTACCGATTTATTCACACTCTCTCCTCTGAACATGTCCAAACCGCCTCAATCTGGTCTCTCTGACTATCTCCAAAACATCTATCATGGGTTGTCCCTCTGATGAACTCATTCTTGATCCTATCCATCCTTGTTACTCCCAAAGAGAACCTCAACATCTTCAGCTCTGCTACCTCCAGCTCTGCCTCCTGTCTTTTCTTCAGTGCCACTGTTTCTAAGCCGTAGAGCATCGCTCGTCTCACCACTGTCCTGTACACCTTTCCTTTCATTCTCGCTGATACTCTTTCATCGCACAACACACCTGACACTTTTCTCCACCCATTCCAACCTGCCTGTACTCTTCACCTCCTTTGAACACTCTCCGTTGCTCTCGACCGTTGACCCTAAGTACTTAAAATCCTGCACCTTTACCTCTGCTCCCTGTAGCCTCACTGTTCCTCTTTGGTCCCTCTCATTCACAGGGTCCCTCTCTTTCTAGGCATAAAACCATATTGCTGCTCACAAATTCTCACCTCTGCCCTTAACCTAACTTCCACTACTCTTTTCCACAGCTTCATTGTATGGCTCATTAGCTTTATACCTCTATAATTGCCACAGCTCTGCACATCTCCCTTGTTCTTAAAAATCAGCACCAATATACTTCTCCTCCATTCCTCTGGAATCCTCTCATTCTCCAAGATCTCGTTAAACAAACTAGTCAGAAACTCTACTGCCACCTCTCCTAAGCACTTCCATACCTCCACAGGTATGTCATCAGGACCAACAGCCTTTCCACTCATCCTCTTCAACGCCCTTCTCACCTCACTTTTACTAATATTTGCTACAACAGTCACCTCTTCTACTCTTTGTTCTCTTTCGTTTTCCTCATTCATCAACTCCTCAAAGCACTCCTTCCATCTTCCCATCACCCTCCTGGCATCTGTCAGTACATTTCCATCTCTATCTTTAATCACTCTAACCTGCTGCACATCCTTCCCATCTCTATCTCTTTGCCTCGCCAACCTGTACAGATCCACCTCTCCCTCCTTACTGTCCAGCCTAGCATACAATTCCTCATATGCTCTTTGTTTGGCCTTTGCCACTTCTACCTTCACCTTACGGTGCATCTCCCTGTACTCCTGTCTACTCTCTTCAGTCCTCTCAGAGTCCCACTTCTTCTTAGCTAGCCCCTTTCCCTGTATACACTCCTGGACTTCCTCATTCCACCACCAAGTCTCCTTGTCCCCTTTTCCCCTTACCTGATGATACACCAAGTACCCTCCTACCTGTCTCCCTGATCACATTGGCTTTAGTTGTCCAGTCAACTGAAAGCACCTCCTGACGACCCATAGCTTGTCTCAACTCCTCCCTAAAGACTACACAACATTCTTCCTTTCTCAGCTTCCACCACTTTGTCCTCTGCTCTGCCTTTGTCCTCTTCACCTTCCTCACCACCAGGGT
Source organism: Channallabes apus (assembly GCA_030522415.1). NCBI lineage: Eukaryota > Metazoa > Chordata > Actinopteri > Siluriformes > Clariidae > Channallabes > Channallabes apus. Next base: position 54,903,809 of record CM060105.1, read on the forward strand.
TATTTTACACACCACCATTCTGTGTTGTCTGGCTACACTCTCCCGTACCAAGACCTTGCAGTCACTAATCTCTTTCAGATTACAACGTCGACACAAGATGTAGTCCACCTGAGTGCTTCTGCCTCCGCTCTTATATGTCACCCTATGTTCCTGCCTCTTCTGGAAGAAAGTATTTACTACTGCCATTTCCATCCTCTTTGCAAAGTCCATCACCATCTGTCCTTCTACATTCCTGTCCTGAAGACCAAACCTGCCCATCACATTTTCATCCCCTCTGTTCCCTTCCCCAACATGTCCATTGAAGTCTGCACCAATCACAACTCTCTCACCTCTGGGGATGCTCTGCATCACTTCATCTAACTCACTCCAGAATGTCTCCTTCTCTTCTAACTCACATCCTACCTGTGGGGCATAACCACTAACAACGTTGAACATCATCCCTTCAATATCCAGCTTTAGACTCATCAACCTGTCTGATACTCTCTTCACCTCTAGAACATTCCTTACAAACTCCTCTTTCAGAATAACTCCTACTCCATTTCTTTTCCTCTCCACACCATGGTAAAACAATTTGAACCCTGATCCTAAGCTTCTAGCTTTGCTACCTTTCCACATGGTCTCCTGGACACACCGTATATCCATCTTCTCTGCATCAGATCAACCAACTCTCTTCCCTTCCCTGTCATGGTCCCAACATTCAAGGTCCCTACTTTCACTCCTAAACTTTTGCCTTTCCTCTTCTCTCTCTGCTTTCGAACACGCCTTCCTCCTCTCCTTCTTCGACCAACAGTAGCCCAATTTCCACCGGCACCCTGTAAGTCAACAGCACCAGTGGCGGCCGTTGTTAACCCGGGCCACAACCGATCCGGTATGGAAATTATATTTCTGATTCGCATCATTGATTTGGCAAATGTTTTACCAGACTTGGGACTGGCACAAGAAGACACTGGATTGCGCCCCCCCATGGTTGCATTAAATGTGCTTATTAATATGTACTTATATTTAGTGTACTACTCTCTTGTGTGCACGCTTTTAGACTCGTTTTTGCACGCTGAATCTCTCTGCCACGCACGCGCGATCTCATCTCACAGTGCATCATCTCTTTGTGTGCTGAAAATCACTTTTGCCGTTCAAGAAAATTTGTTTGAACTCTCTCACTCTTGAAACTACAGCAGCGATAGAACTCCAGCCAACCGGAGACTAGAATCTGCGCCCCACCAGCCAATCAGAGACTGGAGGCGGGCAGATTCGGACTGTCCGTTCTCTGATTGGCTCCCCAGTCCTCCGTTTCTAGTTTGAATTAACGGCTGAGGCTGCATTATCGCGTGCGTTTGTTCGTATCGATATTACTTCATTTTCATCGGCATAAGGTAAATTTAACGGTTTTTGTTAGGTAATTTGTCATTAAGTACATACTTTAAGCTCTATAATGTATTGTCTATTGTGTTATTACTAAATCTTATGTACTTTGCTTGTGGTATAATGGCTCCGTAGCTCTCGGCCTGTTTTCAGTCTCTGTGTAACAGAATCAACACCAGGTTTAAACTAATACTGTACCTGTAGATTCTAATACTAATGTCTGTCTGTGTTCACACAACTGTTTAAATTTTAGTTTGTGTGTTTGTAAGACAACCTGACTTTTGTTGAACACAAATAAACTATAGTAGTGCTTTTTTGTAACCTTGTGCAAATTAAATCTGTTGAACTCATGAATAAAATGATGAATAAAATCTGCCTCATAATTACTGATGTAATGCTTTTCAAAAACATGTTATAGTGTAGAAAATGCATTTAGCATTTGTACATTATCCTAAACACTTAATGTACTGGTAATACATTTGCAATACAGTATTATAGAAGGTTGTGTGTACTGTATGATACAATAAAGTATATTTGTACTGTATTAACCACAAAGTGTACTTTATTTGTATTTGTAATTGACCAGAAGTATAACAGCATGCTACTGCTGCAATAAGAATATACTCATAGTACATTAATCATGTATTTGTAATACAGTAAAAATAGCTGTAATGTACTTATAATACATTAAATATATACTTAAATTGTATTAATTACTACCCTGTCCAGGGTGTACCCCGCCTAGTGCCCGAAGTCTCCTGGGATAGGCTCCAGGTCCCCCGCGACCCTGAACACAGGATTAAGCGGTATAGAAGATGAATGAATGAATGTATTAATTACTGTCAGGTATGTACGTTAGTACACACACAGCCATATACTTTAAGTGTACTAAAGTTTACTTAAAGTTGTTCCACTTTTGCACACAAAAGTATACTTAATACACTTAAAATTGTGCTTTTGTACAATTTAATTACAACTTAAATACACTTAGTACAAAATTAGTTGTTCCAAAATAGCAAACTTCAAGTATACTAGTCATTAGTCTGGCTGCAAGTACATTTAAGCATGCTTTGGCATGCTAGGATTTAATATACTTAGCATACTTTTTTTTTTTACTAGGGCACTCACTATGTTCACTTTAACCTCTCATTATGAACGCTCACTCATTTACTATGCTGAGCTAATACTATATACACTTTCCTCACTTACACTACCGTTCAAAAGTTTGTGGTCACTTTCTAACTCCATGATGGCTCCTGATTTTTATTTCTTTCTACATTGTAAAGTTTTGCTGAAGCCGTCCAAAAAATGCATTTATCTCCTTTGAACAGTTGATATTGAGATGTTTCTGCTACTTCTGCTCTGTAAAGACTTCATAACGCCTCTAATCTGAGCTGCTGTTAATTGGTCATTTTTCAGGCTGATAACTCTAAATGAACTTCTGGTCTGCAGCAGAGGTAGGTTTTGGTCTCGTCCTCCTGGGACGGCCTTCATGAGAATGTAAGCAAATTTTGATCAACATATATTTATGCAAGTAGAAATATAGAAAGAAGAAGACAAGAGTTGGGGGGGACTGGAAAAGTCCCTAGAATCCAAGGAGCATGACAGGTCGTAAAACATAGACAAGATAGGGCGCCAGGTGCCGGACTTGCTGAAACTGAGCGCACACACTTAATGAAGGATTAAAACAAGTGATAGACACACGTACACATGTTTAAGTAAAATTATAGACAAAGATCTAAAAGACACACAATCAGATATTAAGAATACAGAGCTTAATAAAGTAGGAAAAATAATCTAGTATGTGCATCTACATAATACCAAGTAAAGAGATGCTTATACTTTGGTCCATCTCTTGAGAACTGTAGAAAAGACCAGGAGCAGCCAACAAAACCAAGGACAGAAGATAAGATAAGGGAGACATAAGACCAGAAATCAAAAATAATTGGACGAACCTGAAAGATTAATGAGGGAAAGAACGGATGATCAGGCCGTAGAAACTTGATAAGAGGGGGCTAACGGGGTGACTATGTAATCAATCATACATTAAAACCAAAATTCAGAAGTATCAGGAGACAATGTGTGTATGTGTCTGTGCGCAGGTGGCCGGAATCTGCCAACAGAATGTGTGTGCGCAGAGTGATGAGGGAGAAACACAGAGCAGGGGTTTCCCCTATGTGTGTGTGAAAATGGTCTTGGGCACAGACTGGATGGACAGATAAGAAATAAATCAGAGCCACAGAGAGTTTTGTGAATAACATATTTTAATAAGAGTAAGACACAGGATAAAATACAGTAAGCGTATCTACATGATAATAATATAAAATACAAAATATAAAAGCCCAACGTAAAATACAAAACACAAGGGGTAAAAAGCATCGACAGAAATAAAAGTCCTCAGAAGGAACACGATCTGAACTGCCCTGGCTGTCCGAATCATCCACAGGGGTGATGTCATCCATGGAGAAGTTGCAGTTAGCTATAAAATAGAATGACATGTATAAAAACATTGAATAGGGTAAAATAAGGCAAATAAGTAATAAATAATAAATAAATTAAGTACAGTAGTATAAAGGAGATGCTTACCCATGACTGGTCTTTTGAGAAATGAAGAATAAACCAAAGAAACACGAGGAAAAAGTCTTGAAAACAAGCAACACCCCTATATTTTTATAAAAAGATATGAAAAGTGTAAAGATAATAGAAAATAATTATTAATGAAAATAAATTATAATGGAGAAAGTTATGAGCATGGAGAGGAGTCAGATAGCGAGGTGTATGATGTAATGGTACAAGATAAGAAAAATTTAATTATAATGGAAGAATTAATTGATAGAAACTGGAATAAAACAATTGATAGAACTGGATTATAATGGAATAAAAATTTGATGTGGACAGCAAAAAGAGTGTACAGAGGAGGGGTCGGGAAATTCCCCGGGACTCCCCCCTCCTTCTCATGAAGTGTATAAAAGGTGTGTGCTTTTACTGTGAATTCAGTCTGCTCTTGACAGTGCTTGTATTTATGATCTAAGCATTGCAAGTGCGGCTCACTGGGTTTTATTGCTGCAATAAATCCTCTTACTTCTTCCAGTTCTGTGTGGCGTCTGAAATCTTTTTAATTTTGATTGTAACTAATTTGTTAACTGTTTGATATTTTAAATTGTAGGCAACATTCAACAGGTGGAAGAATTTTCTCCCACAAGAACCACAGTTTCATTATGGCGCTTGATGGATTTTAACATGTACTTGACAATACTGTTCTTGCAGGAACTATTACAGAAAGGCCGACCTCTGTGTCTTAAAATAAGAACTAACTGTTGTTTTTGTTGTTGTTACGCAATTACCTAATTCCATATGCTATTTTATAGTTTTGAAATCCTTGTAGAATGTAGAAAATAAATCACTAAACAAAAACAAAGAAATTTGCAAGTGACCCCAAACTTTTGAACGGTAGTGTACTGTATATACTGTACTCACTATACTCTACTATAAGTCTTAATGTACTGAATATACAGATTGTCTCCAACTTACAAATGAGTTCTGTTCCGTATGCAGTTTTTGGCCACATGATGGCAATGTGGTTAAAGGCTGCAGATATTGAGTTAAGTGGATTGGAATGATTTACATTGTATATTTGTGTCAAAGGCGTATAAGACCCATTTGCCCGACTTAAGAACAAATCTGACTTATAACAAATCCGACACTACAGTTACTTAATATATTCAGGAAAAATTTAACTCCTATACACTCACTAGCCCACTTAATTCACTCATTTAGACTAGTTACAAATTCACTTCCACTTATTAGTTGCTAAACTTACTATACGTAACCACTACATTCAGTCTCTCCCTGCGCTTACTCACAGTCTTCACTCATGATACTGTACGTTACTCATTTACTACACTCAAAATACTCAGCGTGTAAGTGGTGACACACCAAGCTACTATGATTTGGATTACAGCTTATAATCAAAATACAAAAATATGTTCTACATCAGTGCTTTTGCATATATCAGTATCATAGCATGCTTATGATGCTTTATCCCAATGTGGTGTGATGTTAAAAATAGGACTGTGAAATATTACGTCTAAAGTTCTAAATCTCTTACATCTAAAGTTCTTATTGTAAAAAAATTTTTTTGGTAACTGGGATTTAGTTTACTATGCTTAGCAGAAAATTGGAATTGAGTGAATTGAGCGTAATCATATGACGATATGACAAAAACATCCAGTTGCAGGGAAAATACAACCCAGTAGATCCAACTCACTCTGCCTGTAGTAAATTTTAATCACTGAGGAAACTCAGTAACATTCTATTATAGACACCCACTGATATCTAATCCAGTCCAAATAGGGCTTTCATCATAACATATTTGCATTTCACCATGCTATGGCATCAAGCATTCATTCACATCAGCTATTGAACAAAAAAAGAAATCTACCAAAGTTGTTGAGCTTGATTAGATATCACAGAGCCACAGACCCCAATCAAGTGACGAAATAAAGTCAATTCTCTGCTAATCTCTAGATCCACTTTAAATGGAAATAATTTCATACCATAGTATAGCAATCACAAACTGACCTTTAAAAAATCATTTGATTGCAAATGTAAAATGTAATTATATATATTAAATAAAAAAAAATACTTTTCAATTTTATTGGTCACACACACACACACACACATTATATATATATATATATATATATAGAAGTTTTTGGCTAAATTTCAGTCCAGGCCCTGTACCTGAACGGTTTCAGAGTCTGTTGAATGTCTGTTTCATAAACCACACAGTGACCTACTGTATGAATCATTCAACCATGAAAAACAATTCAAAGACAATGATGCTGTCAATGGAGCTCTCACAACAACCTCTTCATTACGTTCATATAAGTCTCGTCCGGTGTTTACAACGTTATATGCAGCAAGTTATCAGCATCATGTTTAGAGAATCTAGAATAAAACAAATTATAATGATCCACCAGATGCAATGACGTGTGTGATAAGAGCATCGGTTCGATCTCATTGGACATGGTGAACATACAGTATGATCATGTGTGTGATATGAAATTAGTCACATGATGGACACATTGAGATGCTGACGTGCCTGTGAAGTTGTATGAACTTGACAGATGCACATTTTTCCATGTTGACCTGGTTCCCGCTGCATTCTTCTACGTATATTTTAAAGATGAGGTTAAGGTTATTTACCCTTGATAACTGTGTTGTTTGCTTGATCTTGAAAATTACTGTTTCGTTCTGTTTCAGTGTTTCATTGCCAGTAGAAATGCCCGCCTTTTGAAAATTTTTTTAAGAAAGATTACAAAAGAAACATTCAGAATTCTGTCTGTTCTTGCTCTTGGCGGCTTTTGTACAGGGTGTTTGAAAGTTTTAATCATTGTTGCCTTTGTTCGTAAGTTTTTTAATCTTATTGCCTAAATTTTAAATACTGTATCAACAACTATCAACACATACACTTGTGAGACACATATGGAATTAGGTAATTACGTAACAAGAAAAACAGCAGTTAGTTGTTATTTTAAGACACATCGGCCTTTCTGTAATAGTTCTTGCAAGAACAGTATTGTCAAGTGCATTTGCAAAATCCGTCAAGCACCATAATGAAACTGGCTCTCATGAAGGCCGTCCCAGGAGGACGAGACCAAAACCTACCTCTGCTGCAGACGAGAAGTTCATTTAGAGTTATCAGCCTGAAAAATGACCAACTAACAGCACCTCAGATTAGAGGCGTTATGAAGTCTTTACAGAGCAGAAGTAGCAGAAACATCTCAATATCCATCTGTTCAAAGGAGATTAATGCATTTTTTGGATGCCGTTTTAAAAATATATTTGTCCACATGAAAACGCAAAACGCCCTAATAAGTGCTGTTAGGAGCTCCCTAATCACCAGGGGCCCAATCAGGAACCAGACTCAACAGGGAACCAATCCTCATCTGGGTGACACTGTAGCAGGTATTGATCTGCATTCATACTGTGTGAGACTATACAGTAACAGGATATGTGTTCAAGTTAAAATTTATATAATGTTCATTTGTGCATCATTATTATATTGTAGTTCAACCAGACATAGAACATGCAACAGCATTTCACACACATTGGGCGTATCACATCCAGTACGTAGCTCTTGTACACAAAGTTTGTGCATCTACAGTATGAAGTGTTGAAACACGATCTTTCTGCTTAATTTATTTTTGAAAATATTACTGTGAATGCATCATGGTGGTTTCTAGTTTTGTTAGGGGAGTTGGTATTGCATCAGACAAGTGCTAGTAAAAGCAGGAGCATGAGGGAAATAGTGAAACTTCAACGTTTTCCAAAAATCCACTGAATACAGTACATTTTGTTCACTCACAATAGCTGCTGTTTGACACAGAAACTCCGCTCCATTCTTTTCAAAGGTAACGTGCTGGTTCATTTTTTTTTTTTACAGCAGTGATTCCATTAGTAAGCACACACGCGTGCTGTACAAACACACTTACAAACACAAAATAAAATATGTTTCACACACACACACGGTCACAGCGTTATATCAAACAGTACACGCATGCACAGATGTTGATTATACCAGTAAAAGACGAGCACTAAGACCCAGCAGGGGAGACGATTACCTACAATTCCGCATCGCAAGAGAGAGAAAAACCGTTGGCTCAGTTGTGATCACGTGACGCTCGGCGTCAAAACAAGAAGCGCATGCGTGATACATGATGCTCTGTAAACCAAGACAATGCTCGTTTTTTAAGTCGAAATTTATTAAAAATCTTTGCTCGTCTTGCAGAACACTCGTAAACCGTGTTACTCGTAATTCGAGGTTCCACTGTATTATGAAATTGACAGATGCACATTTGTCCATTTTGACTCCATTTTGACTTTAAGATGAGGTGGAGACTTCAAGGTCTTGATATGTGATGGGGCAGATGGTGTTTCTATTAATTTGTGCACAGTGTGTATTGTTTGCTTGACCTTAAAAATGTAGTCTTCTATAGTGTTTCATAGTGTTTAATTCCAAGTAGTTCCTTTAAAAAAATTGTTTCGGAGAGATAACAAAGATAACAAAAGAAACATTCAGCATTCTCTGTCTGTTCTTGCTCTCGATGTCTTTTGCTGGTATGTGCAGGGTGTTTTTGAAGTTTTAATCATTGTTGCATTTGTTGGTTAGTTTTTAAACCTTATATGGCCCAAAGTTAAGATATAAACAGTTATCAAGTTCATAGCACCATAGTTAATAAGTTCATAAGGGGGAGAACTTGCACATCAGATATATTTAAAGGAGGAAAGATAATCTGGTGAAACTCAGCGCTGGTACTCAGTTAAATCTCTTTTCTCATTTACTTGACTCTTCAACACTGAAGGTGAGAACATCATTCTAATGGAGCTTTGAAGTTATTTAAAAAAATTTCTGATATGCTTATAACAATTACATTTTAGATTTTCTATGTAGTGATTCTAACAGAAAATATTTTTGCAAATACTTAAAAGTAATTTTTTTATTATTCTGTACATTTTTACATTGTACTACAGCATAATGAAAATTCTACTGGTGACTTTGATTCTTACCTTGATCCTGACACCTGGTGAGTTTCAATAGGTTTTCTGTGCAGTTTAAAATCAGTTGTTTTACCTTTATCAAGCATGTCAGTAATTGTAATAAAAAAATTATTTAAAGTGAATTTAATTAAGTAAAATCAAATGAAAACATGAAAGCAGGGACAAGGACATCTACTTAATCCTGTAGCCAGTGGATTTTAAATCTGCGCAGATTTGTCAAATATTTTTTTGTGGCTTTTGCTCTTTACTCTTTTACAGGTGTTTCTGCTCTACACTGCTACAGTGGGAGCCACGTCAAACAGCCGCCTGGAGCATGACTGCTCCGTGGCAGTTCCATGAAGGCTTCGTGCATGGAATGTGATCCCCCGCGATGACGCAGTTAACGATGCCCCGCCCCATAAACGCCCCCATGCGCTTTCTAAAAAGATGGTTGCAATGCCGTATAATTCCGCCAGATGGAGCATTGACTGGCACAGTTAACTGCAGTGTCCAGGAAACCCAATACCGTATCTTTAATATACAGACAGTTCTTGTATTGTCAACATAGTTTCATAAATAGATGAAAAAACAACAACAAACCGATTAATAAAACAGATTTGTTAAATCACTCAATACATAACCCATGATGATTATGCTATTTATTATTTAATAATGAATTAATAAAATTAGTTAGTGAAATATTTTTAAGACATCCTGAAATGATCCTTAAAGACACGGTAACGGCTGTAATTTGTCTATACCGATCATTGTAGGTGCGGAATAAAAACGCAGGCTACGTACAGTATTTTATATTACTGTGTATTTTACCCCGTTCCATTTAATATACTGATAGATAATATTTTGCTGCAAAGTAAAGCTCAAACGTCTGCTTGGGTTTGTTTTCGTTATATTTTTGATGATGTTTTCGCTGATTTTTTCACTGATAGTCTACAAGTGGCATAAGAGGCAATTAATGGCGCATGCAACCTGAAATAAATATCTGCCCATATGGATCAGTATTTCTTTAGTCATTTAATCATGCATAATGCTCCCCCGTCAAAAGATCTGATGGGGCATTAATCACTTATCACAACTGTGAATGGATGCGGCAGCAGACACATTAAATCCCCATAAACACTTGGAGACAATAGTAAAAAAAAGTTCCAGAGGGTTAGCGCCTGTTATACTATTGTATTTTTACTGATTTTTTTTTTTTACTGCTTATATTTCGTTGGGTTTTACGCAATTTCATGTGTGTGTGTGTGTGTGTGTGTGTGCGTGCGCGCACGAGAGAGAGGATACTCTGACAAGACCAACCTCCGTGTGGCTCCCGTAGCGCAATCGGTTAGTGCGTGACACTTATAAAGCAGTCCAGGTGAAGCAGTGCCGAGTTCGAGTCTCACCTAAAGCACCCAAAGCATTTTACTGCATATCGCGCTGTGTATGTGACAAATCAAATTTGAATTTGAAAGTAAAGCTTAAAATGTAACGTCTGCTTTGGTTTGTTTTCGTTATATTTTTGATGTTTTCGCTGAAAGTCAAATTGGCATAACAAATTGATTAATGGCGCATAATATCTGGAACAAATCTCTGTCCATACGGATCAGTGTGTCTTTAGTCATTTAACCAGCATAATGTCCCACATTAAAGATCTGATGGGGCATCAATCACTTATCACAACGGTGTATAGATGCAGCAGCAGAGACAGATTTAATCCCCATAAACATTCACACTTGAAAACAAAACTAACAGAAGTAAACAGTTCTAGAGTGTTAGTGCCTGTTATCACAGGACAGGAATCACCTACAGGATACTACTGTATTTTACTGCTCATATTTTTTACCCTAGTTTCATTTGGTTTTACGCGATTTCATGTATTATTTGTGTGTGTCTGTGTGTGTACAGTGTGTCTGTGTGTGTGTGTGTGTGAGTGCGAGAGAGGGCTTTCATGCTGATTTATCCAAGGTTACTAAAACCTGGCTTACTACCTATAAAAAATATTTCAATTTAACTCATGGGTCTCAATCACAGATTACATGACAAATTATATACTCTGAAACGTTCATTTGAACATTTAAAAATATATACAAAAACACGAATACTAATGTTATCATGGTGTAAATTATTAACATTAGGTTAGGTCCTGCCCTTAATTAATTCATATTATAATTACTTTTACATAGTATAGTTACTGGACTGACATGACCAAAAACTAGCTATTTCATTTAGCCTTTCTAAAATCAACCCATATATCATTTATAATCAGAAAACATAAAACATATTATGATCTGTTCAACAGCCCATCTGTTTTAATTTAGTTTGTATTTTTTATTATTCATAAGACAACCTTTCAGTTTTGTAAATATTTTAGTTATAGTGTGTTAAGTCTTACTTTAGGTTAAACGTTTTTGAGAATTTTACCATCCAGCTTAGATAAATGTTATGTCATTGATTGATAAAATCTGGATTAAGGATATTTTATTATATATATATATATATATATATATATATATATTTTTTTTTTTTTTTTTTTTAGTTTCCCCCTGAGGGATTGCCACCTTATTGTGGTCAGGGGGTTTGCGTGCCTCAACACAATTCAGCAAATACAATACTGTTACTATACAGTAAGGCCAGGTAAAAACAGTGCTTGAACATGATGCCCCCCTCCCCCCACCCCGTGTTGTCTGGTCTAGAACGGCGCTGCCTCTGACCGTCTTTTGTCTTGTAAATGAGTATTCTCACTCACCTTCCAATCCCCCCAGCGCACACACTCTGTTTGTACTGTAAACTGTAACTGTGTTTGCTAGGGCACTTGGTTATACACAGTACTTTAATGTATGGAACACTTACTTAACTTACTGGTTTGGTTTAAATATCGCTTATTACCTTATTCAGCAAAATAAATTCATTATTAACGTATTGAAGTATTTTAGTTAAGGACAAAAACTGTGCTTGTGTTTAGAACTGCTGAACAGCCGAAAACACACACACACCCATCCCCCCGCCAAAAACACACACACACACACAGAGCAATTAACACCATGTCATACTCAGGAGTGGAAGGTGAGAAACCTCAATGGAGAATACCAAGTTTGTCGTTGCTCTTTTGGAGTTCTTAAAACCCAAAACATTTATTTATACTGAGAAAAAATTATTATGGGTCACAATCACAAACACATATAATCAAGTGTTTAACTGGTTTCATTTGTTTCTATGATCAATAATTATTATTATTATTTTCAGCCCAACTCTTTGACTATTTAAAACAAAGTTGTGTCCCATTTTTTGCCCATTGAAGTTGTTGGTTCAACTAAACAATTTTTAAATACCCAAACAATCCCCCAAAATTAAAACACGCAAAACATGACTTTAACAATTCAATTTATTCTTCCAAAACTAGTCAAAGTTAAAACAGTAATTTATATAAAACAGATGAATACATGTTGTCTTTTTGCTTAAAGTTCATTAAACTACCCGGATACACCAGCTGCTTATAAGTCTCTATCTATAGTCCTTTTACATTAAAATATTAATTTTTCAAATATCAAAACTATTAAACATGGAACAGTTGAAGTCTTTGTTTCCCCCAAAGTACTGTATCAGACATTTTGCAGTTCTATGTTCAGAATATACAGTAGACCTGATCAAACATCATTCTAAAGCTGTCGGACTGTGACGTCATCCCTCCTACAGCTCCCTCAACAGCTTGTTCAGGCTCCTCCAGTCCTGTAGCTCCAAAAGTCCAGCCGTCAGCCGTCTGACCCCCCAATCCTCCACAGCGGAGCTCTGCTTAAAGACAACAGGAGAATTTAGTCAAGACAGATAAACTTCACAGAACATCTAGTTCTAATAAAAATAATATATATTAATAAACCTATTTACCACAGAGTGTGTAAAATACTGTTTTGGGGATTCTGTAATGTAAATAATCTGCCTGTGCTAATGTTAACCAGTGAACAGTGTTAGTGTTAACCAGTGAACAGTGTTAGTGTTAACCAGTGAACAGTGTTAGTGTTAACCAGTGAACAGTGTTAGTGTTAACCAGTGAACAGTGTTAGTGTTAACCAGTGTACAGTGTTAGTGTTAACCAGTGTACAGTGTTAGTGTTAACCAGTGACTGTCTGTATTATCGTCTGCATTAAATTAACCGGGAATTTACTTAATGCGCTTTTCATACAAATAAGTTAAGCGATATAACACTCGTATATGAGCATTAGTTCATCTCTGAAGCCAAACTATAACTTACTGAAGCCCCTCACACACACACACACACACACATACACACACCCCCACACCTCCCCCTCCTCCTCCTTAACTGATAAACACTTCTGTGTTGTTATTCAGCTCTTTAACTAAGCGCTCGCGCTACCGCGGAAAGTGTATAAAATATAAACCTGGTTATGAGCGTTACTAGCTCCTGTACAGCTCCCCTCAGTCTGTGTCCCTCATCAACTGCATCACATTATATTACAGTCACAGAACTAACCTGCAGATTAACTCTTAACCAGAGAATAAATAAGCGCTGAATGTATCCAGACAACACGCGGTGAGATTCTCTCAGTATTTACAGAGAACACAAACACTCTTCATCGGGTAGTGCAGCTTCTGTAATAGGGACATTAATAGTATTGTCGAAGCTTGAGCATGTTTTTGAGGTAAAGTGGAGTGACATTGTGAGTGTGTGACACTGACAGTAAGCTGTAATATTAACTCCAGACTTGGTAAACAGAACATTAAGTTCTCTAAAGTCACATCTGACCGCTGCTGGTGCTGCCAGTGATATTTAAAACGGCCAATAAAAAAACTAAACTGGGAAATAAACTGTAAACTACCACGAACACATTTTATAAAATAAAACATCACTTACCACGAATAGTCCGTTAAGCCGCCATCTTCATCTCTGTAGTTTGGCAGCGTCAGTTCGGCGGGGGTGGAGGCGGGTTGTTAAAATCACGTGATTGCAACTCAGCGCAGCTGGCTTGTTTTAATGTGTTCTTGAGAACGAAGCGCCATCTAGTGGTGGCACCAGGTAAATGAATAAATAGGGCTTGAATGGGCGTGTTTACTGTGAAATCTTGACACGCCTTTCGGCCAGAAAAGGGAGGGGGGACTACGGCGTGCAAAGGCCATTCACACGCCATTCACACTTCAGCCACACTGTCGCGGCTATTTGGTGTGGCTCCCACTGTACACCTGTCATTCTGAGAATAATGCCAAATGTCCTATTTCAATTAAATCCTGCAATAGCAGGAAGCAAAATTTGAATGCCTGTATGACTTCCAAGGCAAAGGTTCCACCGTGTATGTACTAATCTTGGTTTTCTTGATGATCATTTCACCCAACAGACTGCCAGTAAATCATAGCAGCACATTTAAAAATTTCTAGTAAAAAAAAAAACACCTTGAGAGTAAAAATCTTTTTCAAAAATGACAGCTGAGTCAGGATAAATGGGGCTTGTGTGCATTATTTTGGGCTTTTTATCTTAGCACAATATACAGTACAGTCAGTATATCCTAGTGTATCGTGTTGTAAAACATCTCACAGTACACACCCCTAATAAACTAGGCCCACCACTGCTACAACTTGATGCATGTTAATTATATCAGATTGTGCAAATGAACTTACATTGACTGCTAAATGTTCTTTATCTCCTTAGATACCCTACTCAAGCAATGCATTACCATGACAGACTGTCTTCGTCTACAGAAAAAGCCTGAATTGGATGTCAAATGCTGTTCTAATCACTTATGCAATTAGCTTTTTAAACACAGAAACAGTAACAACAGAAGTCTATTTTGTTCACTTTGCAGCTCTGTTATATAATTCTTACAAATATATTGACTCAGAGTTGAATGCATTTTATGCCTTGTTTGCCTAAAACATGGTAGTTCTAAGATTAAAAAAGGATTTGATACTGGCTTTCAAATTAAATATAGTGTTGTAGACACCGTCATGCGGCAGAGGAAATTTGCAAAAATGAATAAAAGTAAAAATTTTTAGTCTCATTTCGTGGTCCTAAAAATTGTTTATTTGGTGTGCCCCATAAAAGGATGAGTTTGCTTCTGATTCTGGGTTCTCTCATTGTTTTTTCTTTATTTTATACGGTATCAGATTTCCTTACCATTGACACATTTCTGCTAGATTTATGTAAGAATGCTTTGTGTCAGTTCATGAGAAGCATTTTATCAGACACTTCTCTTATGCTAAACAAAAAGTCTATCTATTCAGTGGATGTCCAGAGCTGAGTCAAGATTTCCACATTCTGTTATGATTAACACTCACCTTAAAATGGAATCATCATTTGACACACAAAACAATACTCTCTGATGTGCACTGTAAAAACTCCAACTAGACAAATGTTGAATGAATTGATATTGTATGGAATTGTACTTGGCTAAAACAAGGTGATAACAGCGCCTTCTCCTCCCTCCTCTCTCCCAGCTATTCCTTCTTGAGTATGCTGCGAGTGTCCCGTCAGGATGGAGGACTGGCTGTGGTTTTCAAACAAAAATTCAGCTGCCGTTTACTCCCATATAAAAGCTTCAAAAGCTTTGAGCTAGAACTGGTTTTGATTCAGTTTGCATGTCCTGTACTGTGTGCTATTATTTATCGTCCACCTAAATAAAATAAGGACTTTATCTCTGAGTTTTCAGAGTTACTTTCTGAATTAATGCCAAAATATGACTGTTTACTCACTTGTGGAGATTTTAATATTCATGTCTGTTCATGAATTCACTGTCCATCCAGCCAACTGGTAAATGGTCTTTTAAACTCCTTTGACCTGTCCCAATTAGTAAATGACCCTACACATCAGTATGGCCACACACTGGATCTTGTAATTTCACATGGACTTCCAGGATCCATCTCAGAAATAATTTATATCTGTATTTCGGACCACTTCCATGTTAACTTTGAATTTACTGTTTCACTATCTACTATGACATCTTTTACTCCAGCCTGCCGCCGGCGCACCATTACTGTACATCCACCATAGCTGGAGAGTTTGCTGATGGGTTTATGAACATGAACTAGTTTTTACATCCAGGATGAGCTAGCTTCGCCCCTGTGCCCAGAGAATTTTATCTCCACCGTCTACTCCACCTGCTCAGGGATTTTGGACTCCATTGCTCCTTACAAGGACAGACCCATAAAAACCAAACCTGACCCTTTGCTTAATGATATTACGCGTGCCCTTAGGCAGCACTGCAGACAAGCCGAATGCAGGTGGAAGAAGGACAAATTACAAGTATCACTGGGTATACTGCGTGACAGTCTTTCTGATTATCAAAATGGAGTTAAAGAGCTGTGTGAAGTGTCTGTACTCATCCTACAAATCCATTGTGCAATGTTCTGAAACTTGTATAAAGGTCATTCTGTGATGAATTTCTTAATCATTTTGTAGATACCGTAAGATAGCCTCTGTTAGTCAGAATATTAACACTACCTCTAATGGTCTTGATATATGTCTTCTTCTTCTACACCCTCATCTGTGTTTAACAGGTTTGAGCCAGTGCCCCTATTTCTTCTCTCTGAAGTGGTCCAGCAGTTATCCCCAACTACCTGTAACTGTCCTCTGGACATTATTCAATCTAGGGTGTTTTTAGAACAGGGAAGCAGGTTTTTAACACAGTGGGTCCATGTCTTCTCTCTTTAATTAACTGTTGCCTCAGTTCAGGGTTTGTACCAGATGTCTTCAAGCATGCTGTGGTGAGGCCTCTTCTCAAGAAATCCAATCTTGATCCTGCAGCATTGTCAAATTTTAGGCCAGTCTTTAAAAAAAATTAAAAATCATGTTCTAGGGAAATTCCAATCTGGCTTTAGAACACACCACAAGCACTGAATCTACTGACACGTCTGGCATAAGAAGTTGGCCTTCAAGGTCCCGTACTACGATGGTTTAGGTCATACAGTATTTAACAAATAGGATTTTCTCTGTCGTTATTGGTGATCTCTCTTCCTCCTCGGCCCCTTTGACCTCTGGTGTTCCACAGCGTACCATTTTGGGCCCTCTTTTATTTTCCTTGTACATGCTGCCATTAGGGTCGATTATTTCAAAGCACAACATTTCTTTTCATCTGTATGCAGGTGATTTACAAATCTATCTGCCAGTTGTGCCAAATTCATCTGATGCACTTAAATTGATCCACAGTTGTCTGCATGACATCAAACTTTGGCTGTCACAAAATTGTCTCTGTGTGAATGAGAGTAAAACAGAATGTATTATGTTTGGCACCTCCAATTTTTCTAGTTTTATCACTGCTGTTCTTGATTCTCCGGTTCCTCATTTTAGCCTAACAGTCAAAAATTTGGGGGTGACTTTAGACAGCAGTTTAAACTTTCAGACACTCTGTTTTCAGAGTAGGCTTTTTTTTTTTTCATCTTTGCCTCCTCGCATACTGTACTGTAGGTCAAACCCTTTTTGAATCGACGCAACCCTGAGAAAACCATTCACGCTTTTATTAGTTCGCGGCTAGACTACTGCAACGAACTTTATGTTGGAATCACTCAAGCTCGTTTACATTGTCTGCAACTTGTGCAGAATGCTGCGGCTCGTATGCTGACCAATAATCGTAAATATGATCACATCACACCAATCCTGTATTCCCTCCACTGGCTTCCGGTACAGTTCCTGGATTCAGTTTAAACTTTGATGTTTGTTTTTAATGCGATTAATGGTCTTCCTACTTGTGTGAGACAGTAAGCTTTTACATTCTGCTAACCAAAACCTGATAGTGGGCCCTCGGTCAAGGTGCAAACAATGGGGTGATCGCTCCTTTGCAGTGGCTGGTCCTAAACTCTGGAACACAATTCCACCTTACATAACATTACGGACTTTCCTCTGTTTAAAGCAAAACTAAAGACTTACTTATTTAGAATGGCTTTTAATATTTTACAATTTTTTTTTTTTATCATTTTATTTATTATTATTATTATTATTTCATTTTTCGTTTATTTATTTATGTGTTTTATTTTGTTTTTCTATTTTTATTGCCACTTTATTGTCATTTTTAGTGCTGTGAAGCACTTTGACTCAAGAGGTTGTTGTAAAGTGCTATATAAATGAATGTTGATTTGATTTGATTTGTATTGTTGGCCTAACCTCGTACAGTGGAATTTGTTGAGGCAATAGATGCATTATGTACTAGAAATCTTTGAAGACACAGACTGGATAAACTAAAAAAATCAAGTTGAGTCAGCAATTTATCTTTCCTGAGATGCAATCGTGAAAAAAACTTTTGAGGTTGTAGTATTCCTTGAAGGCCTGGGTGACTATGTACAGTAGCAGCTTTAGGAGATATGTTTGGTCAGGTCTATGCTCTCAACAAATTCCAAAAGTACAGACACCTATGAAGCCATCCAAATGATTATTATTGGATTTGGGGAGACATGCTCCCTTCGATTCACATGTAGAGAAACAAACATGTGTCAACTAAACAATATTTTGTTTGCGCAGCAAATTCCTTTAAACTTAAAAAAAGCTATGCAACTTGTTACTAAACTTTATATGTTTATTTTATTACTTTATTCAGATTTATTTTTTACAGTATGTTATGCGATATCTGTAGGTTTGTCAAATTAATGTGAAAATTTTAACCCAACTAACAAGAGTTCTATAAAGGTGGTGTATATTTCAACCACAAAGGTCATTCATACTGTATGGATCTTGAAGATTTTACTTAATATTACATTTTCATAAATGTACTATGTCCCTGTACCTGAGCAGTCTCAGAGGAATGTTGCTTTTGTTGTTTTAAACCACACAATGACCTTTGAATTATTCAAGCATAAAAAAAATCTAACTAAAAGCATTGTTGCTACAGTATGTCAGTGGAGTTCTCACATTGACCTCTTCAGGCTTGTGCTACTGTACTTTGTAGAAGACCGCATTAAGTTCATGTAAGGTTCTTCTGGTGTTTATCACATGCAATGCACCAGGTGCAATGACATAGTAATTGTGTGATAATAAGCCCCTTGATTTGCGTGATAGGACATTAGTAACATGGTAGACATGATGGATGCATTGAGAAACTGACAGGGACGTGACTGTGCAGTAGTATGAACTTGACATATACACATCTTGACCCTGTTTCTTCTGCTCAGTAGTGTTTCTGTTAATTTGGTCTTTGATAACAGTGTGTTTTGTTTGCGTGACCTGAAATTTTGTGTTTTATTGTGTTTTATAGTATTTCATTGCCAGATATGCCATCCTTTGAAAATGGTTCAGGAAATATAACAAAAATGAAACATTCTGGATTCTGGAGTCTGTTCTTTTTCTGGTATGTGAAGAATAATAATAAAAAATAATAATAATCTGTTTCAGCAACCCAAAAAAACACCCCAAGATATAGATTTTGGAACAATATTTTATGATTCCTCTTGTGAAAAGTGGATCTGTTTTCCTCTAGATGCCCTCCTTGATCATGTGTAGCACAGCACTGTATTCTTTCTAATCTGTTCCTATATGATGTATTGCCCCATCAGTCGTTTTTAACTTTCGCCAGACTTTCCAAACCACAAGGAAAATCCTGGTGATGCAAGGGGGTCAGCTGACCATATTTATAAACGCACATGTTTATGCGTGTATGACCAGTCGCAATTAAGACTGTGAATCCTTCCGTCTATTTGCGGATACATCCAAATCGGATTACTCACCACTGAGACTGTATCACAGGACAGCGTTTTTTCCCCATTATTGTGCACCCAGATTGACTCATAAATCCAAAGAGGCTGATACAACACTCCTGCATCCCACACGCACACACTCACACAGTATACAGGATTTGGGACTTTACATTCATTCACATACTGTACACACCAAAATATTTTGTATATAAGTTTAAATAGTCATGTTTTTGTGCACTGCAGTGTATAATACGTCATGATAAACACATTTGAGTGTGGTATATTGAGTGCTGTTTTTTTTACCGTCTATCGGAAGTACTTGAAATTTCAAGAAGATGATCACTGACACCTACTAAAGGGCAGGTAGGCCACAGAAGGCTGTTGCTGAAAGCGTTGGCTGTTTGCATAGTGTATGGATACAGAATGAATAGGTCATGGAAAGTTGAATGGATGGGAAAAGAGGGCAAGGCAAGGCAAGTTTATTTGTATAGCACATTTCATACATAATGGTAATTCAAAGTCCTTTACTGTACATAAAGGAAAAGAAAATTATCATGAAATTAAATAGAAAATAATAGGAATAAAACTTTTTAAGGAAAACTTTTAACAGCAACAAAACTGCAATAAAACTTTAAACTACATGTAATAAAACTTTAAACTAATAAAAATTTTTAATTTAAAATAAAATAGAAAACTAATTAAAAATTTAATTTAAAATACAAATAAAACAGTTTAAAATATTAGGTAAACATAAAATAATGCAGTCAGTTCGGAGGTAGCACAGTGCTCATTCAATAAATGCACAGCTAAACAGATGAGTTTTAAGTCTAGATTTAAATGTGAATAATGTTTTAGCACATCTGATCTCTTCTGGAAACTGGTTCCAACTGCGGGCAGCATAATAGCTAAAAGCTGACTCCCCTTGTTTTGTGTGAACCCCAGTGAAAAAATAATACACTTTAGTGTTGTCATGCACACTCAATCTGCGCCCGGCACTAGGACCCGGAAGTAAGGCGGGCGCCAAACCAGGAAGTATAAAAGAGGTAAACAAACGATGGCTTACCACTCAGTCATTGAGTTCGCCCGATGCCATTTCGGAATCGTTCGTCAAACTGTGAGTACTCACTTTCTTGGTTTTGTTTCCTGTTTGAGTGTGTGTTTATAGGACGCGGGTTTGATTTGTGTCTTTCCCTTGCTCTTTCTATCGTGAGAGTCCTTAGACTAAATAGCGTGATTATCCTGCCTACTCGTGCACTTCCGCGTTTGGGTTTACCAATCACGCAACAAAGGGCTAACCGCTAAGCTACGTCTTCTGCTCATCTCCGGTTAGTTCGTGACAGAATGACTGAGTGCAGTTAACCCAGCGGATTACGCTCACCTCTGCGACGTGGTAGATGGACACGTTCGTTTGATTGATAGGCTGAACGCCGAGATCGCGACTCTCCGCAGTAGCGTCCAAGACCTTGCGGCCTTGCGGCGCGAGGTGGCGGAGCTGCGGCGCGAGGTCGCGGATCTTCGGCGCGAAGCTGTCAGTCCTCCGGCTGGTCTATCTCCCGTCGCGGTTGCTGCCGTGCCGCCATCTTCACCTTCACCTGATGTATTTTTATCACTACCGGACAAATGGGATGGCACAGATGGGAGATGTAGCGTTTTTCTAACCGCACTGGATCTTGTGTTTGAGTTTAATTCCACCAGATACTCCACAGACCGACTGCGCATCGCTCTCCTCGTCTCATTGCTATCCGGGCAGGCAGCTGAGTGGGCCACGGCGGTTCTTCACTCCGATTCAGACACGGCACATTCCTATAATGAATTTACCAAACAACTGAGACTCACCTTTGAACATCCAGCAGGTGAGGTGGAGACCGACACCAGATTATACCATCTGCGGCAGGCAGGTTCGTCCGTGAGCCGTTACACGGCGGAGTTCCGTACTCTCGCCGTCCAAACCACCTGGGGTGACACCGCTCTCCGGACAACCTACTACGAGGGACTGGCGTCATATATTAAAGACGAGCTCGTGGGACGAGAGCTACCTGCGACGCTGGAGGGTCTCGTTCAGCTAGCTCTCCGGATCGACCAACACCGAATCTCTCGTCCTAAACCAGCCCCACGAAACCTGACACCTGCCGTTTCATCATCTCCATATACCACATCACGACCATCCACCACCCCCTCTCACGTTCCCGCACCTGAAGCACGACCCACATTCAACTCCACCGTCTCTGGTGCTGTCGGTTCTCCACCACCCGCCGTGGTTAACACGGGAGCCGGGGAACCCATGCAATTAGGGCGCGCCTCCTTGACCGCTGCAGAACGGGAGCGACGATTTAAGGAGGGGCTCTGCGCGTACTGTGGGTCCAGCGCACATCACCGAGCCATCTGCCCCCGTCGTCCGGAAAACGCTCAGACCCGGTGAGGAACGAGGGCAACTCACCGGGTCATTTCCAACTCTCCTCAGTCACCACCCCGACCTCCCGTCTCGCGGTCCAAGTAAGTCTCCAGTTTGGCCACAAACGAGTCAGAAGTGCTGCATTTATCGATTCCGGTGCCGCAGGGAACTTCATTGACTCTACCTATGCCAAAGAATTGGGGATAAAACTCGAGGCGTTATCCCAGCCGGTTCGGATCACATCTGTTGACGGTCGGCCCTTAGCCTCCAGCCCCATCACCTCTCAGACCCAGCCCATCACCCTAATCATCAACAACCATCAGGAACGGATCCAGCTTCATCTCACCTCCATCACATCACCACCCATCATTCTCGGGTACCCATGGCTGCTTCAGCATGACCCCCTCATCTCCTGGGCCCAGAACCGGATCCTTCAGTGGGGGCCGACCTGCTCCGAGCTCTGCCTACAAGCACCGGCTGGGACGTGCTCTAGGGAGTCCGAGGCCCCCGACGTCGACACCAACGCCATTCCTGCCATGTACCGGGACCTGGCTGAAGTGTTTTGCAGAAAACGAGCCACGCACCTTCCACCCCATCGCCCCTATGACCTGGCGATTGACCTCCAGCCGGGCTCGGTGCCCCCCCGCGGCCATCTCTACTCCCTCTCCAACACCGAGACGCAGGCGATGGAGGAGTATGTATCAAACGCTCTCCGCCAAGGCACCATCAGGCCCTCCTCATCGCCCGCCGCCGCGGGGTTCTTCTTTGTGAAGAAAAAAGGAGATGAACTTCGTCCATGTGTCGACTATCGGGGGCTGAATAACATCACCATCAAAAACCGACACCCACTGCCTCTTACCAACTCTGCCCTGGACGCCCTCTCCGGTGCCACCATTTTCACAAAGTTGGACCTTCGGAGCGCCTACAACTTGGTGCGCATCAGAGAGGGCGATGAGTGGAAGACGGCCTTCATTACACCCACGGGACACTATGAAAGTCTGGTAATACCATTTGGACTTTGCAATGCACCCGCCGCCTTCCAGCACCTCATCAATGACATTCTCAGGGACATGCTAGGGCGGTGGGTCTTTGCATATCTGGATGACATACTAATTTACTCACGAACTGTTGATGAACACATCCAGCATGTCAGAGCAGTTCTAAAGAGATTACACGCCCATCAAGTGTACTGTAAGTTGGAAAAGTGCGCTTTTCACGAGCGCTCCACCACGTTCCTGGGTTTTGTCATCTCGCCCCAGGGTGTGGCCATGGACCCGCAGAAACTTGAAGTTGTGCGTCATTGGCCCCTACCCAAGACCCTCAAGCAACTTCAACGGTTTCTCGGGTTTGCGAACTTCTATCGTCGCTTTATCCGGGACTACAGTACGATTGCCGCCCCCCTAACTGCTCTGACCCGACCCTCATCATCCCCTTTCACTCTCAACACCATCGCCATCTCAGCTTTCCAGAGACTCTGTCAACGCTTCACCACCGCTCCAATTCTTCTCCATCCAGACGCAAGCAAACCATTCGTTGTGGAGGTGGACGCCTCAGATGTGGGCGCTGGGGCTGTTCTCTCCCAGCGAGGTCCAGATCAGAAACTACACCCCTGTAGTTTCTTCTCCAAAAAATTTGATGCCACTCAGCAGCGATACGGGGTAGGGGACCGCGAGCTGCTGGCCATAAAGTGGGCTTTGGAGGAATGGCGTCACTGGCTCCAGGGCGCCAGGGAGCCATTCATTATCTGGACCAACCATCAAAACCTCATCACCATCCGTAGTCTAAAACAGCTCAATCCGAGGCAGGCGCGATGGGCACTATTCTTTGAACAGTACAACTTCCATCTGTCCTACCGCCCGGGGTCTAAGAACACCAAGGCCGACGCCCTCTCCCGACAGTATGAAGAAGACGTCACCCGGGCGGAACCCGCGCCTGTCCTCCCACCATCCAAAATCATTGCACCTATCCACTGGGATTTGGAGACCAGGGTCCGCCAGGCACAGGCAATGGAGAACGAACCGGCAGGTGCGCCGCCTGGACGTCTCTACGTGCCCCTAACGATGAGAACTGAAGTGATGCAATGGGGCCACACCTCACCCATCTCCGGACACCCAGGCACCCGACGCTCCCTACAATTCATCAAGCGAGCCTTCTGGTGGCCCTCCATGGCCCGGGACATCGGCGAGTTCGTCCAGGCGTGCCCAGTGTGCGCCAGGGCTAAAGACACCAATCAGCCGACCCCGGGGGAACTCCAACCACTCCCTATTCCCCGTCGGCCCTGGTCGCACATTGCCATCGATTTCATCACGGGCCTGCCGGATTCAGAAGGAAAGACTACCATATTGACCATCATCGACCGTTTCTCCAAAGCCGTGCACCTGGTGGCCCTATCCGGACTCCCGTCAGCCAAGGACACCGCGGAGCTGATATTAGAGCACGTAGTCCGCCTGCATGGGTTCCCCAAAGACATCGTCTCGGACAGAGGGCCCCAGTTCACTGCCCGGTTCTGGAAGGCCTTCTGCCGTCTGATCAATTCCACCTGCAGCCTATCTTCTGGGTACCATCCCCAGACCAATGGTCAGACGGAGCGGGCCAACCAACAACTGGAGCGCTATTTGAGATGCTTCGTTGCCGATCGCCAGCGCTCCTGGGCTCGCTACCTCTTATGGGCTGAGTTGTCTCACAACCTTCACGTCTCCTCTGCCACCAATCTCAGTCCGTTCGAGGTATGCCACGGTTTCCAACCTCCGATGTTCGAACACCAAGAACCGGAGGTTGACGTACCTTCAGCCCAACAGTTGGTCCGCAGGTGTCGGCGGCTCTGGACCCAAGCCAACCAAGCCATCCAACAAGCCAACACCCGCTATGCTGCTCAACATCGCCGCCGACACCCCCCGGGACGTTTGTATAACGTAGGTGACAAGGTCTGGCTATCTACAAAAAATCTTCATTTACACACAGAGTCAAAGAAGCTATCACCCAGGTTCATCGGACCATATCGCATCCACCTCAGAATCAACCCTGTCACCTACCGGCTCCAGCTGCCTGCGGCGCTCCGAATTCACCCGGTATTTCACACTTCACAGCTCAAACCCTTCACTACATCACCTATGGTTCCACCCACCCCCCCTGCTCCTCCTCCCCGAATCATCGACGGTGGTCCTGCCTATACCGTACGCAGGATCCTGGATTCGCGACCTCGGGGCAGAGGCATCCAATATCTAGTCGACTGGGAGGGTTATGGCCCCGAGGAGCGATCCTGGATTCCGGCCCGGTTCATCCTCGACCCTGAACTCATCAGAGACTACCGTCATAGGGTATCCTCCACCCCAGGACCGTCTGGAGCCGGTCCTGGACAGGGGGGTACTGTCATGCACACTCAATCTGCGCCCGGCACTAGGACCCGGAAGTAAGGCGGGCGCCAAACCAGGAAGTATAAAAGAGGTAAACAAACGATGGCTTACCACTCAGTCATTGAGTTCGCCCGATGCCATTTCGGAATCGTTCGTCAAACTGTGAGTACTCACTTTCTTGGTTTTGTTTCCTGTTTGAGTGTGTGTTTATAGGACGCGGGTTTGATTTGTGTCTTTCCCTTGCTCTTTCTATCGTGAGAGTCCTTAGACTAAATAGCGTGATTATCCTGCCTACTCGTGCACTTCCGCGTTTGGGTTTACCATTCACGCAACAAAGGGCTAACCGCTAAGCTACGTCTTCTGCTCATCTCCGGTTAGTTCGTGACAAGTGTATTACAAATATATTGAAATCCTTGATAATACATTGCAAATATACTAACAAAAAGTTGTACCATCAGTTAATATATAAAAAGTATACTAACATCATGCTTTTACCAAATTTTGGAATTAAACTTTAAATATACTTAAAAAATTATTGTATTATAATACTTGAATACTTGAATACAGTGAAAGGCTGGTCTAATTTCCAAAGTATACTTATTTAAACTTGTTTTTCAATATATTTTTGGTATATTTTTTAAAAATATGCTCGAAATAATCATTATACAAATGTACAGAAAGCATATATTAGAATACAAATTTTAATATATGGTAGTCTCAGTATATTATCAGTTAAATGTAAATGTACTTATTAATATGTACTTATATTGAGTGGACTACTCAATTATATCACTATTTCAAATATCACAAAAACAGCCTTTTTCCATCTTCGAAATATTGCTAAACTTAGGAACATCTTATCCGTATCTGATGCAGAAAAACTAGTTCATGCATTCATGACCTCCAGAATGGACTATTGTAATGCATTACTAGGTGGTTGTCCTGCATCCTCAATAAACAAGCTTCAGTTAATCCAAAATGCAGCTGCCAGGGTTCTCACTAGATCCAGAAAATATGATCGTATAACCCCAATATTATCATCCCTGCACTGGCTACCTGTTCAGTTTAGAATAAATTACAAAATAGTATTACTTACATACAAGGCCTTAAATGGTTTAGCTCCCACATACCTAACCAGTCTTCTGATACGCTACAATCCACCACGCGCCTTAAGATCACAAAACTCCGGACTTCTGGTAGTTCCCAGAATTTCAAAATCTACAAAGGGGGGTAGGGCTTTTTCATATTTAGCTCCAAAGCTTTGGAATAGCCTTCCAGACAGTGTTCGGGGAGCAGACACGGTTTCTCAGTTCAAAAGTAGACTCAAGACGCATCTTTTTAATCTGGCATACACATAACTCATCCCATAATCTCATACTCCAGTACACCTATACCGAATGGCAACTACGCTAATTCTCCCCATCTGTTCTGTATTTCTCTACCCATCCCGAGGCATCGGGAGATTTTGCCAGCTTCAGTAGACAAAGGCCGACCCTGCGAGGTTCCTGAGTCATCCAGAGAAGGACCAGCTCCAGCTGGATTCAGCTTTATGATGGTTGGAGCTACACATGCTGCTTCTGTGCTTCCAGTGATCCAGACCTCATCTGCCCTCTGTACCTACTGACTCGTCCCTATGCTGAACTGGTCTTCATGTCAATTTAAATAATTTCTGTCATATTGAATTTTCACCTGCACAACACACAAGATGTTATATCATTTCTATCTGTTATCGCCCAAATGAGGATGGGTTCCCTGTTGAGTCTGGTTCCTCTCAAGGTTTCTTCCTAATGCCATCTCAGGGAGTTTTTCCTTGCCACCGTCGCCGTCACCCTTGGCTTGCTCATCAGAGAAATTTCATTCATTCGTCTCATTATTATCTGCACATTTTTCTCACACATCCACACTTCCAATTATTTTCTTTTCTATAATTATTATTATTATTTGTTTGTATTTACTTATTTTCTATTATAATTTTATTTATTTATTTATTATTTTATATATAATTATTCTATATATAGTTTTTTTTTTTTTTTTTTGTTAAATTTCTTTAATTTTTGTGAAGCTGCTTTGAGACAATGACCATTGTTAAAAGCGCTATATAAATAAAATTGAATTGAATTGAATTGAAATACTCTCTCGTGCGCATGCTTTTAGAATCGCTTTTGCACGCTGAATCTCTCCCTCGCGCACGCGATCTCAAACTCGTTCCTGCGCGCTGAAAATCACTTTTGCCGTTCAAGATAATTTATGTTTTTACTGACACACAAACTGCAGCAGGTGTGTAAACTTTGCGACTATTCCAGCCAACCGGAGACTAGACGGCGCCCCACCAGCCAATCAGAGGCTGGAGGCGGGCAGATTCGGACTGTCCGTTCTCTGATTGGCTCCGCAGTTCTCCACTTCTAGTTTGAATTAACGGCTGAAGCTGCATTATCGCGTGCGTTAGTTCGTATCGTTATTATTTTATTTTCATCGGCATAAGGTAAATTTAACGGTTTTAAATTAAGTACATACTTTAATCTATAGTGTGTATTGTCTAATGTGTTGTTGTTAATGTGTTGTGTACTTTGCTTGTGGTATAATGGCTCTGTAGCTCTCGGCCTGTTTTCAGTCTCTGTGTAACAGAATCAACACACCAGGTTTAAACTAATACTGTACCCGTAGATTCTAATACTAATGTCTGTCTGTGTTCACACACCAGTTTATATTTTAGTTTGTGTGTTTGTGAGACAACCTGATGTTTTGTTGAGCACAAATAAACTATAATAGTGCTTTTTTGTAACCTTGTGCATATTAAATCTATTGAACTCATGAATAAAGTCTGCCTCATAATTACTGATGTACAGTAATGTGTTTCAAAAACATGTTATAGTGTAGAAAATACATTTAGCATTTGTAAATTATCCTAAACACTTAATGTACTGGTAACACATTTGCAGTACAGTATTGTGGGCGGGGCGGCGGCTTGCGACCGTCGTGCCTGGCGGCAGGTGTTCTTTTTGTGTTCACCCTGTTTGGGACGTGTGTTTAGGTTAGTGGCTTCGGCCAAGTTTGAGTATGTGTACATGTGTGCTATCTCTATGTGTGGATGTGCTGCATTCTGCTACCGTTCTCCAGTTCCAGCTAATACTGTAGCTGAATAGGTGTGTGTGCGCGCGCGCTGGTTAAATAAATTACTCCCAGTAATTACATTGTGTAGCCACCAAACTCACTCGTCCTCCAAGTTCCCTGCTAGCGTCGAAAAACGCTGCAGTAGTGTTAAAGGTTGTGTGTACTGTATGATACAATAAAGTATATTTGTGTTAACTATGAAGTGTACTTTTTTAGTATTTGTAATTGTCCAGAAGTATAACAGCATGCTACTGCTGCAATAAGAATATACTCATAGTACATTAATCATGTATTTGTAATACAGTAAAAATAGCTGTAATGTACTTATAATACATTAAATATATCCTTAAATTGTATTAATAATACTGTCAGGTATGTACGTTAGTACACACACAGCCATATACTTTAAGTGTACTAAAGTATACTTAAAGTTGTTCCACTTTAGCACACAAAAGTATACTTAATACACTTAAAATTGTGCTTTCGTACAATTTAATTACAACTTAAATACACTTAGTACAAAATTAGTTGTTCCAAAATAGCAAACTTCAAGTATACTAGTCATTAGTCTGGAGCAAGTACATTTAAGTATGCTTTGGCACGCTAGGATTTAATATACTTAGCATACTTTTTTTTTACTAGGGAACCCTTGGTACAGTATATCTAACTGACTCGATCTTAACGATCTGGGGTGCGTTTCCCGTACAACTATGTAGCTCTTTGCTTAACCACCATAGTACGATGTAACGTTGAAGAAAATAACTAACTAGTCACAAGTGTTTCCCAAAACCATAGTACCTGTGTCGCACTTCCATGGTTAGAACTATGTTGGTTTGAACCGTTGTTCTTCTTCTTCTTCGATACAATGGCGGAGTAGTGCAATAGGCACATATCGCCCCCTACTGTATAGTGTGTTTATTTTTTCTCTCTCTCTCTCTTCGGCGGCATTCAATACGCTTTCGCAGTGACGTAACGTAGAAGTGGTGTAATAATGTCACAAACGCAACATTTTTCATTTTTCAGTATTTCATTTGAACTCATTTTTTATTTGGTATTGATACATCAGTACAATTAAAATAAAAAGAAATGATGGGTTTTGAAAACGCTGGGATTGTGTTGTGAACACCTGTTACCCATTTTGCTCAATATTATTTCCTATATAAGTCCCTTTACATACAGCCATGGTTTAATGAGAGTTGACGTGAAAAAAATGACACGAAAACCACAATTTACTAAATAAAAAGAGCTTGCAGTTACAAATTCGGACAAAAAATTGGAATGAAATCGCACAAAAAATGTATGCTTCTGGGAATGGGTATGACAGAAGCCCAGAGAAAGTCAGAAACAAGTGGAGGGACTTTGCAGGTGTGACCAACTTGTGGCTCAGCGGTAGCTGTTCTGCTTACCGTGTGAACGGCCCGGGTTCGATTCCCAGCCAGTGCCCAAACCCCAGTTTGTTGATTTATTTGGTAACATTCATTGAATATATATTGAGTAATATTTTAAATAGGCTTACACTATGGTAGTGCATAAATTTTACAATTTCTTAGTGCTTAACACTTTGTGCACTGTATAACATTCAGATAACATTCATTATAAGTGAAAACCTCTAACATAATACTACAAATATTGTTATGAGACATTTCTCTTTGGGTATGTTTAAAGATACTCAGTTAAAAACTCACCTTTTCTTCGCACAAACGAAACCAAGGCTGTGTTCCAACCGGCATAAATAATGCTTCTGTAGGGCACTTCGAAGGGAGAATAATTGCGATGGTACCGCTGTTATATTGTTTAAAGTGAATTTGTAATAAAAATAACCGAAAAATTAATAACCTAATATCTGAGCACCAAAACATTAAGTTTTCCAAATCGCTCAAAGTGGTTGGGAATTTTTTTTAGAAACTAATAGGGCGTAGGGTCGTTAACTGTGAATAGAACAGACCCAGCTGCGGTGAGGAACTATGCTTCTAACCACAGGTTGAAGGCTGTAGTTCCAACCACGTAAGTTTGCGACGCTGTTTGCGAATGTTCGTTTGAACTATGGTTTCGGGAAACACCTACTGTAGTTGTTGAACTATGTTGGTAACGACAGAACTTGCGACCATAGTTGGCTAACGATGCTTTTGGGAAACGCACCCCTGAGCGGTCTGTTAGGTTTGTATTCACTGAGCATACAGTATGTGTAATGTATTTGGGTCCTATGCCACTAAGTGATTTATAGACAAGTAAAAGTACTTTAAAATCTATCCTAAATGTTACAGGAAGCCAGTGTAAGGACCTGAGGACTGGTGTGATGTGCGCCGATTTTCTGGTCCTAGTCAGAATCCTGGCAGCAGCGTTCTGGATGAGCTGCAGCTGTCTAATGGTCTTCTTGGGAAGGCCGGTGAGGAGACCATTACAATAATCCACCCTGCTGGTGATAAAGGCATGGACAAGTTTCTCCAAGTCTTGATTGGAAATAAAACATGTAATTCTTGCAATGTTTTTGAGATGATAGTTTGCTGCTTTAGTTACTGCTTTGACATGACTACTGAAACTAAAGATGGGAAAAGAGGGGCAGAAAAAGGTGCACAAGCAACAGGAATAATTGCAGCCTTAAGGTAATTCTCAAGCAAAGCTGATTTAACACATTGGGAGAGCTTCACAAGGAGTTGAGTGATGCTGGATTCAGTGCATCAAGAACCACCATGCACAGACTACAACTTCACAGGGCTACAAATGTTGCATTCCTAATATCAAGCCTTTCCTGAACCAGAGACATCATCAGATGCATCGTACCTGGGCTAAGGAGAAAAAGACCTGGACCACTTTGCAATGGTCTTATGTCCTGAGTACACTATGTCTGCATATAAGTGAGCTGTGTCCAAAAGATCGCCACAAGATTGTGAATAATTCCAAAAAGCCTCCAGGAGGACGTCTGTACGTAAATGGGCTTCCTTGGATAGCATCAGAACTGAAATTGCTACAAACACTTTACCTTCAAGTCCTAATTAATGAGCAGTTAGAACATTTTTGAAGCATTGGGGTGGCAGCATTGTGCTATGAGGTTGTTTGGACTTAAAATATAATTAATTATGGATTATGCAACATAATTTGGATTATTTTATTTGTTTATTATATTCTGGTATACATGAAAACACTCACTGTTTAATGTAATGTTGAAATGAAAAAGGCACTTTATTACTCATAAAGTACCAAATATTGTTTGTTCCTGGAAATGTAAAAAATTTTCCCCTGTAATTTTTAAATCCCACATGTTTTAATGGATTTTGGGGGGAAAATATTTCTAAAACAAGATAAAGGGTAATTTATTTAGGAAAAATTGGGAAGGAAAGCGTTAAAGGAGGGAGGATGGAAAGAAAGGGAAGGAAGCATTGTGCACGTGCAGGTCCGGGGGGCAGTGCCACGTGGCATGCAGGCACACAGCTGACGATAGGTGGCGGTGGGCGGAGTGGCAGAACGGAGCGCGCGGAGGCAGCACTCCTGCACGCTCCCTCATGATGACGCTTCTCCTTATATACAGTAGTGACAGCATCCAGCACAGGATGTGAAAGGTGCAGAATGTGGCTTGTTTGTCTGTGAGAGGACAATATATGTGGGTAATGGATTCAAGCGAAATTCAGAGCAAACAATGGAGGTGTATGGAGTGCATCAGGACTCTCAAGACAAATATAAAGGGACCAACACAACTGGTGTGAGTCATCCTTAGGACACAATCCACCCACCAAACACAGGGGTGACTCAGGGGTTGTTCAATCAACCTGACACTCAATAATGTCCAAGTTAATCTTTACCTCAATAAATCTTCCTCTAACATTCAATGATCCTCAAAGTAATCTTTCCCTCAATCAAATTTTCCCTTATATAATTGGAACAATGAAACTTGTTTGAGGAATGGAACTGTGCACTGATATTTATATCACCATGTTTGTCACAAATACTGTGTGCACTACGGGAAATACGGTGCGAATTGATTTGCATCACTGCTTACCATCCACAGGCAGAACGAAAAAAAAAGGAAAGAAATCAAATCAAAGTCAAATTTATTTGTCACATACACAGCCATACACAGTGTAATATGCAGAGAAAAGTTAACAACTTTGATCTAAAAAAAAAATAAGCTAAAGTACTGTATATTAAATAAAGAATATGAAATAAGAATATAATAATAAAAAATACAGTATAGAAAATATGAAAAAAATTTTGGCTGTATAATTTACATTATTTACAAGTAATATTAAAAATGAATTAAAAATAGAATTGAGATGGAATTGAGGTTAAATGTCCAGTGAACATGTAACCAAGGGATATTGGCAGAATACCACTGCGTTTGGTTTAGGCCAATGTACCGCTTTTTCATTTGATTTGTTTAGAGCCCCTACAGCATTTCACTCATCTCATGAAGATAATTCTCCAGCTGCATAACACCTATGCCACTGATTATTTGGACAACATAATTTTTTTATAATGACTGACAGTGCACATACAGTACTGTACATAGAGCCATTTCCGGGGATGTCTGATCAGTAGAGGTTCAGGCCCAACTATTCAGATGTCAGCGACCTGCTGACTGATCTTACAAAGAAGAGGCATCAGGTATGGTCCAGGTCCATCAGATATTGTCAACAGGGCTTTTTCCAGGTAAATGCTACTTTCCGTGGTGGACAACTCCTAAAAAATAGACTTAAATTCACTACACCACTGTGCCTTGTCCTAAGAAATAACACACTAGTTTGCAGCACAGTTTTAGTGAATAGACAGTAGCAACTAATAGAAATGTACCGTAGCAGATCCCTGGCAGAAATCTAACTGACTTGCTAACATACAGTACCAGTGTGTACACACCATCAACACTAGGTGGGAGTGTCTTACTATTTTGGAGAGAGGCCTGTACGTCAGAGTGCCGGCACGTCAGTTTGTCAGCAACCCCAGTTACAGTTCCAAATAACACACTGATGTCATTGTTATCCTTTCCCACATGTCCTGGCTGAAGTGAAGTGGTGTTATTTGTTTGGACTCAACAACTGATAGGAATCCTAACTTTACTTTAGATATGATTTAAGAATACATTTGCTAATGATTTGCTAAGTATTCCACATATTTTATATCCGTTCAGTTTTGTATCAGTGTTCAGATAGCAGGGTTACTGTATGTAGATTAGGGCTGGGGGAAAAAAGAAATACTGTACTCATAAAGCACTGTAGTAAGTAACTTCAATAACTGTTTGTATGCATGAGGTTATTAAAAAGTCAAATGTTTTAATGATTTTAGGTAAAAACATTTTTTTATTAGAAATTTTCACTGAATCATGGCCATACTGTAGCTATGGAGACAGAGTTAGGGGAACCAAATCACCCCTCCACAACCCCGACAATTTTTTACAACAATGTCTAACAGTCTATTGTACTACATTGCTCATTTTAGAGTATTTCTTTTTCTTTTTTTCACATTTCATTTATCAGTTTTGACCATTACATTACAATACATTTATTATGAGTAAAGGAGTTGTGTTGCTTCCCATGATGTTCAGAAATGGCCTACTAACAACCCATGATCTGAATGACAAATTATTTTAATATGGAGAAATATTGACTTATCTCTTGTAGACTGAAGTACAGTACTAGTAGCAAAATACTAATAAATGAACAGTATATGAATGGTAGTACCATCTACATAAATTATACACGCTGTGCAACATAAATGATAGACACTCAGAATTCACATGGGCATTCTGACAAATACAGTGTAACAAAGACGTTAGCGTTAGTTGTGCGCCTGTGCACTTTTGTTGGCTACCAGGTGAATATATGGATAAATAACTTTTCAGGTTACTCATCTATGTGATGACTGATTGGACAGTCTGTTTTTGCCAAAAGCATGTTTCCTCTCCATGCAATTACTCACACTTCGTGTAAATATTTTATAATAACCCAGTTACAGTTCCAACTAACACACCAACGTCATTGTAACCTTTCCCAAATGTCCTGGCTGAAGTGGTGTTATTTGTTAGGAGTCAACAACTGATAGAAATCCTAACTTTACTTTAGATATGATTAAGAATACATTTGCTAATGATTAATTCAGATCAGGGCAGCATGGTGGCTTAGTGGTTAGCACTGTCGCCTTGCACCTCCAGGGTCCAGGTTCGATTCCCACCTTTGTGGTCTGTGTGCATTGAGGTTGCAATTTCTCTCATGTCCGCAGTGTGTGAATGAGCGTGTGTGTGTGTGTGAGTGTATACTGTATGTGATTGAATGGCATCCTGGGCATTGTGCCCTGCCTCCTGTGATAGGTTCCAGGCCCCCACAACCCTGTATACAGGATACAGCAATATACAGTAGATGATCAATGAGTGAGTATAATTTAGATCGGCAGAGCAGGACAAATTTTATTTTACTTATATTTATGTTGATATAATGGTGGATTTATCCCCATTGTCCATAGCTAATGTACTTACATCATAAAATCTTTTTATTATATACTGTACGATAATGGTTCCATTAACAGCAGTTTGCTTATCTAAAATTATTACACAAGGTCGGGAAACATAAGAGCAATAAAGGAATCGAGAGAGCTGTTTACAGAGTAATACATCAAACTAAAACACAAACACACACATATATATATATATATATATATATATATATATATATATATATATATATATATATATATATATATATATATATATGTGAAAGAACGTACTAAAACAGACATTTCTTTCGCAACACTGAGAGCAGGAACATGGTGTACTGTTCATACCTGTAGTGAGTAATCTTCTCTTAGTGTCGTCTATGTCTTGCTTAACATTATGACTTCTTACAACACAGTGCTGGCAGAAAGGTCACCATTCTTGAAGTAATTAAATAGTATTGCGCAACAGAGGAAATGTAATGGAATGTGAGTTAATGACTGTAAACCTGGCATCAATAAACATGCCACATGTCAATTAAATCGCACTCCTTCCTCCTTCTGAGGATCACTTTAAACTTCAACAGATCATTTTTACCATGTCTACGTCAAACATTGTTAACAAAAGTCTTCTTTTTATTTTCGATATACTGTAGTTTTCTTATGGAGCTGTAATTGTTGCCTTAGCTATGTTGTTCTAAGCTTTATGTTGGCTAAATTTATATAAAAAATAAAATGACAGATTCTTATGCTGGGAATGTGGCATGTGTTTTGTCAGCTGGCATAAATACACGATTGTGAGATATCACATGACTAGTAGTGTTGTACACAATTGTGAAATACTCAGGGTCATTCATAGGGGAAAGTCCATAGCAGCTGGGAAATTCAAGAGGGTGGGAACATGCACATCAGTTTTACAGTATTTAAAGAAAACTGAAGCATTCAGAAGTGAAACGAAATCAAAGCTCAGAGATCACACTCTCTTTCTCCTTTACTGCACTCTAAAACCTTGAAGGTAAGAGCTTGTAGAATATAATTTTAATAAAACTGTCGAATGTTTTCATTTTCCTTCAATATGTTTATTAAAACCAAATTTCTGTTATTTAGACATATTTATTTATAGTTTGTACATAGCTGACAACAGTATTTTTTCAATCCCTCTTAGAATAATGAAGACTCTATTACTTGCTCTGTGTCTTGCCTTGATGCTGTTGAGCGGTAAGTGTCAACAGTTCTTAACAAATTCTCCTTCATATTCCTATGATCAGTTCTTGGTAATGTACAGGTAGAAGAAGAGTCATGAAGCAAGTATGAAAACAGTGTGGGCTCTAATCCAGACCATGCAGCACAAAAAACATCTTGAGAACATGTGTTGTATTTATTAAGACAATTGCATGATTAGCAAAGAATAAAGAAGTAAAAAGGTTTAAAAAGACAAACTAATGAAGAGATGACCTCAGAACAGGTGCTCACATTAGATAACCAATCAATAATCAATCACAAGATGGGTGGAGAGATGATTAATTCAAAAAGAGTGAACAAAAAAAAAATTATTTTAAGCAGCTCTGCACTAAGAGGGGGACTCATAACAGTAATAACATTTAAAAGGTTAAAACAATTAATTGCATATTGTACAGTATACAGTATATATGTATGTATAATATACCATGCACCAATAAAAATCAGCACAACACAAAGAAAGATTAATTTCTTCTCCACTTGGTTACAGGTTCTGCCCTGAAATGCAACAACTGCGTTCCACTTTCTGGCGGCAGATGCACCAACACTGTTGAAACCTGTGGCTATAAGAAAGATGCCTGTGTCTCTGCTCGATTCACAATCTATCCCTGTATGTCTATTTTTGTCTTTCATTATGAACAGAAAAACAGAAAAGAGAAATTATATATTTAATATAAAATTACAGCACAACAGATCTAAAATATACATTACAAGTCAACAGTTTGGACACAAGTTTGGAATTATTTTCTACATTACAGAAAAATACAGTTTTTTGCCATTACATACTGTAATTTATTTATTTTATATAGCATTAGATAATTAGATAATTGCAGTATATACGTATATATATTATACTGTATATTCTATGTACAATACACAGAGACTTACACTGACTCCTAAATTTTCTTTATGTCTTTAGTTAACTACTTCCGGAGATGCATCGCTATGTCAGACTGCCTTATTCTACAAAGCACGTCTGCGATTGTAGCCCAATGCTGTCAGAGGGACCTCTGCAATTAGGGCAGTGACAGACCATGAACATGTTTGATCTAAAAGATTTTTGATCATTCTTTCTTCTGTCTTGTGAATTCTTAATTATATTTTTACAAACATCAGTAGCATATTAATGGTTATGTTTGGTTCTGATTTTATCTAAACAAAACCTGGAAATATTACTTAAATAAAAAAGAATACATGACCTCCAGCGTCAGCATTCGATTTCTGCCTTGGGTCTCCCCTGTGCGTGGAGTTTGCATGTTCTCCTTGTGCTTGGGTTTCCTCCATGTACTCCGGTTTCCTCCCACAGTCCAAAGACATGCAGATCAGTCTAACTGGGGTTCCAAGATTGGCTGTAATGAATGTGCAAGACAATCGACCTGGCAACCCCTTAAGAAACTGCCATAGAAATTATTGCTATATCTCCAGGGTGGGGAGATATACAGTATGGCCACACCACATAGCCGCGTGATGGGCCAGACCACACATGGACGGAACAAAAAAAAACAATGCTTGCTGTGGACTATTTCTCATAAACATCACATCTCTATAACTCATGAATCAGGTTTTATTGTATCTGCATTATAATATACTCTACTTCATTTCTCCAGGATGGTTCTCTTTTCTTATATTATTTCATGACACAGAGATTGTAAATATGATGCCAGAGCTGTGGACTTTTCTTTGTAACTATTGTGATGAAGCAATTTGGTGTCATCAGCTCCTGTAATCTTAATCCTCATTGACTGGGCAGACATGCTTTCTGGGCCATAGCAAAGAAAAATAATATCCCCTTGGTGCCGAGGAGGATACTGTCACCCTTGAATTATATTTCATACAGAACATTAAGAAAAAAATGTACCACAATAATAATACATTTCAAATGTGACTATTATCTTGCCCCATTAAAAATTTTTTTAACATACTTTAAAATGAAATTTTAAATGAATTTAATATAAAAATTTAGGTTTCCTTACATCAACCACTGTTTTTTATCTTCTAAAAGTGAATCAAAGTGCAATTGAGAATAGAAACATGCTAAATGCATGTTATGATAAGGAGATTCTCAATTTCTTCCATTCCAGGGATTAAAAATGGTAACAATGTCAATTTTATCCAAAACATTTTTAGAATCCAAAAGATTCGAAATTTACACAAATTTAAGAAGAGGCCTGAAGCACTGCAGGTCTTTAGAACGGCGTCAGATCCAATCCTCATCTCAGGAGCTGACTTGTGACTTATCTTAAAGTGGGGAAGGGTGCATTTTAGTTTTTCTGAATGGATAGTGAAATGATAAAAAAAGAATTTGTGTATGTATGTATATAGGTTTTTAGCTGAGACATGTTCACACCTGGTAAATTATGCGCATTTGAATGTTGTCTGACACTGTAAAGCACACACAGTAACACTAAAACAACAACAACCTAGAATAGGAATAAGAGGCCTTGAATATACTGCATAAATGGTATTTAGTACAACAAAATTCCTGAGAAAAAAATCCCATGACACATTTATACGAATGTAAGACAATTGATTTTATTTATTTATTTAGTTATTCTAATGTTTTATTCTGAAAGTCTATTTTTCCAGGTGTTTCTATATTTAAAGTTTGATGTCTTTAAATGTAACATTTTGAAATGAATCACAATTAAACAGATACAAACAGAGATAGGCTACAGTATATAACAGTGAATTTTTTGTAAAAAATAAATAAATAAATAAAATTCTGCTAGTGAACTTGATCATCTGTCTAAACAACACTTAACCAATGTTTTAACTCATTATTGTACAGTAACTGTAAATAGCTCAGGTTTTGATTTTTCATGTTTGTTGTATAAAGTACTTGGTTGTGTAAATTATGATCACTGGAATATGGAATTTCTTCAATACAACATATTGTTATGCCTTTTTTATGACCTAAGCTCTAATTAAATTAAAAAACTTTTCACGAATTACTTTGAAATGTGACTGATTTATTTTGCCCGCTGTTGCAGGGATGCGCGGCACTTGTTAACAAAGCTGATGCTGCATGACGACTTAGAGGCGTTCCTTTGCACATTTGATAAGACCACAGAGCCGGAATGCTGGTCGCAATGTGAGTGGAGTGGCACTCTCATACTGCTGCTCACAAGTGAGACGCAACATTCCAACTTTTCTCTCTCCGACGAGGACACATAAAACCTGGAATTCTTACACATTGCTGGCTTTCCAGTACTCAAGCTGC
Source organism: Channallabes apus (assembly GCA_030522415.1). Taxonomy (NCBI): domain Eukaryota; kingdom Metazoa; phylum Chordata; class Actinopteri; order Siluriformes; family Clariidae; genus Channallabes; species Channallabes apus. Next base: position 54,943,062 of record CM060105.1, read on the forward strand.
ATTGGAGTTCCCCAAGTGGGCGCATAGACAAGCCGGCCACAGAGAAAGCGTGCTGTGTGCAGATCAAAGTGGCAAAAAGCGGCATCTACACAACCGGCTTGGTTACTGCAGACACCTTACGGTGCCGATGCAGGACATTGGTGCTGAAGCCAAGGGTGAGGCTAATAATCGCCCTAATCCTTTTGTGTCCTCTGTCTCAGCAGATGAAACATGATGGCAGCTTTGCTCTTTTACAAAGAGATGATCCCTGCTTAAAATGCTGCTGGGAACAAGTAAGGTAAAGCAGTTCTGAACATCCCATGTACGTACCACAGGTGATGTTCATGGGACGCCTCCACCAGCTTTTAGAAATCCACCTATTAGAAATGCTGCTCAGGTGACAGCCCCAATGCCTGTCTGCTAGGCAAAAGAAGCCTGGAAGGAGCAGCCTTCACCTTTCCAGTTATTGATTGAATACGTTAAAGAATTCCAACATAATATTAATAAAATTCTCCCTATTGTAAAACAGCACATGCAAAAAGCACAGATTGATAAACATGGATATGACCGGTTGGCCATCGCATACTACTGCTGTGAGTGTCAACCCGGATCTCAGTTCAGTTTTTAAAAATCTGCTTTATATTTCTATGATAACATCAGTAATAAAAGCAAAAAAGGACCATCCTTATTATAAATCATTAATCATTAAACAAATCAAGATATATTAGGGAAAATGATTTGGCTATAGTGAGATATTAGTTGTTGCTGATAGTTTTTCCTGTCGAGGGGTCGCCACAGTGGACCATCTGATCTACACAACAACTTTGCACAGGTTTAATACTGGATGTCCTTCCTGACCAAACCTTATCAGTTTATCTGGGCTTGAGACCGGCACTGCATCCAGTGGCTGGGGTTTGGGCATTATTATTATCATTCATTCATTCATTCATCTTCTATACCGCTTAATCCTGTGTTCAGGGTCGCGGGGGACCTGGAGCCTATCCCAGGAGACTTCGGACACTAGGCGGGGTACACCCTGGACAGGGTGCCAATCCATCGCAGGGCACACACACATACACACACTCACACACCCAATCACACACTACGGGCAATTTAGGAACGCCAATTAGCCTAACCTGCATATCTTTGGACTGTGGGAGGAAACCGGAGTACCCGGAGGAAACCCACCAAGCACGGGGAGAACATGCAAACTCCATGCACACAGAGACGGGAATCGAGCCTGGCCGGGGAGTCGAACCCAGACCCTGGAGGTGCAAGGCGACAGTGCTAACTATTATTATTATTATAAATTTTATTCAACTATTATTATACACAGTTTTTATTTGTTTATAAACATCGATCCCGCCCAACCCCTTGTTTTCCTTGTTCTCGTGGTTTAACTTACTAAAGTATGTTTTTTTTGTTTCTGTGTTTTTGGTTTTCTCCTCTTCATGGTTGTCACATTCAATTCAATTCAATTCAATTCAATGCTATTTGTATAGCATCTTTAACAATTGTCATTGTAGCAAAACAGCTTTACTTTAAATTGTAAAGATTTGTATGAACTGTGAATATGTATGAATCAAAATGATTAGATTGTCACTGATGAGCAAGATGAAGGTGATGGTGGCAAGGAAAAACAGACTCAACAGGGAAGCCATCCTCATTTGGGTGATAATGGATAGCAGGAATTGTAACGCAGTCATACTGTGTGTTAGGCAGCTGAAGTTCACATGTGATGTTAAACTCTCTGATTGCTTAATTATCAATTAAAAAAACCTAAGGAACATAAGGGACAAACAACTGATATACACATTAGATCATTCACAATCAATCAGGCACAAGCAATCAATCTCAGGATTGGGTAATGTTAGGACAGGACAAAACAAAAAGACTCAGGGCGAGAACTAAACACCAACACCAAACATGAGAGAAGCTTTGCATAGAAAAAAAAAAAAAGAAAGAAATACATTTAAAAAAAATTGGAGGTACTTTCATGCTTGCAGAAAGTTTATGTTGACTTTTGGTCTCCAAACTTTTACAGGTTCTGCTCTGAAATGCAACAGCTGTGTTGTATATTCTGGTAGCAGATGTACTACTACTACTGAAACCTGTGGCTATAATAAAGATACCTGCGTCTCTGCTATGTTCACCATCTACCCATGTATGTCTGTATTTGTATTTGTGTTTCTTTATTGCACCTCTGAGATTGTTAGTATAACATCACTGCAGATCTAAATCCAAATCTTATAATCGGTGCAGTAACTCATACGAACCTATAACCAACATACAGTATACTGTAACAACCTTTGTGTATGGCCATCAGTCAGTTAATTAATGTAAACCTTTAACCAGTATAAATGGTATTGCAGCTTTTAAGTATTCTTGCTACTTTCTGCTTAGCTTTAGCTGTCCTCTGCTCACACCTCCACATCTCCATTCCAATCACCTCCCAGCACACATCCCTTTAAATCTACAGTACAACTTAAAAAGCATTTAAATATAAAAATATAAAAACTTAAAACTCTAATCATATCTTCACATTCTTACTAACTGTTGTTTATCTTGTTCTTTAGTCACCTATTTCAGGAGATGCATCTCTTGGTCAGACTGCATGATTCTACAAAGCAGCGCTTACATTCAGGCTCAATGCTGTCAGCGGGATCTCTGCAATTAGGATAAAGCTGGACTATGAAGATGCTTGATCTAAAATATGATCTTTTTCTTCTTATGATGGCAGTTATCTGTCCTTGTTACTTTTCAGTTATATATTCAGCAGCATCAGTATAATCTGTTCTTTATCTTAATCTTTGTTTTCCCTTAAATAAAGACTAGACAGGAAAGTCTAGAAAATAATGCATTTACAAAACTTCTTTTAAGCTGGAATTCATTCATTCATTCATTCATTCATTTTCTATACCGCTTAATCCTGTGTTCAGGGTCGTGGGGGACCTGGAGCCTATCCCAGGAGACTTCGGGCACTAGGCGGGGTACACCCTGGACAGGGTGCCAATCCATCGCAGGGCACACACACATACACACACTCACACACCCAATCACACACTACGGGCAATTTAGGAATGCCAATTAGCCTAACCTGCATATCTTTGGACTGTGGGAGGAAACCGGAGTACCCGGAGGAAACCCACCAAGCACGGGGAGAACATGCAAACTCCATGCACACAGAGACGGGAATCGAGCCTGGCCGGGGAATCGAACCCAGACCCTGGAGGTGCAAGGCGACAGTGCTAACCACTACACCACAGCGCCGCCAAGCTGGAATTCTTCATTTTTTTATTTATTTTTGTTAGAATTTACAAAGTTGTGAAACTGGAAGTCAAAAGCAGACGTACTATATTGCATATTTGAAGAGTAAATAGATTAATACAGTGGAACCTCGGATCACGTGCATAATTTGTTGCGTAAGCGGGCTCGTATTCTAAATCACTCGTAAACCAAATAGAATTTTCCCATAAAAAATAATGGAAACTCAAATTATTCGTTCTATACCCCAAAATAAGTAAAAATAAAACAAATGAACCTGCACTTTACCTTTAAAAAAAAGTAAAAATAAATCCTGATGGATAAGTGTTTCCGTTTTTGCGTGCAGGCACTGTGTGTGTGTGTGTGTGTGTGTGTGTGTGTGTGTGTGTGTGTGTGTGTGTGTGTGTGTGTGTGTGTGTGCGTGCGTGTGTGTGTAATGTGCGAGACTGTTTAATCGGAAAAATTAGCAAGGAACATTGCTAGTCACATTCGCGTGAGACTAAAGGAATCACTGCTGTAAAGTAAAAAAAAAATTTTAACCTTTGAAAAGAATCGCAACAGAGCAGTGTTTCTGTATAAGGCAGAGAGTGTGTGTCTGTACAGTATATGTGTGGGAAGCCGAGAGGAGGAGGGGGTGGGAGGGGGGCTGTAAAGGTGAGAGTGTGTGTTTGTGTGTGTGTTGGTGTGAGTGAAGGGGAAACACACACACACACACACACACACACACAGGCGACTGAATATTTAGAGTCGACATTTCGTTGTACCTTAGATAATGTAGCTCCAGCTAAAAGAAAAATTATTAGAGATAAGAAACTCGCTCCCTGGTATAACGATCACACGCGCACTTTAAAACAGACTGCTCGGAAATTAGAGCGTAAATGGCATCAAACTAAATTGTTAGTATTTCAAATAGCATGGAAAGAGAGCATCCTGAACTATAGGAAAGCTCTTAGTGTAGCTAGATCAACGTATCTCTCCACTCTTATAGAAAATAACTAAAATAATCCTAGATTTTTATTTAATACCGTAGCCAAATTAACCAGAATTATTTTAATAATAAAATTGTAAATATTAGGCATAAAATTGAGGCTTTGAAACCGAACAATGTAATTGATACAGATGTTAACCTAGCCATGTCAGATCGGAACCTAGAATACTTTACTCCCCTTGAAGAGAATGAACTAATTTCACTCATCTCTTCTGCAAATTGTCATGATCCCTCTGGTGAGTGTAGAATGCGGACATAGACGCAGGAGAACGTTATAACTCGTCTTTTTTATTAATCAGTTTCTGTTTTCGTTATGTCAACTCAAAAAATGTCTTGTCTTCTCTCCTTCTGAAGATGTGACTTTAACTCGTCTCTACTGAAAAAAAAACTTTAAAACAATAACAATGCTCCCGTGCGGGTTACCCCCATCAGCCTTCCCCGTTACGGTGCAGCAGGCCAGCTCCTCGAAATGCCTGGATAGCTTCCAGGTGCACGTTCCACGGTGCTTGACAGTTGCCTCCAACCAGGAGGGCACGTTTACTTCGTTGAACTAAAATACAGAACTGGACTCAGTCTTTTCACCTTTTTCCTTGGCCCTGCTGGCTTAATGCTGAGGGGGAGAGACGAGAGCACTTAGCAGAGAGGGAGACACACACACGGTGACACACCCAAACACAACCGGATGAGAAGCTACGGGCTCGACCGGCATAAATAGAGACACACGGGGATAAGACACCGGTGTAGGTGATCTCGTGATTGGGGTGACATACCAACATTGACACACTAGGTGGGGACAAAGCGTCAGCTCAGTAGTCCGGAGACCCAGATCTCATTTCCCCGGACCGTGGTGGTACCGATGTTACACAAATTCATCAACCTGTATATTAGATCCTATACCGACACATTTTCTTAAACAGATAGTACCAGTAATAACAGAACCGCTGTTGAGAATAATTAATTCCTCACTCAGCATTGGTTAGGTTCCAAAATCTTTTAAATTAGCAGTTATCAAACCAATAATTAAGAAACCTGACCTCGACCCCTGTCAGCTGTCCAATTACAGGCCAATATCAAACCTCCCCTTTATCTCTAAGATTCTGGAAAAGATAGTAGCGGAGTAGCTACTGTATGCTCATATCTACACTACATAGAAATGGCATACATGAACTGTATCAGTCAGGATTTAGGCCTCATCACAGCACAGAAACAGCAGTCGTTAAAAAGTAGTAAATGACTTCCTATTGGCCTCTGACCAGGGTTGTGTAACTATGCTTGTATTACTCGACCTCAGTGCAGCTTTTGACACTATTGATCATGCTATTCTTCTTCGCAGATTAGAAAATGTAATAGGTATTAAGGGTACAGCCCACTCCTGGCTCAGATCCTATTACACCGATCGTTATCAGTATGTAGACTTAAATGGTGATTATTCTGCATGTTCTCTAGTGGAGTTTGGCGTTCCGTAGGGTTAAGTTTTAGGCCCACTGCTTTTTTCCGTTTACATGCTTCCTCTGGGCAACATAATCCGTAAACATGGTATTTGTTTTCATTGTTATGCTGACGACACACAGTTATATGTCTCAGCAAAACCTGATAAGAAAAATCATCTTACTAAAGTTGAGCAATGTGTGCAGGACATAAGAAATTGGATGCTAATTAACTTCCTTCTGCTTAATCCGGATAAGACAGACGTTCTAGTCATAGGACCGCATACAGCTAGGAGTAAAATTTTAGATAACACGTAACTTTAGATGGCCTTTCTGTTCCATCAAGTGCAACAGTAAAAGGCCTCGGTGTGATTATAGATTCCAGACTTTCATTTGAAGCTCATGTAGATAATATTACCAGGATAGCATTTTTTCACCTCAGAAATATCGCCAAGATAAAAAATATATTGTCGCTAAACAATGCAGAAAAACTAGTTCATGCTTTTATCACCTCTAGGTTGGACTATTGTAATGCCTTACTGTTTGGTTGTTCTGTTAGGTGCATAAACAAGCTTCAGCTAGTCCAGAATGCAGCAGCGAGAGTCCTCACTAGAACAAGAAGATATGAGCACATCACCCCTATCCTATCCTCACTACATTGGCTCCCTGTGAAATTGCGCATTGATTTTAAAATACTACTCTTGACATATAAAGCATTAAATGGTCTCGAGCCGGAGTATCTGAGCGAACTGCTAGTGTCTTACGATCCGCCACGCCTACTTCGATCAAAGGAAGCAGGCTGCTTGTCAGTACCGCGTATTATGAAAACTACAGCTGGGGGCAGAGCTTTTTCTTACAAAGCCCCAAAATTATGGAATAGTTTTCCAAATAGTGTTCGGGACTCTGACACAGTCTCAGTGTTTAAGTCTAGGCTAAAAACCTATTTATTTAGCCAAGCATTTTTATAAATAGATTTGCCTTAGGTAAAGGAGCGGATCTGGGGGACTCATGGACGTACAGTAGAGTATTATGGTGAACTGGTATGTTTAGATGCTGTCTTCCTCACTCTCATTTGATCACTCAGGTTTGTTGACGGTGAGGTGATTGTTTGCTTTACATCTCAGGGAGCCCTCATGTTTATGTTTCCTTCTGGCTCTCCCTTTTAGTTATGCTGTCATAGTTACAGTAGTCCTGCCGGAGTCACTTCTTGCACTCTACAGTAAATATACATTCACGCTATACATTATGTGACTGTGACCATACCTAACTGCCATCTCTCCTCTTCTTCTCTTTCTCCTCCTCTTTCTATTTCCTCTCTCCCCCTGTCTCCCCCTTTCACTCTTTCCCTCTCTCTCTCTGTCGAGCTACATGTCATTCCTGAGCTGCCAGTGATCCAGACTCCCTCTGCCCTCCGGACCTGTCTGATCCATCCTGGTGCCCCGTTTCTGGTTGGAGGTCTCGTCACATGGATGCCCCGTGTGTCTCTTTGGGATGCGTCTGGGGTCTGGGGATGATTCTATCTACCTAGAAGACAGTTCTGGCCTCGACTGGTGTTGGCAGATGTTTCTCTGAGGACAATTCGATAGTTCAGGACTGGAACTTTCTACAAGTCTACCTGAGTTAGTTAGTTATTTATTCAAATTTGACAAGGCAGGATATTGCAGTACAAAACCCTGAAATGTGTCAAATATACACATACTTTAAAAAATCAGTTACTGTACTTATGTATGAGTCTCCAATAACTACCTGGACTCCATTTTAACATCAATTATTATAGCTGACCTGCCTGCCACCTAACACACTGTATAAATGCAGATCATTTCCTGCTATCCGTTATCACCCAGATGAGGATGGGTTCCCTGTTGAGTTGAGACCTAAATCAGGAGACAAATTCAAATTCAAATTTTATTTGTCACATACACAGTCATACACAGTATAATATGCAGTGAAATGCTTATACGACCGCCAGTGACCTTAAAAAGAAAATAAAAGCTTGTACGTAAAATAAATAATCAATAAAAAGGAAATACTAAAGAAATAATTTTAACTAGTAGAATTAACTGTACAATAAGGGCATAATAAAATATTGCAAAATATAGAAATATAGGGTAGATAGAGTATATATGTATATAGAATTAAAGTGTCAGTGGTTGTGCAAATATGCATGAAAGGTGACATGTGCAATTGTCCAGATGTATAAATATTTAGTGCAAGTGTGTATGAATGTGTCCATGATTGTCCAGTCAGTGTTGTGAGCTTAAAAGATGTTATTAGTCCTGTGTGGAGGTGTGATTGAGAGACCTTATCGCCTGCGGGAAGAAGCTCCTCCTCAGCCTCTCTGTGTTGGCCTTTAGGGAGCGGAATCGCTTCCCAGACCGCAACAAAGAAAACAGTCCATTACTGGGGTGACTGAGGTCCTTCATGATCTTCCTGGCCTTAGTCCAGCACCGCTTGCTGTAGATCGAGTGCAGGTCAGGGAGCTCAGTGCGGATGATGCGCTCGGCTGATCGCACCACCCTCTGTAGAGCTCGTCTGTCCTGCATGGTGCTGTTCCCGAAACCAGGTCGTGATGTTTCCCGTCAGGATGCTCTCTATGGTGCAGGAGTAGAAGTTCCTGAGCACCTTGGAGGGCAGTCTAAAGTCTCTCAAGCGTCTGAGGTGGTAGAGACGCTGCCGGGCTTTTTTCACCATGGTGTTGATGTGACAGGACCATGACAGGTCCTGCGTGATGTGAACACCGAGGTATCTGAAGCTGTCCACTCTCTCCACTGGGCTCCTGTTGATGACGGGGGTCTGGTAGTTCCTCTCCTGCTTTGTACTAAAGTCCACTATCAGCTCCTTTGTCTTACTGACGTTCAGGAGGAGATTGTTCCTCTGGCACCAGCCCTCCAGATTTCCAATCTCCTCTAGGTAGTCCGACTCATCATTGTTGGTGATCAGTCCGACCACGACGGTGTCGTCAGCAAACTTGATGATGGAGGTGGAGTTGGTAGTGGCCACGCAGTCGTGGGTGTACAAAGAGTACAGCAGGGGGCTCAGAACACAACCCTGGGGGGCTCCAGTGCTGAGAGTGAGTGTAGCTGAGACATGTCCGCCCATCCTTACTGCCTGTGGTCTGCCAGTCAGAAAATTGGAGATCCACTGACATATAGATGAGCTGAGTCCCAGGTGCTCCAGCTTGGTGGTGAGTGTGGAGGGAATTATGGTATTAAAAGCAGAGCTGTAGTCGATGAAGAGCATTTTAACATAATTCCCTTTCCTAGTGTCCAGGTGAGTGAGTGATGTGTGGAGGAGATGAGAGATTGCATCGTCTGTGGAGCGGTTCTGACGGTATGCAAACTGTAGTGGGTCCAGTGTGTCGGGTAGTGAAGAAATGATGAAGTCTCTGATAAGGCGTTCAAAGCACTTCATCACAACTGAGGTGAGGGCTACAGGGCGATAGTCATTGAGGGAAGCAGGATGTGGTTTCTTCGGGACAGGAACAATGATGGACTCTTTGAAGCATGTGGGGATCACCGACAGAAATAGAGAGATGTTGAATATCTCAGTGAACACAGGTGCTAGCTGGTCTGCGCAGGATCTGAGGATACGACCTGAGATGCCGTCTGGTCCTGCTGCTTTCCTGGTGTTCACTCTCCTGAAGGCTCTCCTCACGTCGTGCTCGGAGATGATGAGCGCATTCCCGGTGCTGGCAGTGTCTTCCTGTCTGCAGCCGTTAGCGCCGCTAGCATTAGCGCCATTAGCATTAGCATCGCTAGCGTCTTTAGCTGCAGCCTCGAAGCGAGCATAGAAGGTGTTGAGCTCGTCTGCCAGAGTCGCGTCCGCATTCGTCATACCGGATGTTGGTGCTTTATAATCCGTTATTGTTCTCAGTCCCTGCCACAGGCTCCTAGAGTCACTCTGATGAAGCTGTGACTCTAGTTTCCTCCCGTAGCGCTGCTTCGCCTCTTTCACCGCTTTCCGCACATTATATGACGCAGCCTTGTACGGTTCCATGTCCCCCGACGCAAGTCCCGTGTTGTAGGCAGCTGTGCGAGATCTCAGAGCGTCGCGGATGGTTTTATCCACCCACGGCTTCTGGTTGGGAAATGTTCTGATAGTCTTTTTCTCCACCGTATCGTCTACCAGCTTCCCAATAAATCCGTAAACCGCTTCCGTAAACACGCTGACGTCATCATCGGAGCTGTTTCTGAACATGTCCCAGTCTGCGTCATCGAGTGCGTCCTGTAACGCGGCCACCGATTGGTCCGTCCAGCGCGCGACCTCCCTCTGAACCGGAACTTCCTGTTTCAGCCTTTGTTTATATTTTGGCATGAGGAAGATGGCGGCGTGGTCGGATTTACCAAACGCTGGACGAGATTGTGCCTTGTAACCGTCTTTGACCGTAGTATAACAATGGTCCAGTGTCCTTTCGCCCCTGGTGGGGCAGGTGATGTGCTGATAAAAGTTCGGCGCTGCGCGTTTGAGGTTGGCACTATTAAAATCCCCCGCCACAATGAGCGCAGCGTCCCGGTGTTGTGTCTGGTGCTGTGTGAGCGCCTCATGCAGCTCGCATAAGGCAGTTTCAGTGTCTGCTTGTGGTGGGATGTAAACGGCACTGATTATGACCGATGTGAACTCCCGTGGAAGATAAAAAGGACGACACATGATGGACAGTAGTTCCAGGTTTGGTGTGCAGGAGCGTGCAAGAGGAACAACGCTCACGCTGTTGCACCAGCTGTTGTTCACCATTAAGCACACACCGCCTCCTCTTGACTTCCCCGAGTCCCGCGTCCTGTCCATGCGGTGAACTGAGAAGAACTCGGTTGGTTGTATGGCGTGGTCTGGCACCGCTGGGTTCAGCCATGTCTCGGTGAAGCAGAGGAGATTGCAGTCCCGAATGTCTCTCTGGAACTTTATCCTGGCCCTGAGGTCATCGAGTTTGTTCTCCAGTGACTGGACGTTGGCGAGCAGGATACTAGGCAGAGGTGTGCGGTGTGCACGGGCTCTGAGCCGGTTCCTCACTCCAGCTCGTCGCCCTCGAGGCCTCCGCTTCACATCGCGTCCATTGTTCTCCCTCAGGATCTCACTCGGCCAGCTCGGATCCGGAGTTAAAAACGTCGAATTGTGAGTACATTGTATACCAATAGAAACAAGAGTGTCTCTATCATACCTAATGTACTCAATGGTGGTGATTTTGCCGATTTTAAAACACTGAAAACTAACTTAAAGAACAAAAACAAAGAAAAGGTGGTCGGAGCAGTCGTGACGGCAGCCGACCTCACCGGCGCCATCTTGGATCACTTAGGGCACGAGGCACCCTGGACACACACACTCATTCACACACTATGGAAAATTCGGGAGCACCAATCAGGCTAACCTGCATATCTTTAGACTGTGGTAGGAAACTGGAGTATCCGGAGGAAACCCACCATGAACGGGGAGAACATGCAAACTCCATATACACAGAGACCGGAATCGAGCCTGGACCCTGGAGGTGCAAGGTGACAGTGCTAACCACTACACCACCGTGCCACCTTGTACACTTTACAGTAGTTATAATATACAAAACCGAATGGTTTCTCTAGGTATCTACACTGCTTACAGAAATGTACCCTATTGTGTAATGTTTAGTCTTACTTACAGTAACTATGGTTAGGTATAGTAACAATAGCTATATAGTTACATTTTTATACTATATACTCTATATACTTGGAAGACAATGTCCATTTCGAAAACATTGACCAGGTCATCCTGTCCACAATCGATTGTGTCTTGACATGGATATTTCATGTTTCATTTAAGCTCAACTCTGACAGAGTAAAGGAACAACAATACCATGCTGCTGAGTACAGCTTCATCTCAATACTCTTTATAGACTTGTTTGTATTAGAATATGGAACATGGCCTCAGAAATCCAAATCTTACATCAACACTTTTTATGGTAGTGTCAGATCTTACAGGATATCATTTTAATTACACTTTTGAATGAGTTTAATCACCTCTTTGGTTTTCATCTAGACGTCCTGCCTGGAAGTTTCAACCTCAGCATCTTTCTACCGAGATATTCACAATCTCTCCTCTGAACATGTCCAAACCACCTCAACCTGGCCACAGCTGCCTTTCCCCTCTTGACCGTCCTTACCATCAGGGTCATTTTTCACTCCCTTACCTATTCTTTGGTATTTGTTTTTTGTTCGTGATTTTTTTTCCCTCTTCATCATAGATGTCACATGTGATGTTAACCTCCCTGTTTGCATAACAACAAATGAAAAAAATTACTTTGCAAAGAAACAAAAGAACAAAAAGGCATAAAAAGACAAACAAATTTAGGACTGACTTCACAACTTGTGTACACATTAGAACAGTCACAAGCATTTATAGTTAAGTTAACTTAAGTCATTGTTGCCTTTAGCATTTAGTTTTAATTAAATTTATGTGAACATTAAGGTACAGTTTGTGCTGGTATTAATATATAATTAGTTCTTGGTAGTCAAACAGACTGTATATTAGGGTTTTCCCAAATTTGAACGTAAATGGATATTTCAAGTTTCATTTGAGCTTAACTCTGATGAGAAGCAGAGTTAGGAGCAACTAACTCAGTGAAGAAGCAACAATACCAATATGTAATATGTATTATGCAATGTATAATTAAGGACAGAGATAAGTCTTTCTGTTAAGGAAACTAAGGTCTTTTAGACTGCAGGGAGCCTGAACCTTTTCTGACTCTGTGGTGGCCTCAGCTATCTTCTATGGAGTGATCTACAGGTGCAGAGCTGCAATGTTGTATACTGTTATATACTGTTAAATTGTAAAATATAGTTACAATATATTAAATATAGTTAAAATATCTTACAATACGGTTACGATTAGGGTTGGGTATCGATTGGGTTTTTTTCGATACCGGTGCCAAATCGATACTTTGAAAACGGTACCGGTGCCAAAACGGTGCCTGAACCGATACTTTTAAGCCAAAAAATTATAGTGGATGACTCAAGAATGAATTTTTATTGAACAAAAAATTTTATGCTTAAAATTTAACAATATATTAAAAGTTTAAAGTATATATGAATATGTAAGCTTAAAATTTTAGCAATTCTTTTGCAGAAATTTCACCATATTTGCCTTTTCTGTCAAAATACGACTCCTTTCCTGACTTATTGCCCTGCACAGGACATGTATAGCCTTCTTTGCAATGGTAAATGGGGTCACTGTTGTAGTACTACTAGTACAGGCTGGAAAGCCACAATTATAAACAGAATCCATGTTACATTAGTTTTTTACAAATAGTTCGACTATTTGTTAGCATGAATGCAAGATTTGCATTTTGCTATTAACATTACATTATCCTACTACTGACCTGCGGACAGGCTGCTGACGTCATCATAATCGGTGACTCCTTTTTACTACAGTTGGTGTGACTGGGACTGAGGGTCGTCCACACTGATAGCGCCAGCTGTTGTCCACAAGCTGTTAAACACGGTGCCTCCCTCTGCTTTTAACTTTATTCCGTCTGCCCTCGAATGTTTCATTAGCTTTGACGTGTTTCTGCCTTTACACGCAACTGCTGTAAAACATTTGCTGCAAGTCGCGGTGCCGGAATCCTTTCTTGTGAAGTACAGCCACACTTTCGACTGTTTAGTTTTAGGCATTTTAACGAGAGGTGTTTAATTTAGCATGCTAAGCTATCGGTAGACCACCTGCTGCCGTCAGAGCGAGTGTAACGTTAGTTGCTGCATTCACGCGCATGTCGGATGGTCTCTCATTTCCGGATGATTTATGCTTTTAATTTTTTTATTTAATCTAATAAACGATTAATCTACAAAAATATATGAATCTAGAGAACAAATATTTCAATCGACAGTTCAGGCATTTAAGTGGCACCGAAATGAGGCACCGAAATTCGCGTTCTGTTTCGGTCCGGTACAGACCGGTTCTATAGGTACCGGTGCCGTATTGGCACCGGGTTTCGGTACACAACCCTAGTTACGATATCTTAAATTTGTGTGCAATAGCAACTGTTCATTCATTTTAGTAGGCACCCCACACCAGATTAGGACATCTAACATCACCAGTATTACCTTTTCTGGTCACGATATCCCATTGTCAACATCCGTTATAAACCTTGGGGTTAAAATGGACTCTCATTTGACGTATGAGGCTCATGTCAAACATCTGTGTAAAACGTCTTATTTCCACCTCAAGAATATAGCAAAACTGCGTCCAGCACTCACGTTTGCTGACGCAGAAAAGTTAGTCCATGCATTTGTCTCCTCCAGGCTGGACTTTTGCAATGCACTTCTCATTGGAACTACTGGAAAAACCCTTCAATAGCTGCAGTATATTCAGAACAGTGCTGCTAGGATCCTGATGAGAGGGCATAAATATGACCATATTACGCCCATTCTTAAATCTCTTCACTGGCTCCCTGATTCATTTAGAATCGATTACAAGGTTGCCCTTCTTACACATCAGTGTACTGTATTCATGGGGATGCCCCTCCCTACCTCAAAGAACATATTTCCTCACATACGTCCACACGCAACCTCCGCTGTGTATCAGTACATCTTTTGAATACTCCTAAGACCAAACTTCATACCATGGGAGATCGAGCTATTTGCTCAGCTGCACCTAGACTGTGGAATGCTCTTCATGAGTATCTGAGGACGCCACAGACTGGTGATGCTTTTAAATCTGGTCTTAAAACATATCTTTTTATCAGAGCTTTCGGGTCGAATTAATTTTGTAGCACTTTGAGATTTGTTTCAAATATAAAGTGCATAAATTGTGGGAATTGATGATCCTCTACCCATCTAGGCTTCTGAGAGACACTGCCACTCTGAGAAGCTCTTTTTATACCCAATCATGTTGCCAATTAACCTAATTACTGTTAATTGGTCTTCCAGCTCTTCATTATGCTCAGATTTACTTTTTCCAGCCTCTTATTGCTACTTGTCCCAACTTTTTTGGGATTTGTTGACACCATGACATTTTGATTCACCATATTTTTCCCTTAAAATGATACATTTTCTCAGTTTAAACTTTTGTTCCGTGATTTATGTTCTATTCTGAATAAAATATTGACATTTGCCATCTCCACATCATTGCATTCAGTTTTTATTCACAATTTGTTTAGTGTCCCAACTTTTTTGGAATCCGGTTTGTATTATTATTATTATTGTTCAATAGCACCATTTTAAACTGTCCAATATTATCCTAGTGCAATTCATTGCAATAGAAACAGTGCAATATTACTCATGATCTCATCTTATCTTATCTCATGTTCAAGTAAGTACAGCATCCTCTCGGTATTCTTCATAGACATACAGTATCGCTATAAACTGTGTAAAATGGGTCACATTTGCATTGCATATACAGTACATTGAGTAGTTATCCCTACTGAGAAACTGTATATTTAACATACCCCCAGGATGCCAAATTTTACATGAACTCTTCTGATAGTATCGTTTGGAAGTTATCAGGAGGGAGGGATCAAAGGAAGTAAGATAAAAAGGTGGAACTCAGAGTTACTCAAAGTTAAAGCTTAGACACTGCATTCTCCTTTACTCCACTCTGAAACCTTGAAGGTAAGATCTTACAGAATATCATTTTAATTAATTTTAACTTCTGAATGTTTTTGTCAGTTCTCTAAAATTCAGCATATAGAGAAAATTTCATTCACATATATTTTATAGTTTTTAGTTGCGTAGTTTCTCTGTAAAAAAACATACTATTATTCTATTTTCTTAATTAAAAAGTAGATGGTTGTTTTTTCATGCTGCAGAACAATGAAGGCTCTAGCCCTGACTCTGTGTCTTGCATTGATGCTGATGAGCGGTGAGTGTCAACAGGGCAACAGTTCAGTTAAATATATATTACTGCATATTTCTATAATAATATCTTGATAATTATCAAGTGCACAATAAAAACTTTTGACTGGAATTGTGCATTTATTAAGAGCCCAAAAAACACAAAAATAAACAAAAAAATAGGTTGTGCTTAATTTCAAATTATCAGTTGTTGTTTTTTTTAAACCATCATTAGGAGTTGCCACATTTCCAGTGGTTTTCATTCATTTATACTGTATACATCTATTCCTACACTCAGATACACTTCACACGCACATGCATAGGAGTTATTAGTATATTTGTCAATGCCCCTTTTATTTTCTTGCACCCCTATTTCTTCTTTCTATTCGTTCTTATTTTCATTGCTATCTTCATGTGATGTTAAACTCTTTGTTTGCATAGTAATTATTTAAAAAAAGGGTAACAAACAAAGAAAAAGAAGCACTTAAAAAGACAAACTAATTAAGGAGTTACCTTACAAGTGTTGTACAGTACACATTAAATTAGTGAGGAAGTTAGGTGGTAATCACAGGGCGAAAAACAAAATGCAGAAAACACCAAACGTGAAAATGTTAGCATTTAAGTCACAACAAAAAGATCAGGATTTATAATGATCTTAAATACAAAAGAAGAAAAGATATTCGTCACAGTCACAAGTGATTTAAAAAAAAAAAAAACTAATCAGGGCACATCATGGACGGTGTGCCAGTCTATCACAGGGAACACGCATGGACACCCTCACACACTAACATCATACAGGGAATTTGGAAATGTCAGCCTAATCTGCATCTCTTTGGACTGTTGGAGGAAACCAGAGTACCTGGAGGAAACCCACCAAGCATGGACAGAACATGCAAATTCCACGCATACATACGAAAGGTGGGAACTATCGATCCTGGAGGTGCAAGGCGACAGGTGACATACCATGCTGCCAGGGAGGAATGCATTGGTTACTAAAGTACAGGCCAATAAACTGCTGAAAATCATAACTGAATGAATGAATGCATGAATGATGCAAAGCCTGTTTTTAGAAGTACTTTCATGCTTGCAGAAAGTGTATGTTGACTTTTGGTCTCCACTCTGTTACAGGTTCTGCTCTGAAATGCATGAACTGTGTTCCACGTCCTCAGGGCACATGCACCAACAGTATTGAAACCTGCAACCCTAATGAAAATGCCTGCATCTCTGCTATGTTTTTCTACGACCCCAGTATGTCTGTTTTTGTGTTTTTATATGATCTGTATTGCACCTTTTGAGATGCAGTATAACATAACTGCACAGCAAGAAGTCCCAATCTTATAATCGGTGTAGTTTCTCATATGCAGGATAAGAACCTGTGTCTGGTCGTCAGTCAGTAAATTAATGTAATTCTGTTACACGTATATATAGTATTGCAGCTTTCTGCTCAGCTTTGGCTTTGTTCTGTTTATACCTCCACACCTGATTAACAAACACCTCCCAGCACACAGCCAAATCTACAGTACAACGTCTATTCATCCATCTCGAAACCTGTGTAGACCAACTAGGGACTGTTGAAATCAATAGTGATCACCACTCTATTTATTATTTAAAAAATAGAATTTCCGCCACTAATTAGCCTAAATTGATTGTCTTTGGAGTGTGGGAGGAGAACGGAGTACCCGGAGGAAACCCATCAAGCACTGGGAGACCTATGGCAGGAAACAAACATGGACGGCAGTAGTGCTAACCACTAGGCCACCATGCGGCCACAGTACAACTTGTACATTACAACACAGAAACATAACATACTGTACAATATGAATATGTGTGTTCCGAGTATATAAATTCGCAGGACATATCAATGAAGCAGAGGCACACTTGTACAATCTTAAGCTATAAACCCCTTAAAAGTTATAAGAGTTATAAAATCTTAAGTTATAAACCCTCTATACCCCCAACCCCAACTCCAAGCCAACCTTACATGTCTAAGAAATGGTTTCTGAACAGATGAACGGCTGTATCTGTATGCACAAGACTATACACCAGGCATATTTGTTCTTATGTTTTTTATGTACTTAGGTACATCTTTCAAGAGATGCATCTCTTTGTCAGACTGCATACATCTAGAAAGTAGTGATTACATCTGGGCTGAATGCTGTCAGCAGGACCTCTGTAATTAGGATAAAGCTGGACTATGAAGAAACTTGATTTAAAAAATGATCTCTTCTTCATTCCTGCTGTTTTCTGTCCTACCTTTCAATTATACTCTATATTCAGTAACATCAACATGATAAGTTCTGTATCTCTTTTTTTTTTTTTCAAAAGTCTTAAAAATCAGTTAATACAAAAATGCACTTTAAATAAAATATTTGTAGCTCTAGTTATATATTTTTGCGGGAAATTACAATTTACTACATTAGTTAGTAACCTATAACACATAACCTAGTAACGCATACACTACTGCTAAAAAGATTGGGATACTTTTCTAACTCCATGGTTATATCTAACATGGTCATTTATTCCTTTCTTCAGTGTAAAACAATGCTGAAGCTCTTCAGAATATGCAATAATCAATGTTGAGATGTATCTGCTACTCATGCTCTGTAAAGCCTTTATCTGAGCTCTAATCTGAGGTGCTGTTTGTTAATTGGTGATTTTTGAGACTGGGAACTAAATTAACTTCTCCTCTGCAGCAGAGGTAAGTTTTGGTCTTGCTTTCATGGGATGGTCTTTATGAGAGCCAGTTTTATCATGGTGTGTGATTGGTTTTACAAATGCACTTGACAATACTGTTCCTGCTAGAATTATTCCACACTGTAAAAAATGAATCATGAGGCTTGTAATTTTCATTAAAAAATTTATGTAATAATTAAAAATAATGTGCATATTTCATTAAAAAAATGGTTTTCTGTGTGTTTTATAATATATTGAGAACATTTCACTAATAAAATTAAGAAATAAATTTTATCTATTTTTTTAAGGAAACGAGTGTAATTTTTAGGCTTAATTTGAGGAACCATTTAGTCAAAAAATTTGAGGCAAAAAGGCTTCATATTTATTTTAAGAGAATTGGCTCAATTATCCGGGTTTTATTAAGTCACCTTCATTTGAATCTCAACAACAACAGCAGCAGTGATCAGGCGCCATTTTGAAGGAACAGACGAACAGTGTAAAATGTTAAGAAGTAAGTTAAGCCCCTTACTAATTTTTATACTTTATTTTGATTTCTTAAATAAGCTCCTTTGTTGCATTAGTGTCAGCAATAAAAATGAAATAAATTAAACATTGTGAACATTTCTGAAAACATCCTGTCCGCCATTAGCATACTTGATTTTGTTGAGTTTGTTGTTGTGTCTCCACAGTTCACTGGAACAGGTTTTGGGGAGTGCACCTACAGTATGCGGTTTCTCGCGGTGGCCGTAAGTACGGTTCATTATGATTCACTGCGAGTTTTTGGCGCTGTGAGTACGTTTCCATCTTTCCGCGCCGGTCCTCGCGAAAGCTTCCGGACCTTACAGAACTTCGTGAAGCGCCAGCAGAACGTCGGCGGGCAATCGCGCTGACTCACGGTGCCTGACACCGCATCTGAGTCAAACCGCATAGGGGAAATAGGGTTTTATTAAGTCGCTCTGGATAAGAGCATCTGCCAAAAGCCTAAATGTACATGTAAATAGGGTAATGTTACAAAGATATGAACCTAGAAATGGTTTACTGTACAAGTTCTCTCAGGTTTTAGTACAGAATGTGACTATACCCACAAGAAAAGATGCTAGCATATAATGCTAAACAGTTGATTTCAATAGAAATTGTCAGTTACAAACTGTTTTACAAATTGTTTTACAGATCTTTAAACTGCTGTAAATGTTATATCCACTATTTTACACAGTGTTTAATACAAACCGGATTCCAAAAAAGTTGGGACACTAAACAAATTGTGAATAAAAACTGAATGCAATGATGGGGAGATGTCAAATGTCAATATTTTATTCAGAATAGAACATAGATGACAGATCAAAAGTTTAATCCGAGAAAATGTATCATTTTAAAGGAAAAATATGTTGATTCCAAATTTCACGGTGTCAACAAATCCCAAAAAAGTTGGGACAAGTAGCAATAAGAGGCTGGAAAAAGTAAATTTGAGCATAACGAAGAGCTGGAAGACCAATTAACAGTAATTAGGTTAATTGGCAACATGATTGGGTATAAAAAGAGCTTCTCAGAGTGGCAGTGTCTCTCAGAAGCCAAGATGGGTAGAGGATCACCAATTCCCACAATGTTGCGCAGAAAGATAGTGGAGCAATATCAGAAAGGTGTTACCCAGCATCTGGAACAATCTCTGTGCGTAAGGGTCAAGGGCGTAAAACCATACTGGATGCCCGTGATCTCCGGGCCCTTAAACGACACTGCACCACAAACAGGAATGCTACTGTAAAGGAAATCACAGAATGGGCTCAGGAATACTTCCAGAAACCATCGTCAGTGAACACAATCCACCGTGCCATCCGCAGTTGCCAGCTGAAACTCTACAGTGCAAAGAAGAAGCCATTTCTAAGCAAGATCCACAAGCACAGGTGTTTTCATTGGGCCAGAGATCATTTAAAATGGAGTGTGGCAAAATGGAAGACTGTTCTGTGGTCAGACGAGTCACGATTCGAAGTTCTTTTTGGAAATGTGGGACGCCATGTCATCTGGACCAAAGAGGACAAGGACAACCCAAGTTGTTATCAACGCTCAGTTCAGAAGCCTGCATCTCTGATGGTATGGGGTTGCATGAGTGCGTGTGGCATGGGCAGCTTGCATGTCTGGAAAGGCACCATCAATGCAGAAAAATATATTCAGCTTCTAGAACAACATCTAGTCATCTCTTTCAGGGAAGACCCTGCATTTTTCAACAAGATAATGCCAGACCACATTCTGCATCAATCACAACATCATGGCTGCGTAGGAGAAGGATCCGGGTACTGAAATGGCCAGTCTGCAGTCCAGATCTTTCCCCTATAGAGAACATTTGGCGCATCATAAAGAGGAAGGTGCGACAAAGAAGGCCCAAGACGATTGAACAGTTAGAGGCCTGTATTAGACAAGAATGGGAGAGCATTCCTATTTCTAAACTTGAGAAACTGGTCTCCTCGGTCCCCAGACGTCTGTTGAGTGTTGTAAGAAGAAGGGGAGATGCCACACAGTGGTGAAAATGGCCTTGTCCCAACTTTTTGGGGATTTGTTGACACCGTGAAATTTGGAATCAACATATTTTTCCTTTAAAATGATACATTTTCTCGGATTTAACTTTTGATCTGTCATCTATGTTCTATTCTGAATAAAATATTGACATTTGCCATCTCCACATCATTGCATTCAGTTTTTATTCACAATTTGTTTAGTGTCCCAACTTTTTTGGAATCCGGTTTGTATTTTAATACCAGTGAAACATGAAATAAAAACATGTTTAACACCAAAATGCATTATGTACTCTTTTCATTATAAAATGTTTTTTATATTATTAAGTAATTTTCCTTAATACATATGAGTACCTTTTGTTTTATCTGCTTAAACTAAAAAAGATTATTCCACTAATAATGTTAAAATCATCATGTATCTGGCTAAATAATTTAGGATATTTTACATGATTTATTTAAGTAGATTCTGCTACGGGATAAAATCAAGCAGTAAATACTTAAAAATAGTATGCGTCTGGCTAAATAATTTAGGGTTTTTTACATGATTTATTCAAGTAAATTCCACAAAAAAAAATCAAGCCTTAAAAACTGCTTAAAAATAATACGTGCAATTTTGTTACCATATTTTTTTTTAAGTAGATAGCACATAAGATTTTTTACAGTGCAGAAGAGCTGACCTTAAAATAACAACTGATTGCTGTTGTTGTTACATAATTACCTAATTCCATATACTGTATGTTATTTAATATTTTTTTAATTCCCGGTATTGTTGTAAAAGGTAGAAATAGGTTAATGTAATAATGTAAGTCCCTTGTGTTTAGTCCTCACAAGCTTCACACTGTATACGAACCTACAGTATGCTTCCTGCTTTGGATCTGGGCTGCTGTGGAAGAAGAAATCCTAACTTTAAAGTGGAGTAGAAACATAAAAAATAATTGTTCCAAGAGAGAAATGTTTTAAAATCCCAAAAAGATAATTAAGCCCATTGGTTAAGATCAACAATTAACTTAATGTGTTCTAGATGATTATCTACTGTAAAGTCCCACAGGTACGCGAACGGCAGAAGGAATTAAAAAAAAAACAAATTATATATTGATAATGACTAGACACTGAAATGACTCAATGAAGCTGTTCATGGTAGTCTTTTCTACTTATCATTTGTAGAGAAATAAGCAAAGGAATAACACAAAAAAAGGACTGGTGAATCCCTGTAATGCCCAGAATAACACACGCTCATGAGTGGATTATTTCCCATACCAAAGTGATTCACCAGTAATCACTATTTTAATTAATTAGTCAATCTTTTGTTTATACAGTAATTGTTTATATTTAAATTGAATGTTGTAGGACATCAAGCGAAGTAATTTTCCAGTTTCAACATACTAGTTGTAATAAACAGTTATTCATTCACCATCTTAACATCTGTTAGAATGTAGTTAATCTTACTGTATTTTCAAATTTGTACTGCAATTTTAGTACTGTGATTATAAATTTGTTTAATGTTTCACTTGTGACTTGTGTTATGATCATAACAGCCTACTGCATTTCATTTTTATAACGCAAAAACACAAGCGCTTCTGAATGATATTGACATCTGCTGACACAGTAGCATGTCCTGACGACTTTGAATTTTCTTGTCATTTAGTTTCATTTATTTCAGTTAATAAATATGCTGCAAATTTAAAGAACACAAAGTATAAGAATGACACAAAACCATACACGCGTAGCTTTTCTAATTACTCCTGATAAAATCTAAAGGCTCATGTATTAACGTTTACTTTCCTTAAATTCGATCCTAATAAGATTTCATTTAAATTCTAAATTTGTACTGGAATTGTAGTACTGTGATCATGAATTAATTTAATTACAATATTTCGCTTGATTTTATCTGCTACTACGTGCAGCTCTAAAGGAGCTGGTGCTCATTAATCCTTGAGATAATGAACTACGTTATAGTTATATGGCGTCACTCCTCATAAAAGCCAGCAAACGCCCAAACCCAAATGCTGTCGCTGGGGGACGCGGTGGTAAAACCATTATTTCGGTTGAGTACCTGTAGTCTTCTAAACTACTCGCCTAGACCAACAGCAAAAAACCTTGATATTCCCCTTTCTCAGGTTGTGAAGTCTATCCAGTCAGTTCAAGATCAAAGGAACAAAAAACAACAACTCAATACTAGAAATAATTTTGATCACAACTCCCTGAAAGGCATTCACTTTATTTTCTAATATATGGTAGGATAACAATAATAATACTGTAATGAAATAAGTAAAAATAAAAAAATTACAATGAAGGCATGTATTTATGAATCAAAGATAAAAGAAGCTAAGTTCGGCTTTCCCATATTCCTTCATTACTTTTTTTGCAGCAAATGCCAGTTAACCGACTCTGCATGTCTTTGGACCGTGGGAGGAAATCAGAGGAGACCCAGAACATGCACTCTACACACTCAGACATGATGTGACTCTCAATCAGGCCAACGAAGAGCTACCTCCCACTGTATCAGTTAGGGTTAAATAACTTGTTACCAGCTGAAACATATTAATCACTGCAGTAATTATCCAGTAGAAGGCCTTATTATTTGCTTACTTAAGTCCAGTTTGTGCCGTTTTTAGGGCAGGCAGTGTATGCTATTGCTCAGTATCAACTGCTGTACCTTAATGGATATATTACTTTGCCAGAAACATTTGTTCAAATACAGCGCCGTAAGCCTTAGTGGTTTAACCAAGCATACAGTAAAAAAAAAAAAAAAAAAAAAAAATGACTTGGAAAATTTTGGACTTATTTGGACTACTTGGACATATTGGACTTATTTTTTTCATTTTATTTTATATTCATCTGAGAAAACTACTACAAAGTCTCTAAAGGGACAAAGGAAGAAAAAAAAAACAGCAGGAGAAAAGTCATGTTTTGCGTTATAACCCAAAACTTTTGCGAAATAACCCAAATCTTTTGCGCTATAACCCAAAACATTGTTTTTTTGGGTTATATCGCAAAGGTTTGGGGTTATAACGCAAAACATGACTTTTTTTCTGCCGTTTTTTCTCCTCCATTATCCATCTAGGGGCTTCGTACCATAACAAAAACTAAAGCTCTACTTAATTTTATAACATATTGAGAAAATTCATTAGTTCATTCATTCTATTTGCAGCTTCTGAACTTCTCGGATGTTTTTTAGTGTGACAGTGCTTTCGATGGAGCAGGAGCAGCGATTTAGTTCTGAACTCGCTTCCGTTAAATTATTGCTAAAACAATGTAATGATCCCTCCTGAGGATATAAAGCTTTATTATTGCGTTTGAATAAATCAGATCTACCACAGCAGATAATAAATAATCTATGTCATAACCAAAGCAAATGCCACGATTATGCCTCGTTTCATTTCAGTGTTGCTAGGCAACGGACCACGCACCTAATCGGCGGGAACGTGGTGCACTTGGCTGCGGTGTGTTATAAACCTGCGAAATATTTCACTGTTTATGCACGCAAAAGAATCATGTAAGCAAAGCGAGGGAAATGTGGAAGTGATGTGTGGCCACTCAATGAGAACTAAACCAAAGATTTCGGTAACTACACTGGGTGTAACATCTGCATAGTGACACTAAACAGCTGAACAACTTCACTTTTCAGTTTACCTCTGAGAAAAAAAGCTGTTCAGTGAATCTATGTAATGTCATCTACTGTATGTAATTCAGGATACGGATGCCCTGGACTCATATATATTTTATATATGAAAATATTGTCACAAACCAAAGCTCTCGTTGGATTTGAGAAACAATCATTTTGGCTGTCAACATTTTGATATTCAGCCCACAAAATGTAAAATTAGACACAACCCCCCGTGTCAAGAAATACTGACTATAATAGCCTGATTCTCGTCTGGCAGGGGAACATGTTCTATGGCCCCTTTTCCCAGAAAAGTCTGTAATCTCAGCAGTGCTTCGTGCCTAAAGAGACATACCTGGCAGTAGGTTCCCCCCTGCCGGCTTCTCTAAAAGGTGCACAAATTTTGTAACTTCGGGTAGATGTGGGAGGGGCGGGGTGGTTAGATGTTCGGCATCCTGAAACGTGGCAGGAAGGAACCGAACACCAAACATTTCACTGGAGACCGCTGCTCCCAGAACACCAGTGGTGGCAGAGATTGAACCACGGCCTCCTGCGCCAGTGCTCAGATCTCTCAGTAGGTCAGGCTGATATGCCTGCAAAGCCATTGTGTGCAGGGCAGCACCAGCCAGAACCGCTGCCTGTAAAAGTTTTTCCCACAAACGAAGATGTTAGTCTACACGGCTTGGTGGGGAATGTGGATTTTTTCAGGGATGATGAGCTCCCAGGAGAGAGATAGCCCGCAAGCGTCTCTTTAATCTGGGGCATCATCATAAAAAAACGCGCTTTTCATATCAATGACATTCAAACAAATCAATGTCAATAGCACAAAAACACGCGATGAATACGGCTTATTCCATGAAAGAGTTAACTCATCATGAAGGTCACCAAGAAGGGGAGGGGCCATCATTGAGTCCCCTCCTCCGGCCACCCGACAGAAACCTGTCGTCTAAGCTTCAGCGTTTGGGGGATTCTATTATTTATTTATTTATTTACACATTCGACTGCGTGTTACCACCTCTAATAACTACTAATATGCTCGCTCATCACTAGAGGAGCGCTCTGAAGTGATAGTTTCCTTTTCCGCGGAAGCGAGAGAGAAAGTTTCTTCCGCACCTTCACAAGAAGCGCCAGAGTTCATGTAAAGGCTCATGATCTGGCGAGAGAGAGCAAGAGAAAAGGAAGATTCCGTCTCGTGCATTTCTGCCAGATATGCATGCGAGAAATGAGTTGCAGCTCACGGTTCCATTTTAAAGATGGCGAACCGAGCGAGAGGGACTTTAATAGGCAGAAAATCGCGGTACTCACCTGCTTCCTCAAGCCCGAGATAGCATGCTCTTCCCCCAAACACTGAAAACAGATAGTGTGGAGATCAAGATATTCTTTTACACGAAGGGACGGACTCCTGTCTAACTCTGCCATCTTTCTGGTGAGAAATAAGACAGTTTCTATTTTCGCTTTCTTTTTAAAAAAGTGCTTGCACATACGCACACAACAATGTAGTCCTTGAAGGCAAAAAGAGCTGAGGATGTTTCCGGTTCATGCCTATTTATAACCCATTTATTTGCACCTAATCAAATGACGTCATCTGGCCAAGGTTATATATGGCAAAAAAAAATTGCCGTGTTTGACACACATGCTTCAACAACCGGTCACGTGGAGAGCGTTCTCATAGGGTTTTCACGCTGCATCGAGTGTAGCTTTTGAAAGGGAACATCCAACAATAATTCCGCCTCTCACAGACTGGTTATGTGCTCTTGTGGTACACATATTAATTTAAGAAGGTGCTCCTAACAACAATGTGGTATGTGTATAAAAGTCACCTGTCCACAAAATCTCTATCTTCCATTCAAACCCCACCACCATCGGCTGTCAGAGCAAGTCAGGAACAATATTTTAGACCTGCACAAGGCTGGAATGGGCTACAAGACCATCAGCTAGAAGCTTGGTGAGAAGGAGACAACTACTGGAGCGAATATTTACAAATGGAAGAAACACAAAGAAAATACTAATGGCCCTATATGTAAGATTGCACCTCATGGAGAAAAATGAGGTGACCAGCCCAGGACTACACGGGAGGAGCTTGTGAATGATTTCAAGGCAGTTGGGAGCACAGTCACCAAACAAACCATTGGTAACACAATACACCTGCATGGATTGAAATCCTTCAGCGCAGCAAGGCTTCCCGTCCTCAAGAAGACACATGTACAGACCCGTCTGAGGTTTGCCAATGAACAGAGAAAGATTGGCATAAACTGCTGTGGTCAGATGAGACCAAAATTGAACTCTTTGTCATCAACTTGACTTGCTGTTTTCGGAGGAAGAAAAATGCTGATTATGACACTAAGAACACCACAGTCCCTACAGTCAAGCACAGAGGTGGAAACATTATGCTTTGGGGCTGTTTCTCTGCTAAAGTTACAGATTGACTGCACTGAGGGGCCAATGGATGAGGTCATGTTGTAAAATTTTGGATGAGAACCTCCTGAAGATGGGTTGTGGATGGGTCTTCCAGCATGAAGATATAACATACAGTACTGCCAAGGCAACTAAGGAGTGGCTGAAGAATAAGCACATTAAGGTCATGGAGTGGTCTAGCCAGTCTTCAGACCTTAATCCAATAGAAAATTCATGGAGAGTTCTGTAACTTTGAGTTGCAACCATTGCGGTCAAATGACCAGTACTCTGCGATTCTAGTGTTAAAAGTTCTTTGTGGCCACACTCTACATGAGAGAGGACTGGTCGTAGATGTAGATACAGTTGCCGTTCTTTATCCTTTCCATGTAGCTCTGATGTGTTCATTATAAGGAGGGCTTTTATTTTTTATTCATTTTTAAAAATATTATTTATGTATTAATTATGTAGGGAAAAAAATCATCATCACTGCCAAAAATCTGTATGAATTAGGTACTTATTCAACAATCAAGAATTTTTCCCTGTTTGCTTTGCTCTCTCTCACAGTGTTTGACATGCCATGCTAGTAATTGTAAGAACATTTGTCATTCTGCTTCCTGAAACCCAGACCGACTATGGTTTCCTTTCTGTTACTTCACAAGAAACACAAGACAAAACAGGACACACAAGAGTGTACTGAACCACCAAACACATCTGCATAAGCTGTCTTGTATTTAATAATTAAAATAAAATAGTTTTTTTTTAAATAAATACTGTATTTTCCACAGCATAATAATATGAAAATAAAATGATGCTTACTTAAAAGTTTTACCAGTAAATACAGATTTAGAAGTAGATGAAGGAGTAATTATTTTCAGTTCGTTTCTGTTTCACATCAAAAGGATATTGCTAATCTGTTTTCTAGTGACTGGGTGGAACCACTAAAGATGGTTGTTTAGGCTTTAGGGCATAGGTTAAAGAATAATTGAAAGGGCTGCATGTACAATAAGAAACATCATTCTTTAACCTCTGCATACTGTATAACCTCAGCATATAAAATATACATAATTATTGCTGTTCAAAACAAGAGTGAGTACCATAATGCAAGTGCTAGTATTACCTTGTTAGAAATATTACCTTGTTGGTTCCAATGTTTCTACTACTAGCTACAGAAGGTTGCAGATAGGGATGTGTGTTTGGACACTAGAAAAAGTGATACAGTAGGTGTTGTAATAAATTACTTTCCATCCCGTTGAGATAATGTGTCAGATCGAGATAACTTTGCATAATGATATAGGCCTGAAATTTATTTCACTGACAGGTTGATGAATGCATTTCTTACATAATAAAACTACAGTCTTTAAGACGGGTGGAAATCGTACTGGAACTTCATGACAAGCCACTAGGAGGCATTGTCAGACCAAATGTGAGTAAGGTACTGAACGAGTCCTGTAATGAAACACTGTGGCAAAAACGTCAGAGCCAACTTCCTGTAAAGTGCGAGCCAACGTAAAGTGCGAGCGGTGTTGGTGAATGATTGTGTGTAGAGTTTCTGCAGTCTCTTCTGCAAATTATTATGACAGACAAGTTATCCTTCAGTTTTCCAGGATCATGTATTTCACTCACTAATGCTAACAGGAACAACTGCAAAGGGCTCCAAGCCACCTCAGCCACCATCGTCATTCACAGACATACAGTACAGCTTTTTATATATATATATATATATATATATTTGCACCATTCGAATGCTTTACTGTGACTAATACTTGACTGGTTTCATCCAAGTCTTGTGTAAATGTTAATTTGTTTTTATGCCGTCATTCATGAGAAATTTCATCACAAGTCATGGTTTGACTTGAATTCCCCTTGTAGAAGTACGTACGATAAGAAGTTGTTTGAATAGGAGTTATATAAGGATTAAGAGTTTGAGTGGTTGGAGTAAAAACTAGAGAATAAGGCAACTCCCAACTGCTCATAAGTGACATAAGTCGCTCTGGATATGAGGGTCTGCCAAGAGTGAGGGAGTACTAGGAGGAAGAGCAGGATGAAGTATTAGAGTAAGAGTAGAAATATTATTTAGTAAACTATTTAGTAGAAATAGTGGCAGAAGTCCTATACGGCAAGCAATCAATCTAATTTCAATATAAAGCAAGAATTAAATCAAACTAATTCAAACAAGTACTGGACATCTTCACCTTCCAGTGAAGTCCAGTACTAACGCTTGTTCGGGTTCGGTTAATCATGTTCGGGTGAGGTTAAACAGGTCTCAGGCTTATTTA